>CM077287.1:2483842-2571342 GCA_039654925.1 Anguilla pacifica | reverse complement strand
ACAGCTGCTCCCAAAA
Organism: Anguilla pacifica; assembly: GCA_039654925.1. Lineage (NCBI taxonomy): Eukaryota > Metazoa > Chordata > Actinopteri > Anguilliformes > Anguillidae > Anguilla > Anguilla pacifica. The sequence continues at coordinate 2,571,326 of CM077287.1, read as the reverse complement.
TGACTGCTTCACCTTATCTATTCCCCCAGTGTTTTCTGGGTAATGGAGTTCTTGCAGTCGCTCGCATTAATTACGCAGTTAGCGTTAGCACGATGCGGCTTCCTCCGTGGAGAGAGCGGGCGTCTTTCACATCTTGATTCATGGCTGTGGTCCATTACCGAAGAATCTGTTTTTAAAAAAATCATTTCACACATCATAAAAAGAACAAGCTTGTAAACTCGTTAAAAATAACCCTCCCTCCTCGGCCGCCTCCACCGCCAGCCTGCGGGGGGCTGACATCATTCCGCTTTTCAGCCTTTAAAGTGCTCATTGGCTCATTTGCTTTCTGTTTTTTTTGCGCAGACGTGATGAGAATTAGATATTTTACTGCATGCAGAAGGTCGCCTCTTTAGAAGAGCAAAAGTTAAGCCTGATGTGCATTTCTGACGTTTCTTTCAGGTGGAAAATGGCTGAGAATGTGTGCTGGTGGAGACATTTGCTATGTAAACTTTTGCATTGTGTTCAGTCTAGGAAAGGTACGAACCCTTTATAATATGAAGGCAGTCTTGTTCATAGTAAAATATTCAGTGTTAAATTAATCAACTCTCAGAGTGTATTTTTTCCTCTGGTGGAGTATGTTTTTTACTCTGAAAGTGTATTTTATTTTGATTATCGTGTAAGCTTTACTCTAAGAGAATGTAACAGATGTTTTTATTTGGGGTGACCTACAGAGCTTTTACATGCACTCAATTTACACAGCCAGATATTTACTGAAGCAGCTGTGAGGTTAAGAAACCTTGTTCAAAGGTACAACTAGCAGTGCCACACTTGGGAATCGATCCTGCAACCTCTGAGTCACAAGTCCAATTCCTAACTGCTGTTAGGGAACTGTACTCAAATAACACGTGTTGAATTAGGTAACAAAATTTAAATAAACGTGAGCTGAGTTCACATAATATTTGCAGTGGGGACTGTCGCAGTGATGTGAAAGCTCTCTGTTAAGTTGCATGAATGTGCTAATCAGTTTGTGTGTATAATTATGCTCTATGTGTGCACACGGAGTTTGATTTGAAGCACTGAAGTAAATGTGTTTTTCAGCACATACTGCCCTGTGAGTTAGGGGTTCAGCCAGACTCGGGACCAGTGAAATTTTTTGGAGGGGGGGGATGGGGGGGATGGGGGGGGGGGGTTGGTGCTGGCTGGTAACAGATCCATTATGGACATAAAGGAAAAGCCAAAACCGAGGAACCCGTCCCGTCCAATTTAAAAAAGAAGGGAAGCAGAGAAAAGAGAGGAACCCTTTAAATTAATGATCGATGAGGCGGCTTTTCTTTCACTTCAAAGGTCTCCAGAGCGCCACTTTCAGCTGTGCTTTAGTTTTACCCCCAAACTCCCCGCCCCCCCCCGCTGGCCCACCCCCCCCTCGGGCCGCTTGACTGGTCCCGCGGGGCACGTGACCCGCTCTGCGCAGCAGTGGGTGACCTCGCAGAGGCGACCCCTTGCTGGTGCCGCCGAAAAGAGCCCAAACAATGGCGCTCGCACCACCGGCGGCCTTTCAGTGCACGTCTCTGCCCCATTCTCTCCCTCAAGCCCTTTTTTTCTCCTTTTCTCTGTTTTTCTGGCACCCCTGTTTTATTAGTGTGTTCCCCCCTCCTCCCCCCATATTAGCCAGGCTCCCAGCCCAGTGCACCCCAACCCCCCCACCTGCACCCCCTCCCAAAAAAAGGACCAGAAGCGGCCGCTGGCCGTTTGATAATGGCCCGCTGGCTCCTGGGAGCGTGCTGTGCATTTCTATGCCCGATGGCGCGCGGGGGGGGGGGGGCGGGGGGGAGCACGCGGGGGGGCGCGGGGGGGGCGTGGGGGAGGGTTTGGCGGCTTGTTTTGTGCCGTTGCTGACTGATGCAGCACATTGGTGCTTTTCCATGCGACGGCTAATTTAATAGTCCTGTTTAACACACTCCGGCTTGCGCGATAGCCTTTTCTCTGGGGCTCTGGGAAGGAGCTCCACGCTCAGTTTCTGTGTTTCAGCAGTCTGTAACCGTCTCTGCGAGGAAGCAGCATTTACAATCATTAATAAATAGTTAGTTAGTTATAGTTTATTCTTCATGCGACATAAGCATCCCCTCACCCCTGGTTCGGTTTTGCTTAGATTATTTAAATGTATTTTAATGTGACTTTTTTTCCTTTTGAAAATACAGTTTTGGTCCATTTTTGATCACTTTACCTCCAAGCACACAAGCACACGCCTTCATCGTCAAAGACTTAATGGTGCTTTTTCGCAGATTCAAAGCTTTTGCAGCATCCTGTGAAAACCTTAAGCCTTGTGAGGTCCTTTACAAGAAAACACACTAACGTAGGGGGGACAGAATAAAACCTGAAACACACCGTGGACTTGCAGAGAGACCATGATGCTCTGTGCTTTAAATCACACACTAGTTTGTTCTGTGCAAACAGGATTATGTGTCCCTCAAAGACAGTCTCCATTCGTGAGCTGGTTTTACCTGTTAACCTGTTTTCTTTTAGGCCACTGTAAGGCAATGCAGATTAAAATGATGGTCCATGTTGAATTCATAGGGAACATCTGTCCATAACTTAACTGAAGGGATTTACTGTATGCCTGATTTACGTCAATCAGTTTCAGAAATTACGATAAAGTTATACCTAAAAACGAACAAAGTATGTGCTTCATAAAGTAATAACAATTATATTAATAAACTAATATGCAACTAATGTACAGGACCACAATTTATGTCTGCTTCCGTAGCATTGAATGTAAATAAAGGCATTTTTATAGAGCCTCGGTATAGATAGAAGGCAGTCTGTGGGAATTTGGTTCAACTGCAACCATCCTGTCGTGTTCACAGAGAGAAAGTAACAGAGTGACAGGCTTGCATTCCACAGTGATGGGACAGTGACAGCCATTGGCTGTGCTTGCGACTGTCAGAATTGATTGTGATGGTGGCAGTGAGTTGTGGCAGGAGACAAACCTGCCCCAGCCCCCCCCCTCCCCCCCAAAAAAAAAAAAACTAGTACAAGCAGTGTGGTGGTGCCTGAGGAAGTGTGCCTTTCACCACATCTAAAGAAGAGAGAACAACGGGAGAAGTGTGCTATCAATCCTACAGCAAGCCCCCGATCGATCAGGCTGCTCCCTCTTTCCACAAAAAAGAACCCACCTTTGTGCTTCTGATAGAACCTGTCAGAAAACACAGGAACACTAGCGGGAATCTTCAGATCAGTGATTTTACTGGCCTTTTTTTTAAAACCCCGAAAATCGTCTGGGATGACTTGCTGGTGGGATCATTCAGTGTGTTGGAATCTGGAAGCAGTTTTGCGTTTTGTCCCGATGAGGAAGCTGATGGTCATGTGGGATCGTGTTTGGAGAAGACGGGTCTCACAATCTGGACTGAAATTATCTTTCTGAATAATCAACCCTTCACATCCTGTCAGATGTTGAGCTCATTTTTACTCCAAAGAAATGATCTTGTCTGTAATTGTTCCTGTTGAGTCATTTATTGCAAAATTCTTTGGAACTATGCTCCCCCACCCCCGCCCCCACTCCCCAACTTGTGTACTCAGGTAAGAGTCTCCCAGTAAAGAGCTTGTGAGCGGGGATGCTAAAAGAGCTCGTTAGCAGAGATGCTAATTTCCCTGGTGCTCAAGGTTTGGGGGCAGTGTGGCGGATGGGGGGGGGCAACCCAAGCCTGCGTTCAGCGCAACCCAAGCCTGCGTTCAGCACAACCCAAGCCTGCGTTCAGGGCAACCCAAGCCTGCGTTCGAGGCAACCCAAACCTGCGTTCAGCGTAACCCAAGCCTGCGTTCCAGGCAACCCAAGCCTGCGTTCAGCGTAACCCAAGCCTGCGCTCAGGGCAACCCAAGCCTGTGTTCAGCGCAACCAAAGCCTGGGTTCAGCGTAACCCAAGCCTGTGTTTGGGGCAACCCAAGCCTGCGTTCGTTCAGCGCAACCCAGGCCTGCGTTCAGCACAGCCCAAGCCTGCGTTCTGCACAACCCAAGCCTGCGTTCAGGGCAACCCAAGCCTGCGTTCAGCGCAACCCAAACCTGTGTTCAGGGAAACCCAAGCCTGCGTTCATTACAGGCATTTTTACAGGCATTTAGCAGACGCTCTTATCCAGAGCGACTTACACAACTTGCGTGCAGCGCAACCCAAGCCTGTGTTCAGGGCAACCCAAGCCTGCGTTCAGCGCAACCCAAACCTGCGTTCAGGGCAACCCAAGCCTGCGTTCAGCGCAACCCAAGCCTGTGTTCAGCACAACCCAAGCCTGCGTTCAGTGCAACCCAAGCCTGCCTTCAGCACAACCCAAGCCTGCATTCAGCGCAACCCAAGCCTGTGTTCAGCACAACCCAAGCCTGCGTTCAGCACAACCCAAGCCTGCGTTCAGCACAACCCATGCCTGCCTCCGCCAACATTTTACACCTCGCAGCGATTGGAGAGCAAATGCGTTTGGCATGTCATGAGCTGTCTTTAGGAGAATAGGAGAGCAGGCGGGGTGGGGTGGGGGGGATGGGAGGGCTGTGGGGGTTGGAGGGTGTTGGGGGGGGTTGAGAAAAGAAAGAAATTCCTTGTTGCTCTTCACATTTTCGTATTCCGTCTTTGGAAAAGCGTTTATGGAGCCTGACGTTCGCCCCGCAGCCTGTGGTGAGCGGGAAAGTGGAAACAGACCTGCTGTCTCTCTGGGCCCCGTGAATGCACCCCAATACTGCTGGCCTTATAACAGCACCCCAATACTGCAGGCCTTATAACTGCACCCCAATACTGCTGGCCTTACAACAGCACCCCAATACTGCTGGCCTTACAACAGCACCCCAATACTGCAGGCCTTATAACAGCCCCCCAATACTGCAGGCCTTACAATAGCACCCCAATACTGCAGGCCTTATAACAGCACCCCAATACTGCTGGCCTTATAACAGCACCCCAATACTGCAGGCCTTATAACAGCACCCCAATACTGCAGGCCTTATAACAGCACCCCAATACTGCAGGCCTTATAACAGCACCCCAATACTGCAGGCCTTACAACAGCACCCCAATACTGCTGGCCTTATAACAGCACCCCAATACTGCTGGCCTTATAACAGCACCCCAATACTGCTGGCCTTATAACTGCACCCCAATACTGCAGGCCTTATAACAGCACCCCAATACTGCAGGCCTTACAACAGCACCCCCACACTGCAGGCCTTACAACAGCACCCCAATACTGCTGGCCTTATAACAGCACCCCAATACTGCTGGCCTTATAACAGCACCCCAATACTGCAGGCCTTATAACAGCACCCCAATACTGCAGGCCTTATAACTGCACCCCAATACTGCAGGCCTTATAACAGCACCCCAATACTGCAGGCCTTACAACAGCACCCCAATACTGCTGGCCTTATAACAGCACCCCAATACTGCTGGCCTTATAACAGCACCCCAATACTGCTGGCCTTACAACAGCACCCCAATACTGCAGGCCTTATAACAGCACCCCCATACTGCTGGCCTTATAACTGCACCCCCATACTGCAGGCCTTATAACAGCACCCCAATACTGCAGGCCTTATAACAGCACCCCAATACTGCAGGCCTTATAACAGCACCCCAATACTGCAGGCCTTATAACAGCACCCCAATAATGCTGGCCTTACAACAGCACCCCCATACTGCAGGCCTTATAACAGCACCCCAATACTGCAGGCCTTACAACAGCACCCCAATACTGCAGGCCTTATAACAGCACCCCAATACTGCAGGACTTATAACAGCACCCCCAATACTGCAGGCCTTATAACAGCACCCCCACACTGCTGGTCTTATAACTGCACCCCAATACTGCAGGCCTTATAACAGCACCCCAATACTGCAGGCCTTATAACAGCCCCCCAATACTGCTGGCCTTACAACAGCACCCCAATACTGCTGGTCTTACAACAGCACCCCAATACTGCTGGCCTTATAACAGCACCCCAATACTGCAGGCCTTACAACAGCACCCCAATACTGCTGGCCTTATTACAGCACCCCCACACTGCTGGCCTTATAACAGCACCCCAATACTGCAGGCCTTATAACAGCACCCCAATACTGCTGGCCTTACAACAGCACCCCAATACTGCAGGTCTTATAACAGCACCCCAATACTGCAGGCCTTATAACAGCACCCCCATACTGCAGGCCTTATAACAGCACCCCAATACTGCAGGCCTTATAACAGCACCCCAATACTGCAGGCCTTATAACAGCCCCCCAATACTGCAGGCCTTACAACAGCCCCCCCATACTGCTGGCCTTATAACTGCACCCCAATACTGCAGGCCTTATAACTGCACCCCAATACTGCTGGCCTTATAACAGCACCCCAATACTGCAGGCCTTACAACAGCCCCCCATACTGCAGGCCTTATAACAGCACCCCAATACTGCACACTGCACCCCAAAAAGGCACCCCCATACTGCACTCTGCACCCCCAAAAAGGCACCCTAATGCTGTAGGACTCATAAAGACACCCCAATACTAAGATACTTTGTATGAATGTACAGTGAGGTCCATAATGTTTGGGACAAAGACATAATGTATTATTTCCTGATTTGGCTCTGTACTCCACAATTTTAGATTTGTAATCAAACTGTTTGTTTTATGTATAAATGTTTATTGTGACGGTATTTGCAGTGTTTCTATGAGATATTGTGCCCACATGTTCGTCCATACTGTGTAGTGTACTGAACCCACCAAGTTTTTGCAGTTTATTGTTACTTATGTATCATTCATGTCTAAATGTATTTTGTAAATGCTTCGCAGTATATTTTTAAGCTGTGGCGTGCAATCACATCCCTCTCTCTCGTAGCTGAAGTTGTCCTTCTCTAGACTGACCTGTCTCCAGGCTGTTACATCTATTACTACACAGACAGATACAAATAAGTATCACAAAACGGAAAGGTTCATGCAATTTCACCTCGGCCCAAATTCCCTCTTCTCCTGTGTTTTAACAAATGATGAACGCTCGAGGAATTCGGAACGAAAGCCTCGCAGCACTGTGGGACGTGTGACGCACGGGTATACCTTGACTTGTTTTTCTGCGACTCGATACGGCATGGGACGGGCGGACGGATGTTCTCTTCGCCCTTCTCCCTCAGCGCTGCCGTTCCAGAGGGGTTTCCCGTTTCCGCGCAACGGAAAGATCCGTGCGGATGGGACGTTCTTGCCGGGAATCTCGCAGGTGTCCCGGCTTCAAACCGTCTCCGTTCCGCAGGTGATTTTTAAAAATAGCGCTGGCGGAGGTGAGACGGGGATCCTCGCGGGTGCCACAGCTTTCCAGCGCAGTGAGGCGCTTCTGTCCCAGACCGCCGCGGGAAACCTCGCAAACGGGGTCCAGGAGGGTCACGCCAGACCCTCGGAGAAACTCGACTCTCTCTCTCTCTCTCTCTCTCTCTACTGGTTTCCACACCGGTCTCTGAGCGACCCCGTCCTCAGCCACACCTGTTTCGGAGTGGTCCGATGTGGGGAGAGCCACGTGTTTTCGTGTGGAGATTTTGACCAGATCACCTCTGCTGTTTCTAAAAGTGTCGTGGGGTCATTGACGGCCATGCTTTGTCAGTTTGGTGCCCTCTCCAGAAGGAGAACATCTCTGAGCTGTGGGGAGGGGGTTTGTAAGAGAGAAAGCACGTTTGTGTTGCGTTACAGTACACTGCTTCTGCTGTGCTGATACGCTTAACCAGGGCGACATTGAGTGTGTTCACCTGGGTTATGTGAGAAACCTGGACGCCAGACCTGGATATAAACTCTCCCACAGCATTGAGTGTACATACAACCTCAATAAAGCACTGAATGTACATTAGCTTCACTTACCTAGAACAGCGACACAGTGTAAACACCAGCAGAGAAACCTCAAACATCACAGGAAAGACGTAAAGTTACTTACGTTGGGAACGGGAGGGAAATTTGAAGTTTGGGCCTTCGGTGTCTGTGGATAAGCTGGGTGGTGATTCAGCTGTCCTCACCACTGCAGTAAGGCATTCCGCCACTAGGGGGCACCAATGCAGACAAGGAAGTGTGACCCCTCAGGGAGAGGACAGACAGGTCAACACAAGGTCACGGGATAAAGGTCCTTCTCCTCACCCAACTCATCAGCACCCTTACTGTTACTAAAGCGCTTCCTGGTACTGAATGGAAAATATGCGAGGATACGATTTAAGTTCCTTTATCACTTCATCAAGAGGACGCCAGGGGGAAATTTTATTTTTCTTTCACATTCATAAAAGGGGTTAACAAGGTGAACTTTACTAAAAAGTTACTAAAGCACTTCCTGATACAGAATGGAAAATTTTACGGGAAAAGGTTTCGAGATCATTTTCGGCACAAGAAGGCCAAAGGAGAATTTGTTTGAAGTTTTCATATTCATAAAAGAGGTTGACGAAATAATATTTTCCGGAATGAGTTTTGTTACGGGGTTGATGTTTAACCTCATGTAAATTCCAGACTGATATGGGGACACTTTTACGTCACCTAGACAGTGCAGTGTGTGGCAATGCTTGCATTTAGGGTTGTCAGACATCCGGTTTTCGACCGAAAAGTCCAGTTTTCAAATTAGTTGTACAGTAACTGATGGAATAAATGTAGCGGTAGTTTGTAATGAATTTGCATGTCAGGGACTCCCTGGACCAACATGAATTCGACGCCGGTTCCAAGGGGGACCCTCCCCACCCCCGCCCCCCCAGGTCCGACAGCTCCTGGCTTTGCGATTACGCTTCCAACTGTGCATGTTGTCTGGTTTTGACAAATTGTACATCTGGCAACCCTACTTGCATTAGAGTCACATCACACTCATTCTTACTGAGAGTAACTTATAATGCTACAGGGTTGCCAGGTCATGTAGTGGAGGCAGATCCCCTCGGGGTGTTCAAGCCCAGGCCTGACGCAGTGCCGGATGCTCTCTTGTCTGTAGCTAAATTAGAAGTTGGTAAAAGATGGGGAAAACAACCTATTCTCCTCGTAATTTATTATTATGTTCTATTATGTTATTATTATGATCTAAATTTGATTGATTGCCTTGTCACTCCGCACAATGAGGACGTGCGGAACAGAAATATTGCACAACTCAAACCGCGCGATTGGCTCAGATTCCTGCGTCGGAGCCATAAAAACGATTCTCGCTGTCACGGCTGTCCCGGCCTCCCCCCGTACGCACGAGGAGGGAACGCAGGCCCGCGGTTTCCATTTTAATGGCGGTACGGGCGTGTGCAGACGGGACGGAGGAGCGCCAACTGTGTAAACAGCGGCCTTGTCCTTATCTCTACATCTCGCCTTTTTTGTCAGATCCAAAAAATAAATATTTTTTTTTTCAAATAAAGTTTGATTTACCGCACTCCGTCTTGTCAAACTCAGCTTGTCGGCACTTGTGGAATTATATGTGAATATGCTGCCGCTTTTCCATGATTTGTTTTGCATGAAATTCTATGAATTTTTATTATTATTATTATTATTATTATTATTATTATTATTATTATTATTATTATATTTTCTGATCTTGACTACATTTTTCATTTAGACATATTGCAGTATATTCCATTCCTGTAACAGTCTGAAAGCGAACCGTCAGCACCCTGATGGGCTCAATGCTGCCACGGGCGCTAATAATACAGCGCTAACACTAACAATATGCCTATAATGTAAATGCCTATAATGTAATAACAATACAGTGCTAATGGTAATAATACAGCGCTAATGCTAATAATGCAGCGCTAATGCTAATCATGCAGCGCTAACGCTAATCATACAGCGCTAACGCAAATAATACAGCACTAACGCTAATCATACAGTGCTAATGGTAATAATGCAGCGCTAACGCTAATCATACAGCGCTAACGCTAATCATACAGCGCTAACGCTCTAATGATACAGAGAGCGCTGCGATGGCTAAGCTCTGCAGAAATAAACCCCCCCCCCCGCGGATTCAGGTCAGCCGCTGATGCGCATCACAGCGTCTGATGCGACAGACAGATCCCAACTCTGTCTGTTGTTGCGCGTGTCTGTGAATGCGGCAGATGTGCATGTTCCCCGCTCTGCAAGCGTCTGCTAACATGGTGCTGCTAACGCAGGAGAGTAAAACTGTGCCCTCACTGGGCTAACCCTGAGAGAAGAGCCTGCTCATTACGCTACAGCAGGGTTACAACCTCAAGGCCCGAGTGTGTGCGTGTGTGTGTGTGTGTGCGTGTGCGTGTGTGTGTGTGTGTGTGAGTATGTGTGCGTGTGTGTGTGAGTATGTGTGTGCATGTGTAGATGTGTGTGTGTGCGTGTGTGTGTGTGTGAGTATGTGTGCGTATATGTGTGTGCATGTGTAGATGTGTGAGGGTGTGTATGTGTGTGTGCATGTGTGTGTGTGTGTATGAGTATGTGTGCGTGTGTGTATATGTGTGTGCATGTGTAGATGTGTGAGGGTGTGTATGTGTGTGTGCATGTGTGTGTGTACCTGGTTAAAGCTGAATTTTATGTACTCCATGTGCGCTGTCCTTTTGCTTGCTGAATTCTGAATTCACATGGATTTGTGAGGCAGTGTTTCTGAGTGTTTCTGTTTGTATAAAGCGGGACTCGGGGGTCAGCCTGCTTTCCTCACTGTGATTTGCATAAAAAAAGCGAAAGTTCGGCTCTGCAGGATGATGCGATTCAGCAGAAGCTGACCTCACACCCCCCCCCCCCCCCCCCCAGCCCCCTCCTCAGTGGTGTGTCAGGCAGCACTGTGCTCAACGACCTCAGTGCCCCCCCCAAACCCCTCCATATTCCCGCTGAGGGGTTCTCCTCAGCACACACACAAAAACCGGGGGAGCACCAAAGCCGTCGTCATGGAGATAATTACCAGGGTCGGGGAGTGGAAAAATGAAGCTGGCTTTAATGAACAGGGAGACCACACACAAGCCCACTGTGGCCATTAAACCTTTCCCAGTAAAAACTTTTTACTGAGTTATTTTCGTTTCGGCCCCAATCTCTTTCCCCCCTAAAAATAGCGCCTGTGCGATTCGGGAGCTGGGGCGGCAGTCTGCAAGGCTGGCGGGACAGGTAAAGAGTGGGCGTGGTCCTGGGGGGGGGTACTGCACTAGGATCGGGGGGTTTCCCACAGTCTACGGGTAATTAATTAGGGATCAGGAACAGCGTGGTGTCGTCGCCAGGGAGGAGCACCACCGATCATGGACAACAAATAGAACAACACAGAGAGTGGCTAATGTAATACTGGGATCCCTTTATCACCAAAGGGAGTATATCCACCAGTCCTCACTGACGTTGTTCAGTTTGTTGTTATACAACCTGCTTTGTGATTGGTGGAGCTCCTACCTCAAGCACAATATATTGTAACCCCGCCCCTTCTTAGCTCACGCCACCCACCATAACCCCGCCCCTCTGGGTCTACACAGATCAGTGCATTGAGGTCGAAGAAACAGCTGATGTCCCACAGTGACCCAACCCCTACATCCCTCCATTCCCCCACTGTTATTCACACCCTGTGGCACCCCCCCCCCCCCCAACCAACCCCCCAACTGCCATTCGAACCTTGAGCCACAAGGGGAGAAAGAGGCTGAGATCACCGTTCCCTCTTTTTCAGTCGACAGCAGCCTGGCTCACTTTTTGTCCGATTCACATTTCACCCAGGGATAAAGAAAGGGCCCCATCTGCACACGCAACCCTTCAAAGATGTACAGGGTGGGTGATGGGGGGGGGGGGGGGGAGGGGGGCGCTGAGGAGTGGAATTAAAAGAATTAGGCTTTCCCCAAAAGCAGCGGTATTTGCGAAACGATACGAACACGCGCAGATCACTAATGCAGAAATAATGATGCAGTTTCCCATGGCAGCGCTGGAAAGCCTTTGTGTTTGGCAGCGAAAGGAGGGAAAAGTGGAAGGCAGGTTCTGTTTGTGGAAAGGAGAAGGGGAAAAAAGGTGTGTGGCTTTTATGTTTCTACCTGCTGTGAAAGCAGCAGCAGCAGCGGTGGGGAGATTCTGGGAGGGGGGTGGGGGTGGGGTTCAGGGAATCCCTCCAGAAAAGAGCGGCCTCTCTGATTGGCAGTCAGTGACATGCTTCTGAAGATCTGAAGCTGCTAGATCGATACCTGTCTGACCCTTAACCCCTACGTCACCGCCGTTCCACTGGAAATTTCAGCCTAACTGCCATCTCTTTAGAACAGTCTGAGATATCCCGGGCATCATTCAGGGGGTTTGAGGCAGGGATGGGTTGTTTGTTCACTAGTCAACACACAGGTGCATTGTGGGAGCAGAAGGAGCAGTCACAGCTGCTGTTCTTCAGCACCAGTGCTCTGCTAAAGCTACATCGCAGTCCAAGGCCTGTATTCATAAAGCATCTCAACAGGGATCAGGTCACCCCTTCCTGTATTCATAAAGCATTTCAGAACAGAAGTGCTGATCTAGGATCACGTAGGACAGGGCTGCCCAACCCTGTTCCTGGAGATGCACCATCCTTTAGCTTTTCACTTCAGCCCAAACAAAGTACGCTAGCTCATTCAACGGATCTTGTTAAGCTGATTAGTAGAATCGGGTGTGCCAAATTGGGGTTAAAATGAAAACCTACAGCATGGTGAATCTCCAGGAACAGGGTTGTGCAGCCCTGATGTAGGAGATGTCCTAACCATATCCAGCTAAAAGATTAAACTCACGCAAGGTCATCACTTTGGCTCTGAGATGCTTTATGGATACTAGCTCCTTTCCCTTAATGTGATTCAGTCAGGAGACTCGGCCCCGTCGCGGGAGAGCATCTGGGGTCCGAGGAAGCGCTCTCTCCTGAACGCGCCGCTGAACACGCCGCTGAACGCCACCCTGCTGACTCACTCACACGCTCGCCCGAGCATCGCTGCGCTGGTCAGAGTAGGCCTCGCCCAGTCTGGCTCTGCAGGCTTCTCCTCCTGTGGTGTTAAAGGGTAAAGACAGGGGTGTTCTGCGGGGTGAGGATGCTCTTTTAACTCCTCAGAAGCTGGCCCCCGCTGCGTCCTCCTGGGCAGGGTGGGGTGGGGGGGCGGGGGTGCAGGTCACACGCAATGTCTGGGTCGTCCCGTCAATGGGTGGGGGGGAACTGATTGAACTCGTGCTCCATTGTTGACCGAACGCCCCAGCTGGGCTGTGACGTCACCCTTTAGGGTGTGTGTGCGTGTGGCGGGGGGGATGGGGGGGGAGCTGCGCGTACTGTAAACCTCCGCTTCCGTCCAGGTCATGGTGAGGTCACAGGGAGGCTGGTCTTCCTCTTCCTCTTCCTCAGGAGCACACTTGAGTTTTACTCAGCTGAGTCGATCTCGTCTTATGTCAGCCAGATATACGTTATTCCACTTTTTCACAGAAACGTTTTTGTCAGATAAATATTTACAACACACTAATGCATCCCTACAGTACAGCCTAAGCATGTGAAGTGAGCAGGAGTCAGTATTAAAAGCTGTCTGCAATGGTTCATATTCATCCTCTGTAATTAATGGTCTCCTTTGACGCTTAGTGAGTGTTTGCGGGTGATTTAATTGGAAGAGACAGACACGTCAACAGCCCTCCCTGAGATTAAAGATCAGTTACTGTTCAGAGAAAGTAACCTTAGGTTCTGATGTCACCGTCGTGTTTGCTGAGTACATATTTGAAGCGCACTTTGTGAAGTATTAGAATGGTACTGTGGGGGGGCGGGCGGGGCTGTGGGGGGGGGGGGGTTTGGTGTCGCTTAGCTCCAGTGCACATCCGCACATAAACTAAATACCTGCGTCGTAATCTAATTTCCGGCGATGACATCATTCACGTCACCCCCAGTTGTCGTTGAGATCCGTGCATTGATGTCCACTTAATTTAATGGATCCGAACCGCGTTTGGAAAGGGGGTGGGGGAGTGATGGGGGATGGGGGATGGGGGGGGGGGGTGGGACACAAAAGGTTGCGTTCTTCCAGGAAACAAAAAACAGAATGCTTTGAGGCATTGCCGCGATCACCCAAACAGCTGACCTTTTAAAACGCAGCGGGCCGCTCGCCGTGCGCTCCTGACTCACCCGGGGGGGGGTTTTTGGCGGAAAGCGCGGTTGCCGAGCCGCTCCGTGGCGGTACGGCGGTAAAAGGTCAGGCGTCCCGACGCGGCGGAACTGGGGATGACCCGGCGCAGCGCCGCGGATCGCGGTGAGTCTCCGCCGCCGTCGCCATCGCCGTCGCCATGCCGTATGAGCGGGTCGGCACAATACCGCCCCAGCAGGCTATAGGTCAGCACGACGCTGCGGCTAGCAGGGCGGCTAACACTGACCCCCCTGCGCCCCCCCCCCCTTACAACTCACATCATACATTCCTCTCCCTGCCATTTCTCACTGTTTTACAGTCTTTTTGGGTGGGGGGGGGGGGGGGGGTACTGACGTATGACGTGGGTACCCTTCATTGTTAGCTGTGCCATTGTATACTTCCCGCTTTAAATAGCTATTACTCAGTGCAATATTGTAGTGCTAAATCAACCTTGGGTCCATTTTACTCAAATAAGAGCACATGCCATCCCTCTCGGGCCGTTTTATATTGTTAGAATTACCACTAACGTTTACTCCTGTCAGAAGTAAGATAAATCTTTTTTTTTCCTCTAGTATTTATTATGATCAGGCATTTAGCAGAGTGCTTATCCAGAGTGACTTACACAGCTTAAGTTTTTAACATAACATACATTTATACAGCTGCATATTTACAACTGCAGTTCAGGTGTCTATGTTGAAGGGTACCAACAGCTGTGCCCCACCAGGGAATCGAACCTGCAACCTCAGAGCTACAAGCTCAGTTTCCTCATGGCTATGCCACACTCCCGCACACACTAATGTGCTCATAAAGGATACTGTGGGGACTTGTAAGTTTGTTGATGTCTCATTGAGACATGTCAGATCTCTTATGGCAATCCCGTTACAGTCCGTTCTACCGCTACTTTACACCAGGCTGGCCAGCAGAGGATGGGCTCCCCCTCTATAGCCGGGTTCCTCCCGAGATTTCTTCCCATTGTGGAGTCTTACCTCGCCCCTCTTTGAGTGCTTTTCTACCCACTGGGGAGTTTTCACCTCACTTGCTTGCTTTTTGGGGGCTTAGGACGGTTTTTGTCCAGTTTTCCTTCTGTTACTTGGTAAAGTGTCTTTGTGACAGTTCCATGTAAAAAGCTCTGTCTGAATAGAATTGATTTCCTTTGTCAGGGCTGCCTCATAAGATAATGTTTTTTTGTACTTTTTTTTTTCATACGGGACAGGCTGTTGTTGAGGCGCACTCTCCTTTCTCCCTGTTCTTACTGGTATTTGCATACGATCATAAATGACACCGCAGAAATCACTTCAGACCCCGAATCAAAACATCTTTATTTTAATTTTTTTTTTATTATAAATGGCTCGAAATCAGCCAAAGTAGATGGGCCTTCTGCAGTTCAGACTTTATCTTTCTTGGAGGTGGTTTTTGAGAGACATGCACGTCCAATTTACCGGTCAGGGACGTATTAATCTTGCTGGAATAAAGGGGTCTGGGGGGAAACCAGCGGGGGGGGGGGGGGGGGCGTTTGAAGCGAGCGTTTGGCGGGGGCCCAGTGGCCGTGGTGTGTGGCGAGACTCGGAGTCTGGCTGCGGGGGCGGGGCCTCCTTGTCTGGGCTCTCTGCAGCGGGAGCCGGCGGCGCAGCCAATAACAGGACTGGTCAGCGTCAAGCCCGGCGGGGTCTGTTGATCCTTCGCTTAGTTTCCCAGGGAGAGGAAGCTGCCCCCCCCCCTCCTGCCCCTGCCCCCCCCCCCCCTCCGCCCCCCCCCACTGCAGTGCTGTAACTGGGAGGGTCTGTGTTGTTCTGCTGACCCGGTATGCCCCCCTCCCCTCCCCGCTCCACCATCCCACCCTGCCCCGGCCAGGACCAGTCTCCTGCACAGATCAATCACCTGTGTGGAACACACCCAAGAACCCCTGTACCCCCGCCCCCCCCCCCGCCCCCCACACCCCTAATGCACCACTTCCCCACCAGCCCTAGACCCACCCCAATGAACACAGAACACCTCAAGCCCACACACGCACACGCACAGACACACACACACTACAGACAGTACACACACTATGCAGCACACACGCAATACAAACATGCACAAACACATACACACACTATACAGTTCACACACACACACACACACACACAATGTGCAGCACACACACAATACAAACATGCACACACACACACATACAGTACACACAGACATACTGTACATACACACACACACACGCACACACGCACACACACACATTACACACACAAAATACACATACAGGAAGGGAAGCAGATTAGACATACCTTGCATTTCTTGTCTCCAATTTAGTATGGGTTTATTATAAATTCTAGATTATTTCACAAGTGCAGGTATTTTAGCACTGCAAGGTCCAGACCATGTATATCTGGACCCCCCCTTTTTTTTTTTTAAATAAAAAGCCTTTCTAAGCCTCTTTGGTGTGGAAACAGAAGCGAAATGAAGTTTATCCTCCAGCGTTTGGCTTTAGATGTTTGGTGTGGCACTTCCCTCATTGCGCACATTAAAGAACGCACCACAGGGACCACCTGCTTTCATGAACTACAGCAAAAATGCTCAGCATTCGGCCACCTCCCCTCTATTACTGATCTGGAATCAGTTTATGCAACCTTAATGACCACCCTGACCATTATGTGTGACCAATGGACACTGCTCCAGGATCAGTGCATTGGACGGAATAGCCTGTATCTCATTCATAATAGCCGAGAATCAGATTGGGGCTTCATTTTTATACCCCCCAGGCCACCCCCACCACCCCCCTCAGTGAAGACGGGCGTAAGTGTGCGTGCTATCGCTGCACTTGTGTGTATTTGTGGCTGATGTTATTCCCTAAAAGCCCAAGGGAACCCATTTAGAGCTCGTCACACACAGGGAGCACATTTAAATCCGGAGATTAAAATGTTAATATGCGCCGCGGATGTAATGTGTCCCTCTCGCTTTCCCCCGCTCCGTTTGTGAAACTATCTCTGCTCCGGTCATAAATGCTGCAATAATGGCTGCCTGCACAAAAAGCAGAGCAAGGAGCAGTTTCATTTTGACTGTGCTTTTGTGCAGTCTGTACACGTAACTGACCGTGCTCTGCGCTCCTGAAAACCAGCTTATTTACCTGTGTTAGAACCCTGGAACACCTCAGTGCGAAGAAGAACGGTTTAAAAATCAGCTTTATTGAGAAGAGGGGCAGAGGACATCGCATTTATTCAAATAAAAAGAGCATTAACCGTCCCTTCTGCATGCAGTCAGAACGATCGCTCTGTGGCGGACTGGGCAGCTGGCCGTGGAGCCCACCATCATAACTTTCTACAATAACCTTTTTTTTTTAAAATTCAAAACATTGAACCCGACCAAAGTTATGGCTTTGAATAAAACTGTTTTTTTAATTTATTTTGCCACATAATACTTGTGTGGTTTTTGTTCTCTCTTTAGTACTAAAAGGAGGGGAACGAAAAGCCAAAGCACCAATGCGAGCAGATACAAATGAAGGCTGGGCCTGAGGACGCACACCCATCGCATGGGCGATACTGCGGGAGATTTTCCCGCACTTTTCTGATCATCTCCTGCTGGATGACGGCCAGGTCTTCCGATGGCAACTTGGTGTTCTAAGCGTAAGGAAACAAACGGAAAGCACACGTTTTCCTTTACATTAACATTGCATTTCCCAATAAAGCAATAGAGCCGCTTGTGTATGAGAGCAGGCTCGGCTAATCTGACTGTACTGTAGTCTCCCTGCATGTGTAAAGAGGTAATTATGAGAGCTGTAAAAACACTGGCTGGGATTTTAATCTGGCCTGGTTGGAGCACTACATCTGAAGCCCCAAATAGCCGTTTACAGATTCCAAAACAAAACTTTCTTTCCACAATAAAGAGTGAAACATTAAACTCAGGGGAGGCAATCTGGCCTTCGCTGCTGTGGGAACAACCTTAATTATGGGTTGTGCTGCTGCTAGACTGCACTGACCCCCTTTTCCGACTCTTCCCGTTACGGCCGGTCACATGTCAAGACATCGTGATGGCAAATCGGGCAAGCATCGCATCTAAGCCAGAGGTCAAGGTCAAGGTCAAGGTCAAGGTCAAAGCTCTTCGCTGCCTTCAGTGCTTTTAGAGTGCTCTCTTTTGCATTAGTGTATTAGTCAGCTTACCAACTTCAGTATGCAATGGATGTATAAAACATTATCTGGTGTGCTTTATCTGTAGTTAGATTTTTATCTGAACATACACACACATACCCTCACACACACTCACACATACACACACACACGCGCACACACACACACATCCGCACACAGACAGACAGACAGACAGACAGACACACATGCACGCACACAGACAGACACACACACACGTGCACAGACAGACAGACAGACACACAGACACACACACACACACACACACACACACACACACTGAAGGTGCTGTATTCCCCTGCCACGTCTCAGTCCGCAGTACGCACCTGTGGATACAGGCTGCCGTCAGACTCATAAATGAGGGAAGACCGTGAGTTAGCGAGCAGATACTGCTTTTATGTGGGGACATAAAATGTACATTTGCATCAAAAAATGTGAACTTGTGTTAATGAGATATTTCCGTTAATTTAGCCACGGAGTATCTGGCTACATTTCCACCCGGCCTTTGGCACTTTCATGGCAGAATATTAAATATTCCGTAAAATACAACGTTTAAATTGCCAGCATGAGGACAGGTCAACATGACATTAAATGACATCCTTATCTTTCTTAATTGCACAGGAAGTTCTCTCAGCTCATTGTTCCGCCTAGAAGCACCAAAGATGGTTCTGCCATTTTCATAACCATTACATTAGGTATTTTAACAAGCTTGTCAACATTTCTCAGGCAATTAACAAAAGAGGGGAGGAAGGGGCTGTTTGGTATGTCAACAAAAAAAAACAGAAAAAAGAACTTTCCCTTCTGTAATTTTTTCCCTCGTATAACAAGAGGTATTCCAATAAAGGGCCAGTGGAGTTGAGTAATATTTAACTTGCTCTCTCTGCAGGAAGGACCCAGGGTGGATTCTGACCCACAGAAGCGTGACATGGTGTGACACGGTAGCATGCAACATGCCCACCTCACCCTCTGCCCTCAGGGGAAAAGGGCACTGTGACAGTGCACGTGTGTGTGTGTGTGTGTGTGTGTGACAGTGCGTACGTGTGGAGGCCAGGTCATGCTCTTGAGCAATGCCTGTAATTTACTCTGCCATAATATCGACTTGATTAGGATCTGATCACTGCGGCCCCCTGGGACTGGAGTTAAACCTGCAGACACTGTGGCCCCCTGGGACTGGAGTTAAACCTGCAGACGCTGCGTCCCCCTGGGACTGGAGTTAAACCTGCAGACACTGCGGCCCTCCAGGACTGGAGTTAAACCTGCAGACACTGCGGCCCTCCAGGACTGGAGTTAAACCTGCAGACACTGCGGCCCTCCAGGACTGGAGTTAAACCTGCACTTAATCTGGAAATCTGCAATGATGATTCCCAGTGTGGTTCAGGTTCTGGTTCTGCTGCAGTGATAGACTCACAGTGCTGAACGTTCAGGTTCTGGTTCTGCTGCAGTGATAGACTCACAGTGCTGAACGTTCAGGTTCTGCTAAAGTGTTAGACTCGCAGTGCGGAGTTCAGGTCCTGCTGATGTTTGTTTGATCGCAGCTGCCTTGCTGACACTCCCCATGCGTTTGTGTGCCTTTCGTCTGAAGTGCGTTCAGCACTTTAGATATCCCAGCCTGCAGTTTCCCGTGGTCCTTTGCTCCGTGGGAAAGCGCGTACGGTAAGGCCAACCTGGGGGAACCGCTACGAAAACATCTTTGGTTACGCAGCGTCTCTGCGGCTATGTTTCATACGGGTTTTACGATTCGGGCGTTTGAAGTTGTGAATGAAAAATGACAATACACTGTGCTTGACCCAAAAGGGTATTAGAAGCGTTTACTCGCCATTATAAACCGCGAGAGTATATCAAAACAGGAAGAGGCGAACGCACACCCCAGTGGGACTATAACCGAGAAAATAATTCACTATTTTCAGTGTTTCTGTGGTTCGTTTAAAAACAGGCAAAACATATTTTTTCGGGTTATTAAAAAAATGATATTTTTGTTCTTGTATAATTGTCCTTGACAATGCGGCTACTCTGAAAGATTCCGCCAGGTATTTGTTTGCATTGCAGCGCGTGTATGTAATTAATATGCACACACCTGAAGGCTTAGACACACCTTTATCCCTCTACCTGCCAGTGATAACACTCACAGCTCCACAAAGCCAGTATCCTTCAGGCAAACCTTGCAGATCTTGCACGGTGCGGAAAAATGAACACCCGTTAAGTCATACGGCATTGACAGAACTGTGTTTTTGGCTAGAAATAGCTGTACAAAATAAGTATTGTACCTTACTGAACGTGTGTTTAGCAGTTGTCTATGACCATGAAATGCACTTTTTGTACGTCGCTTTGGATAAAAGCGTCTGCCAAATAAATGTAATGTAATGTAATGTAATACAGCTTTTATTTTCATGGAGCGTTATTTGGTCTTTAAAAGCGGTCGCGCTGTTCAGAGCGAAAGCAGCCTGGCGTGTGTTTGGTAGTCCGTCAGTAACCTCCCCCTGCCCGCGTCAAAAACAGCTTTCCCCCACAGGTCGGTCTGAGTCGCCCCCGAATGAACACACGGGTTACGCCTCGGTGTGCGGCCCGCCGTGGCGTTTGAAATCCTATGGTTTGGAGCGACTGGAGAAGCGGAGAAGGGCTGCCAAAAAAAAAAAAAAAAAACTCAGGACTGCGCGAGGCCCCTTTCCTCGAACCCGAGCATCGCTCAACGCCATTTCGGCGCTTTATATTCGCCACAGGAACCACAGATATAGCTGTGTGGGTGTCCCGTGATTTATCAGTGTCACATCTTCCTTATGCGCATTAGCTGCCCAGCCGACGGTTCTGTGGACGGGAGGCGTTAACGGGATGCTGTAGCCCGGGTTGGAGCGGTAATGGAGATCGCTTCCTGGGCCTATAAAAGCCGACAGAGCGTAAAATGAGCGCCGAGGAGGAGAGGGATGAGAGCCGGGATTCTGCGCCGCGCGTCTCGAACCCCAGCGCCGTCGCTGAGCCTGCAGACATTAGCCGCGCTGGAGATAATTCCCTGGCTATTAGACCCAGTCAGGGAGAAGCAAATTGAAATTGGAATTGGACTGGGAGGCAGCTCGGAGATCGTAAAAACTCCAGAGCTCCGGCGCGCATTTGAGGGGCGTTCGCTAACAGCAGACACAGTGCGCAATCATATCTTCTGTTGCCTCATCAAGGGAAACGGCTCAGCGGGGTCCCATTTGCGTTGTCAGCGTAAATGCTGTTTGCTTAATCAAATGGAGCCGTTGCAAGTAGAGACGGTTTTCTCCTTAATTGGATACGAGACGGCCGTTTTTTAAAAAGTGCTGTGATTGATTTGATGATTCACCTTTATTTCAAATTGTTTTAATGCGTATTACTCGGAAGACCAAGGTCTTCTTTGAAGGGAATCCAGGATTTCAATTAGTGTCGATTCTGTGGCGATTTGTGGTAGGATAGTATCACGACTTGCGGGTCAGTAGTTCAATCTACGGACAGGTTCGGAGTTGACGCGTCCTGCTCCAGTGTTGAATGGTTTTCTACAGCTCTCTCCTGCCATCTCCTGGAGAACTGGGGAAGCACCGCTTGGCTGTCGACCAGCTTGCCGTTGCAGACCTGTTATCAGCGCGGAGAGAACCAGGGCGCGAGCGTTGTTCGGTGCTCCGCAACGTCCTCACGTCGTCCCAGCAGTTCTTACTTTTGAGATCTCTCATTTATGACATGTGCTTTTTTTTAAAGCACCTAGTGTAGTTAATTCCTCTCCATTACTGCCTTCGGGGTAGTGTCTGAAGGATCCCCCAGTGCGCTGGCCCAAAACTGGGGCGCCAGGAAGTTGCGTTGCTCTCCGGGCCCGCACAGGTTACCGCGCGGCCGATGGCCTCCCGCCAACACGGGCTCTGGCGGGAAGTGCGTGTGGCTGGGCTAACGGTCCCCTCAGACCTCAGCGTTTATATGAACAAGCTCAGTTTTAATGGGAAGCCAGAGAACAGCCCCCTAATTACAGGCTTCTCTAAAGAGTTCACCAGAGTGGAGGCGAGCGCAAAGGACAGCTAGAGAAGAGCTTGCCCCCCCCCCCGCAAACTACAGCCCTGCAGGTTTGGATCATTGTCCCTAATTTGCCTCAGAACTGGAAAGTGTTACCGTGGACACCGGTTCCTCGCACAAAATGGGATGTATCCATAGTAACGGAGGTATCATCACCATCGTCATCATCATGTTGATGGCCCGCATTAGGGCCACACAGCCTTTGCACGCCCTCAGTCGCATGAGCATTTTGGCTCTGACTGTCTGACAGTGACAGTCTGTCTGTAAGAAACACGCAAAAACGTTTCTTTGTCTATAGAATTTAGTTTTTTTCCTCCTCAAAAAAAGTAACACTAGTAAATTTAGTCACAGACTATGGAACTTACCGTTAGAAGACCTTTCTCGTGGATAATGGAGTCGTATGTGTACCTGGTAGATGACCAGACACCGTTCTCAGTGGTAGAATGCAAATGGAAGAGCTGAAACTGCTCTTAGTCGCACTTAATTGCTCTGTGATGAATTTAACGGCTCTGAATTTAAAACGGGCTCGTTTGCTCGCGGCTGAAATGGGTCCATAAACCCAATGAGAGGAGCGAACGACGCTCCCCCCCCCGTCCTCCCCACGCGTTTAAACACGACAGATACCATAGAACAAGCCTCCCAAGTTAGTTTGCTTTTTTACAACCCTGTTCAGGAAATAAAGAGGAAATGCACCATATGGGTAACTGCAGAGTTTCCTCTTTTTCCCAAAGAGAGCTGTTTTGTCTTTTGTTTGTTTATTTTGTGTTTTTGCTTTTTAGTCCCCCCCCCCCTCCCCAAAAGTGTTCCACTGGTTTGCAAAGCTTAGAGTTTGAATCTGGTTTTATCACCTCACTTCACCTGGGAGCTCCTCCTGACGGTTTCTGACAGCTCTCTGAGTTTATTTGGCGGCGTCCTTTTGGCGCACTTCAGCGGGAGAGTGCGCTCAGGAGAGTGCGTTCAGGAGAGTGCGTTCAGGAGAGTGCGTTCGGGAGAGTGCGTTCAGGAGAGTGCGTTCGGGAGAGTGCACTCAGGAGAGTGCGTCCAGGAGAGTGCGTTCAGGAGAGTGCGTTCAGGAGAGTGCGTTCGGGAGAGTGCGTTCGGGAGAGTGCGTTCAGGAGAGTGCGTCCAGGAGAGTGTGTTCAGGAGAGTGCCTTCAGGAGAGTGCCTTCAGGAGAGCCGTCAGTGAGTCGGTGTGCGGTGCGGTGAGCAGCGATTGGCTGCTCCTCTTCTTCTGGGGGAGATTAGCAGCGCTTGTCCTCTTGGGCCGGGGAGCAGCGTGCTGTTCCCCAGAGCGTTAATAACCTGCGATGGGTGTACCTGTCAAGGTGCGTCACGGGGCTTTTTTTTGGGCTCCGAGGCCCCCTCCGGCTGCGTGAGTCTAATGAGCTTCCATAAACACCTCGGCCCAGGTGTCATCAGGCAGGTGGGAAGTTCCAGAAAGTTCCTGTTCCTGAAAGAGGGCCCTCGCTGGCTGTGACCGCAGACTCCTGGCAGGGGGCTGTGTGTTCTGTACCGTCGCCGTCGGCGATGACGGGCGATTACGCGCTCGCCCCCCGCCCCCCCCCCCTCCTCGCGGACCGGCCTCGGCCTGTCTCCGCCTGCCCGGGCTGCGGACGCAGTCGTCGCCGGGGGAGACGGCCGCCGCGCGGCAGTTTGGTTTCGTTCGCTCGGCTCCTTGTGAGCGGTGGAGGCCTCGCCGCCGCGATCTGACGGTTTCCTGGACGGGGAGCAGAGAGCTGTCAGCTGGGGGGGGGGGGGGGGGGGCGGGGGGGGGGCGGTGTACCAGCACGCCCCGCCGCTTCTGCCAAACTTATTCAGCGAATACGCCAGTCAGCATTTCCACCGCTGTAACCATGGAGCCCTTTCATCATTTTCACCGCCCTCACTTTAAGCGCGCACCTCCAGGTTATTTCATTCTCATTTCCGTTGCACTCATTAACTTCTAATTCTTTTTGCACTAAAATGTTTTACATTTTAAAGTGTTATTTTATCACATGTAAATAAATAGTTTTTGTTAATTATTTGTCGTGCTGTTTTAATGTCTGGAACCTGACGCCATCGTAAATGAGGATTCGTCCTCAGTGGTTTCTCAAGATGAATAAATGAATGAAAATGGGATGAATTTTAAGTGATCGATTCAGTCCAGGTTTTAAGTTATTGCCTCGCCTCGCATCGCGCTTTTTGACAGGTGAAGTAAACCTGATGAAGGAGTCTTTGTGTCGCTGTACACCTGTCTCCCACTCCCTTTGATTAATGAGTTTAGACCTGCTCTGAAGGAGCCCGGCGTTTGCCAGGAACGTTGGCGTGAGCCAGCCGTGCGCGAAGACCACGTGCGGCGAGCATCAAGGCCCGCTTTAGGCACCCAGCACGAGAGGACAGTCTGTTCTGTCGAAGCAGCTGACGGCCGTTTGGCTCCCGTTACTCATTTTTCCTCAATGTAACATTTGTTAACGCGTTTCTGCGGTGATTGTAATCGGCGGCACAAATCGCAAATCGCCGCGTCCATCTTTATTCCGTCGGAGCTGCGGCCTGGCAGAGCGGAGCCTTCGCGTCCGCGCTGGGCGCTCTCCGCGTCGAACGCTCCTTTCGTTACGGGAACCGCCCCTGCAGAAGGTACTGTCGCTCCTGACGGCACCTGTTCCAGCGCATGGACAGGCCTCATGGTCGGGTATCGAATCCTGGTTGTGCCGGTGCCGACTGCAGCCTCGCCTGGGGAAGGTGCAAAGGCTTCTCCACCTTTCTCCTGGGCGATGTGAAGCCTTGATTCCAGCCTTGATTCTGCCGCTCGTTGTGTTGGCAGTGTAGCACAGTGGGTAAGGAACTGGGCTTGTAACCGGAAGGTCACAGGTTCGATTCCTGGGTAGGACACTGCCGTTGTACCCTTGAGCAAGGTACTTAACCTGAATTGCTTCGGTATATATCCAGCTGTATAAATGGATGTAATGTAAAAAACAATCCTATGAAAAAAAAAAAAGTTGTGTAAGTCACTCTGAATAAGAGCGTCTGCTAAATGCCTGTAATGTAATGTAATGTGTCCGCGCTGATGTTCAAAACTCACTCAGTGGCATTTATGCTGTGTGTCTGTGGTCATCAGCAGCACCCCTGAAGGGCTCTCCCAGCACAGCTCGACTGAATTGTGGATTCCACTGAACTGAATGCCTGCAGCATGGAGGGAACACAGTGCAGTTTCACCAATTGGCCACACGGTGGGGTAGTGGGATTTTTGACAGATTTTTGTTCAAAGCAAAATCATTCTGGAGATGAGTAAAGTATTTTGAGATACAGCATCTGGAGATCTGATGACTCAGAATCTGACATGGATTGCTTCTTAATGACCTAATTGAAAATGAAGAAACTGATCCAATTAAAAACAAATAGAAAGGTCTCCTTATATTCCATTTGAGGCATCTTGTAATATAAGCACCTCAATGGAATTTAAGTTCCCCAGTAAATATCGCTTTGATTGGTGTGGAAAAGCATTTATCCCGATGAAACCCAGTGTTGAAAAAATGCAACACTTCTTGTCAGGTATTCTAAAGAAGCCATTTTTGCCATTCAGTTGAACATTCAGTTTAGAACATCATTTCCCAGTTCCTTAAGCCCTATAACTATATTTTAGCAACATATTTGGAGTGAAACATTTTTTACCATTACTGAATGTTTGGAGTATGCACAACATAGGCTTGAACATACATCCATGTCTGTGCCTTACAGCGTTCAATTTAAAATTCGAACTGTACCAATTTAAAATGAAAAAGTGTCATATCCTTGTCAAACAGCAGGTGGCAGTATTGCTGTACAGTTACACTATCAGCACATTATTGTGGTCTGTGGCACGTATGCTGCATGGCTGAAACGTGTGTTATCTTGTTCAAAAGAAGAGGCGAGACTCACAAATACACCTTTTGTTTTCTATTTGCTAGAAAGTTCCACCAGTGGTTTTTTATGACTGCTGTAAGCACAAGAAAGAAAGTAAGAAACAAACACGCAGGTGTGCTGTGGTGCTCGCTGACCGACCCTGATAGAATCTGTGGTGACCCCCTCTATGGCCGCCTGGTTTGGAGGTTCAGGCACTGTGAATAGGCTGGGCTGTACTGTTCAGGTATGGTGGATTCGCACTGCTGGGGATATATGATGATATTTGGTGGTGTTTTCTTACCGTATTGCAATGCATTGATGTGCGGGGTACTTATAATTGTGATTATGATGGTCTAATGTAATCATGACCAAGTGCTGCTGCTGTGAAAGGATATAATGCTGGATATAATGATAACTTTTTAAAAGTTTTTACTTTTTAAATGTGTCTATGCATTTCTGTATTACCCCCTTTCTTGGATTATAAAGTTGAAATTTTTCTCAGAGAACTCTATGAAATTGGATCAGCTTTTTCAGCTTGCCTGTCAATCACAAGCTAACAGGTGAAATTGATCTAGGATCGAGTTTATAAAGGTTGGACCTGATCAGTTTTGATCCTTGGCTTGTAGTGGATATGGTTAAAATACGGGCAATGGAAATACGATCCTGAATCAGTTTTGCTCTTAGCTTGTAATGAAAGGGTTAAAATATGGACAATGAACCCTGGTCCTTGATCAGCTCCTAGTCTGAGATGCTTTATGAATACAGTCCTGGAAGCCTGGATCTTTTCAGCAATTAGTACGTGAAAGATGATTGGTTCTGATCACAGTGTTTTTATATAAAAATGATGTGGATTGGAAGTTAGAGTCCACAGCCCTGTTAGCCATTAGCTACTCTAGCTAGCATGTTTAAGGACGTTTATCTGTCAGCGCTTCTGGTTTGATTTAACGGGTCCAGCGAGGGACAGTTGTTTATGAACCACAGAAAGTCCATCCCCGTTTTTATTGGACTTTGGTCAAGGTCTACATGCAGCTGAGCCAGTATGTATGCCAGTACTGGGAGAAGCATGAGAGTATAAACATAATTCTGATCTCCTTCTCTTCTGTGGTTCGTATCCCAGCAAGCATTGTGTGTTGGGAGCAAATATGGCCAAATGGTCTGTGGCTTGTATCCCAGCATGCACTGTGCTCTGGGAACGAATATGGAAAAATGGTCTGTGGTTCATATCCCAGCATGCACTGTGCACTGGGAGTGAATATGGCAAAATGGTCTGTGGTTCATATCCCAGCATGCACTGTGTGCTGGGAGTGAAAATGGCAAAATGGTCTGTGGCTCGTATCCCAGCATGCACTGTGTGCTGGGAGCGAATATGGCAAAATGGTCTGTGGTTCGTATCCCAGCATGCACTGTGCACTGGGAGTGAATATGGCAAAATGGTCTGTGGTTCATATCCCAGCATGCACTGTGTGCTGGGAGTGAAAATGGCAAAATGGTCTGTGGCTCGTATCCCAGCATGCACTGTGTGTTGGGAGCGAATATGGCAAAATGGTCTGTGGCTCGTATCCCAGCATGCACTGTGCTCTGGGAATGAATATGGGAAAATGGCAAAATGGTAAAATGGAAAAAGGAAGATGACTGGGCTGTAGTGCCGCGGTGTATCACTACTTGAACTCGTTTCATCTTTTGTGTCTTAGCTGCCGTCTGGAATGTTCTGTCGTTTGCTGTCAAAACTGTCGGTCAGATTTGCTCAGTCTGACAGAGCACCAGTGCAGTGCCCATGGAATTAAGCATTTTCACGCCCTAGTCGTGATTTATTTTTCTGTGTTTTGCATATTCATGTTTCTGAAGTGTCTTGCATGCTTTACATATTTTCACATATTTATATAAAACACATACATGTACTCAGGGATGGGAATTTTTACATATATTTGCATATATGTAAAAATTCCCAAATGCAGTCCATATGTACAATTCGCATGTATGCATTTCATGTGTCATCCAGGTTGCTGGTCTCTTTGTATGGTTTATGTGCTCTTTATAATCTACACCTAATAGATTCATTTTTGGCAGACATTTTGTATTTTTGAACAAAATACATTCTAGCGTATTTTTTGTGTGAATCTCTGTGGAAGTTTGTGTGCCTTTATTCTGTGTTTCGAAGAAGGCGTCATGGTCTCCTGATCCCCTGGAACCCAGGGACTTTGCTACAGCAAACTCCCTGCTGCACTTTGACCTGCTATCAGAGGCCATAACGTTTTATTCTGATCGATAAAGAGATGAGGTTGGGCCCACACAGGTGTGGTCTTCCAATCATGGGTGTCGGCTGGATCACGCAGCCAGAGGATGGAGTCACTGTGGGGCCCTGTAGCTAACCTAGTGTTGCAGATTCTGTGGGTATGGTGACGTTGTGTCAGTTATAGCTACAGGTTCTCACAATCTTATGCAGACAATGTGGGTATAATGAGCATGATCTTACGCAGATTCTGTGGGTATAACTAACATGATCTTATGCAGATTCTGTGGGTATAACTAACATGATCTTATGCAGACTCTGTGGGTATAACTAACATGATCTTATGCAGACTCTGTGGGTATAACTAACATGACCTTACGCTGACTCTGTGGGTATAACTAGCATGATCTTATACAGACTCTGTGGGTATAACTAACATGATCTTATGCAGATTCTGTGGGTATAACTAACATGATCTTATACAGACTCTGTGGGTATAACTAACATGATCTTATGCAGACTCTGTGGGTATAACTAACATGACCTTATACAGACTCTGCTCACACTGTGTTGACCAGTGACAGATCTGGTCTCACACACAGACTGTGGATATGTCACACAGAGTAGATTTGTAACTATAAACCTGGCCTTGCATACAGATTCTGCGGGTACAGTCACACTTTATGGACTTTATGTGAGCCCTGCCACATTTTCATGCCAAAAAAACAACAAATGTACCACTCTACTCTCAGGAGTACCTCAGGACACGAACTCGGCGGTTAAACTCGAAAACCACAGCCAGGGAAGTCCTGGAAAAGAGCCGCCATTGAGCAGGGAAAAAGGGGCAGGAGGGCGGCGGAGGCCTCACATGAACCCCAGAGCAGAGCAGACACCACAGAAGAAAAAGACATGAACCACAGAAGAAAAAGACATGAACCCCAGAGCAGAGCAGACACCACAGAAGAAGAAGACATGAACCCCAGAGCAGAGCAGACACCACAGAAAAAGACAGGAACCCCAGAGCAGAGCAGACACCACAGAAGAAGAAGACATGAACCCCAGAGCAGAGCAGACACCACAGAAAAAGACAGGAACCCCAGAGCAGTGCAGACACCACAGAAGAAGAAGACATGAACCCCAGAGCAGAGCAGACACCACAGAAAAAGACAGGAACCCCAGAGCAGAGCAGGCACCACAGAAGAAGAAGACATGAACCCCAGAGCAGACACCACAGAAGAAGAAGGATAACAGGGTTTATTATGCACATTCCTGGTGCCTGGTAGAACCTCCAAAGCGGCCTGCTAGTGTAGTCAGAAACGCCTGCCACCTAGTGGGTGGAGGAACCAGTAAACGCCTTTTTAGCAGCAAGTTACCTTCAAAATGGCGCACTGAGGACAGGGACTGTGGGCGGACGATCTGCGAAGCGTATTGGCCTGTTTCGCAGGCCCTGTGAATGGGGAATGTTCGATGGGTGGCTTATGGGGACATTAGGAAGTTTTTCCTCATCACACCATCAGGTATATTGCTTCCAATAGGTTTCATGGTGAAACCATTTTCAGATCAATACACATCATTGTCAATAAAAAAAGAGAAACATTTCTTTTCCTTTTGGCTTTTTTCATTTCCGTTTAATTTTATTCTGTGTTGTAAATGCAACACAAAGTGCCAGATTTAGAGTTTTGAAAAGAATGCTTAGCTGTGTACTTACCATGCTCTAGTTCCTGTTGGTGTGAAGTGCTTTACACCTGCTGATGTAAGCCTCAGGTCCCGATATAAGAAACCCTCTGAAGGGTTCGAGGGTTCGCTTTTCTCTTTAAGGTGACCGTAGTTCCTGTGTGTGTGTGTGTATATGTGTGTGTGTGTATGTGGGTTTGCGTTTGTGTGTTGCATGAGTGCTTGAATGCGTCGGTGTGTGTTTAAGGCAGAATATTCCAAGATAAGTCCTGTGCAGTCCTACAGTTATCACTTTTGAATTCCACTATGTTGCCTCTGAAAGTCCAAGAGCAGTTTCGCTCAGCTGATGAACCTTTAAGTTTACAAACTTTCTCTTCACAACAACAGCTCTGAAGGAGCATGTGCTGCAGTACTGAGCCGTGTCACAGGGGGCATCATAGAGCTGCGGTTTCACCGTCGTGTTCCGTGCTGCGTCCCGATTTGCTTCCTTGCTCTCCGTGAAGCTCAGCGGGCTTTTCAAACAATCAGTGGCATTCCAGCGCACCTCAGTGAGGGTACAGCAGATTCCGTGACCGTCGCCACTTATGGGATCAAAATTCACATGACGTGTTTAAAGACCCAAATACAACATTCCGCGCCCTCAGCCCACCCACCTGACGCACACACATGCGTACTGTCATAATATTTTTTTTTTAAAAAGACCTGGATTAAACTGTTTGCTCTAGCAGTCTAAAAGAAGTACAGCGCTCACCGCAAAAAAGGAGCTCCTGGCAATCCTTCCTGAACGATGTTTTTTGACATAAACTCTTTAAGTGGCTGTGGAGCCGAGCCTGAGATCTGTATAGGTAAAACGGGGGTTAAACGTCTTTCATTTTCAAGTTAAACGTCTTTCATTTTGAGAGCGTCCAATCAGCCCTAAGAGTTTAAATGCAAACCAACTGTTGCAATTACGCTTGTTGTGATTGCTGTGGGGTTCGAGAATGGTTTCCCCCCTGTAGCCTCTGAGGGCACGTCGTCAGACGTTGCTGGTTAAACTGTGTACTCCGAGTCTGCCCATTACAGTGTTGACTTCATCGTACATTCCCGGGGTCTCGCAGTTTCATGTGGTTTTTGGCTTCGACGTTCGTTCTTTTATTTGTATTTGTTTTATGTATTTTTTGAAGCGGTCTACCCCGTGAAAAAAAATGTTTAATTTTTCACTTCCTAACGCTGAATGAAAGTCACTGTTTTAATGGAATTTCATTCTAATGTAATCACAGCCTGGGTACTGTGTCTGTACACTGTCCGCATGAACTGGATTTAAGAACCGTGATTGTTATTGAAAACGCAGCTCATGTTTGAAAGGACTGTGCTTGGGTTTTTCGGATATTGCTCCGCGGGGATTTTTCCCCCCTGTTTCCACAAAGTTTAATCCTGTCTGATCCTGTTTTGATTGCAGCTTGCTGCTAGTATACTGCAGGCAGTGGTGACTGTCGTGCTAGTGCTACGAAGCGATTTGCTGATTTTTGTCCAGTCAAATGTGTAAACGATGGGATTTAATCAAGGCTCCACCCACTAATGAATTATCCAAAAGCTTTACATTTATCGCTTACATTTTGCAGGTACAACATTAATTGCGATGGCAGGTATGCCATCCCGCCAAGTTACGCCTTGGCGGGGGCATGTTGTGTTTACCGAAAGCCCCCCTACAAACTGTTAAATCTGTACATTGTAAAAAATAATAAAAAATAAAAAAATAAAAATTATAAATTAAAAATCTAAATGTATATATTTGATATCGCAGTGTCGACATTATAGCTGATGTTGCTTTCTTCTTTAGAATGTGAACACCTTGTCATGCTGTTTATTTCGGGAACTTGTCTGACCTTGCGTCAGAGACTTATCGGAATTTTTATTTTTTTTAATTTTTTTAAACGGGGGCTTTGAAGCTGCTGGTTTTGCCCAAATATTCCCGTCTGATGTTGGGGCAGTTAAAGGCAGCTGTCCCGGGTATAAACGAGCTATTGTTTCTGAGCAGAATCACTCCCCGAGGCCTCCACTGTCAAATATAATTACACCCGCTCACAAACGCGTCCATTTCATTTCTTCTTTTTTATGCTTCTTTTATTAGAAGGTGCGGAAATGTCATCTCGATGCCGAGCCTTTTTCCGTTTGGGGGAAATACATCTCGGCATTGCGCTGTCGGCAAGGCTGATAAGTTGTTCCTTCATTTTTCAAGGAAGCTTTTGTCCCAAACTGATGTGCAACTTGAATCTGTACTGCGGTCTGTTCACCATGGTAACGGTCTTTTTCTGGCCAGCCATTTTGTGTGATTTGTGTGTTATTTTGACACTTGTAAGTTGTTGCACGTCCGGATTCTGTTCCAATTGACATCTCCGTTTCTGTGTTTGATTATAGTGCCCTCAAAAAGTGTTCAGCATTGTTCAATTACCTTTTTAAACAAAATCCCAGTGACAAGTCACAATGGTGTATTTTAGATTATATTTTAATACTATATAATACAATTGTAATACATCCCTTAATGTTTTTAAACAATTATCAAAAGATGTTCTGTCCATGAGTTTAAAAGAAGGAATGGCCAGGTAGGTACAGGAGTTGAATAACCCTGCACAATAACCTGCCCAGCGACTACAGGTGGAAATTAGCAAATTGCTATAACCCGGTACATTACATCTTTCCTTGTTTTATATAAGGTTAATGTTCTTTGTACACTGTCCCTGTTTAAATAAACTAAATAAATAAATAATAAATAAATAAATATGTGACATTACAGAGGTTGAGTAGATTCATTCTGAATCCACATTTCATCACAATCTATGATTTTCACAGCATGAAAATAGCCTCTTACTCTTGTAACGTCTGGTTTACACCTGGTACTCCCTAAAGCTCTTTAACCATTTAATGAGTCACATATGCAAAGCAAAACTTTTCACTCTAACAGAGTATAATACACTATATATAATACATACAGACTCAATACTATCATACTGTAACTGTTAGAGTTGATTCAGCCATAGGAATGTTGTTTTTTATGGACTCTAAAATCATCATGGGAGGACTGCACACGTTCTTATTGTGAGAGAAGAGAATGACTGATCCATTTCCTGTTCAGTCTTCCAAAGAGGAAGACCCTCAGCGCTCATTCAACTCTAACAGCGGGGCAAGATCATGTGCTACGTCAGAGTCGAGTTAGCACTGAGACTTTTTCAGTTTGTGCAGCTCACGTTTGTGCAGTTTGAACTTTTTTTTTTTTTTTGGGAATGTTTGAAACACCCTGTCAGCAATCTGCCACCATGACATAAAAGACCAAGAGAGTGGAATAGTGCTGAGTACGGCTGCTTTCTGCTTCCTTTCCTATCAGTCCCTCAGTCCCAGAGTAAACAGTGACAAAACATATGGAACGCCTCCGATTGTGACTATGACCCCTGACACGTCAGACAGAGAGAGACGCATTAAGACCTCTGCGGAAAGCAGAGCAGGCCCTCATGGTTTTGCAGGGTTCTGTAAGAACAGGTCCTGGGTTCTACATGATGAAATAAGAACAGGCCCTGGGTTCTACAGAGTTTTGTAAGAACAGGCCCTGGGTTCTGCAGGGTTCTGTAAGAACAGGCCCTGGGTTCT
The DNA here is from genome assembly GCA_039654925.1 of Anguilla pacifica. Taxonomy (NCBI): domain Eukaryota; kingdom Metazoa; phylum Chordata; class Actinopteri; order Anguilliformes; family Anguillidae; genus Anguilla; species Anguilla pacifica. The sequence continues at coordinate 2,537,805 of CM077287.1, read as the reverse complement.
GCAGGGTTCTGTAAGAACAGGCCCTGGGTTCTGCAGGGTTCTCTAAGAACAGTTGCCCTGGTTTCACCAGACGTTTTATGCACATCTCAGCATCATGTTCTCAGAAGGTTTATTACTGTTATTACTTTCAGTTGTTCCTGGCAACAGACGTGTCCCAATACAGGAAGTAGAGCTGGCCCTCTCTTCCAGTGAAATGTGAAATGTACTTTTAGCTGTGGGCTATTGTGAAAGCCTCTGGGTTTGAGTGTCAGGTTGTATATATTAGCAGGCCTGATGCTTGAACAATGTCAATTCCTAAATGTCTGAAATCTTTCCGGGCTTTCTGTCACCCTGGACACACCTGCTGGGCATAAAGATCAGTGGTTGAGGATGTTTTTGGAAAGACTGCTGGTCTTCCTGGCTCCGGGCTTTCTCTCTGAGTAAATAAAACCCCGCCTGACCTCATTTTTCCTGCCGTTTGGGGGGGGCCTGACCTCCGCGAAGGCAAGTGTTTGCCGATGCAGGAACGCCACGCTCGAACGGTGTCAGAGGGAAGGCTGTCTGCCAGATCCAGGCGTGTGTCCGCTTCCTGTGAAGGAGAAACGCGCCGTAAAATTTCAGCGCTCACTCTAAGAGTCCTGCTTCAGTCCCATAATCCATACTGTCCAGTCCTGCTTCAGTCCCATAATCCATACTGTCCAGTCCTGCTTCAATCCCATAATCCATACTGTCCAGTCCTGCTTCAATCCCATAATCCATACTGTCCAGTCCTGCTTCAATCCCATAATCCATACTGTCCAGTCCTGCTTCAGTCCCATAATCCATACTGTCCAGTCCTGCTTCAATCCCATAATCCATACTGTCCAGTCCTGCTTCAATCCCATAATTCATACTGTTCAGGAAGCAGCATCTGCTGATTCGAACAAACCTTCGATCATCCGAAACGTGTAAAAATGCATCCTCTGACAGCAAATGAGTATTAACTGATTGGTCTCTGACCTTGAGGAGCAGGAAGGTGAATCTGTCTGGGATTTCTTTCTCTCTCTCTCTCCGGCCACAAGAACTTGGATTAGTCTTCCATTATGTAAAAAGGACACTGAAATGCCCCTCTCTGTTAGTTTTTTCCATTGTCCAGTACAGCCACTTTGAGAGCGCTCTCTGTGGTGATTTAGTCTGAATTGGAATGGAAAGGAGCTGGAGTGCATAAGCCCATTCTTAAGTCCTCCAGAGACACATGGCAATCAGGGAATTAGAAAGCTACAGAATGGGAGTTTGCACAGTGTCCCAGTTCAGCCTCTTTTGATGTACAGACACAGTGATTACATGAGCATTTGCACTTGTGAGATCTGTCTTTCTGGCTCCCGTTAGGAAAATCACCCCAACTGTCTTAGTTTCTGCAGTGACAGGAATTCACAAATCTTTCCAAAAAAAAAAAAAAACTACCTGTGGACCTCAAAGAGCGGCCAGGTGCTGCTGTCCTGCTTCCCCTCGTATTTGTTCCAGTTCGGGGAGCTTTTGAGAAATTTTGAGGGGGGGGGGGGGTGCAGCTCCCACCTCAAAAATGTGGTCTGCGAGGGGGGTGGGGGGGAAGAGTCAGGCAGGCTTCCATCAAAGCCCTGGGACGTTTTTTCGTGGGAAACAGTAGATGGCATGTCTCGAGGCGAATGTGGGAAATGTAGATTTTTGGTGTTTTTACCCCCCCCCCCCCTTTTCTTCCTTCTTCCCTCCCTCGTGCAATAAAAGGATGTGTGAGGGTTTGGGCGGGGGGGTGGGGGTGGGGGAGGGCAGGGGGGTGGAGGGATGGGGCAGGGGTGGAGGAAACCAAAGCCATGTCTGTCGTTTATTTCTTCTGTGCTTCCCCAGAGGTGAGGAGGCTTTGCGGGCCGCTGTGCCGGAGGGGTCGGGAAGCCCAGAGGAAGCCGAGCCGTGAGACAGGAGCGGGGGGCGCGAGGAACCGAACCTCCCCGGGCAAACCCCAAAACCAGAACCATGGGATTCGGACTCAGGCTGATGGTCCTTCTGCTCGGGGGCTGCGACTTCGCCCTGGGAGGGCCAGGTAAGACACTTTTTTTTTTTTTTTTGAAATTTCTTTTAATAATTTATTTGCTTATTAGTGGGATAAGCCCCTTGAGGTCACATCTCGTTTGTTTCGAGGGGGTTGATTTCATTCCTAAAAAGAGAAACTGCAAATCCCTGCGACTGCGGTTCTGGAGCACTGGATGCCACAGTCACAGGGAGTGTTGGGTCGGTATGTTGCACGCGTGTTCTCTGTGTTCGTGGCGGGGACGTGCGGCGTGTACGGTTTGGTCTGCTTCACCCCCCATCACGCGCGCGGCGTCCTTGTTTACCGCGCTGTGAAGCGGGGGGCCTCCGCGCTCGTTAAATTAAGCGCCCGGTCTGGTCTGGTCTGGTCTGGTCCGGTCTGGTCCGGTCTGGTCTGGTCTGGTCTGGTCTGGTCTGGTCTGGTCTGGTCTGGTCCGGTCCGGTCTGGTCTGGTCTGGTCTGGTCTCTTCGCCATGAAAGGCACCGTGGTCTCCGAGCTGGTCCCCGACACATAAAACGGAGCAAATATCCGCGGCGTTGAGCCAGACGCGGGGACGCTCGCCGTCGTTGCCGCGGTTACGTCTGCAGTTGGGACGGGGTCGTGCGGTTCCGGTGGCGTGCTTGCGGGTCGGGTTTTACGAGCACGTCTCCCGCTGCGTGGCTCCGCACGCAGACCAGCTGCGGCCGCGTTTACGAGACCGTTTAAAAAAAAAGAGGATTATCTCATCTCCCCGCCCGTTTGCTCCTAACTGTCCATTTCAGTTTGCTGAAATATTCCTCCTTTTGAAAATAAATGGGACAGCACAGTTAAACGAACTCATCGCAAATGACAAAATACATCCCAAAAATTGCATCAGTAAAGTAAAAGTAAAATGTTGGTGGTGTTGGTTACTTTGGAGGTGGCACAGAGGTCTAAACCACATTTAAAAAAAAATAGGTGAGCAAATGTATACTACATATGAAATGCATGCAAATACATACTTCAAACGCATGTATGTGAAATCCTTGAACAGAGAATAAGAAAGTTTACTGATCTGTCATAGAGTCTGCTGGCCTTTTCTCCCAATCTGACACACCCAGATCTCTCCCCCCCCCACCCCCCACCCCTGCCCCCACCCAGACAGCTTTCATTGAAGTCCCCCCCAGGGAGCGATGATGACTCAGCTTGTATGTAATTAAGGGGAAAGAACTGAAAATCAGTGGAAAATATTCATCTGTCTCACAGCCCAGTAGCTTTAAACATGACCCCCCTTCCCCCAAGGAATACACATTTATAACGTATGTATTCTAAACTCATTTTACACATCATGCTTAGAGGTTTGTGTTTCAGGCCTGATTCCGGTTCTCCTGACATTGTTTCGACTGTAGTGTGAAGAGACAAGGCAGTTTAAGTTTCGTAACAAAATGTATTTTTGCCCATCCCTGGTCCCCCTCTCTCTTCAATGGGACAGCTGGGGGGCTCTTGGTCTTTGGAGGAGTGGAGAGGTTGTGGGGGGGGGGGGGGGGGGTGGATTTTTAAAAACACCAAACCCGTCTACATGAGATGCAAAATTTCCTAGAGGAAGAAGGAGAACTACAGGAAGCAGTCTATGCTAATAGTGTACAGTTTGTGCTCGCATTAAAACTCTCTTTCCTCGAACCCGCTCAACCTCATATGACCATGCTGAGTGAGCTCCTTTAGCAGGAGGAGGTGCAGAATCCGCTCCTCGAGCTCCTTCAGCAGGAGGAGGTGCAGAATCCGCTCCTCGAGCTCCTTCAGCAGGAGGAAGTGCAGAATCCGCTTCTCGAGCTGCTTCAGCAGGAGGAGGTGCAGAATCCGCTCCTCGAGCTCCTTCAGCAGGAGGAGGTGCAGAATCTGCTTCTCGAGCTCCTTCAGCAGGAGGAGGTGCAGAATCTGCTTCTCAAGCTGCTTCAGCAGGAGGAGGTGCAGAATCCACTCCTCGAGCTCCTTCAGCAGGAGGAGGTGCAGAATCCGCTTCTCGAGCTCCTTCAGCAGGAGGAGGTGCAGAATCCGCTTCTCAAGCTGCTTTAGCAGGAGGAGGTGCAGAATCTGCTTCTCGAGCTCCTTCAGCAGCAGGAGGCGCAGAATCCGCTCCTCGCGCTCGTTCCCTAGGGAAGGCCGCTCTCAGGGTCCTCATTACAGCAGATCTGTGGATTATATCCGTGTTGACTGTGAGCCTTTCACAGCGCAGACCGCCACTCATCTGCGGCTCCCAGCCAACGTCAACAGAGCTGCGCTCATGGCCTGATTATCCCGCCATGTCTCCCCGCCCGCGGAACATCCCCCGTCCAATCACAGGAGAGCCCCTTTCTCAAGGAAGCGAGCATGGGAAAGAGAGAAAGATCCCTGTCATCTTTCTGTCAGAAGTAAAAAACAAAAAAAAGTATCCAGAGAGATTTGGGTGTGCGTGCCCTGTTCCCACTCTCCCCCCGCTCAGTGGATCTGTCCCGAGCGGCGGACCGGGGGGCCTGTCCTGGGGCCGGAGGCGCTGTTTCGGGTGGTGCGGCGCGCCACAGCGGAGAGCCACAGCGGTGCTCAGGTTTCCCCGTTTATGAGCGTCCTGGCCGACCCCGCCGGGCCAGCCGCTACAGGGCCAGCTCCCCGCCGGCTCTGTGCCAGGTCCGCTCCGGGTCCGCTCCAGCTCCCCGCCGGGTCCGGTCCAGCTCCCCGCCGGGTCCGGTCCAGGTCCCCGCTGGGCCAGCCGCTACAGGCCAGCTCCCCGCCGGGTCCGGTCCAGCTCCCTGCCGGGTCCGGTCCAGGTCCGCTGCGGTTCTGTCTGTGACTCACCACCCCGCGCGCCTGAGGCGGGGAGCCGCCGGGCCAGACAGCGGCCAACACCGCTGCCTCTCAGCCGCCAGCACCGCCAGCCCGCTGCCTCTCAGCCGCCAGCACCGCCGGCCCGCTGCCTCTCAGCCGCCAGCACCGCCAACACCGCTGCCTCTCAGCCGCCAGCACCGCCGGCCCGCTGCCTCTCAGCCGCCGGCCCGCTGCCTCTCAGCTGCCGGCCCCGCCAGCCCGCTGCCTCTCAGCCGCCAGCACCGCCGGCCCGCTGCCTCTCAGCCGCCGGCCCCGCCAGCCCGCTGCCTCTCAGCCGCCGGCCCCGCCAGCCCCGCCAGCCCGCTGCCTCTCAGCCGCCAGCCCCGTCCGCGCACAAACTGCAGCGCTAGCGCTGAGACGGAGGCTTTCTTATTAAACGGCACATTCTCCACTACCTCACCGGAGAAAAATGTGCCGAAATCGACCAGCAACCAGACCTGGCTCTCTCTGCGAGGGCACGTCGTTCTCCCGTATGCTGGAGGTACAACTGCCTTTCATCAGCCGTCCCACAAGCTGTTCATCATAAAAAGAGCCGATCTTCTGTGACATTATGCGCTGGTTTTTTTTTTTTTTTTTTTTTCCTATGGAAGGAATTTTTTAAAAGCCATGATGAAGTACATCAGGTTTTACAGCAGCCCTAATTGGCCAACCCTTATGCATAATTTTTTTTCTTTCTGGGAAATTGTGTCAGGCGTAAGAATGTTTCTTGCGAGCCTGGGCCCAAACGGGAGCGGGACGGCAGGGAGGGGAGCGGGATAAAAACAGCCTTAAAGACAAGGCGGTTATTTGGGAGGGAAGGAGAGAGGGGCTGGCTGGAGAGAGAGAGAGAGAGAGTGAGAGAGAGAGAGAGAGAGAGAGAGTGGGGCCGGACTCTGTGTGGTCTCCACTTCTCTTTTTTCTCGGGGCGAGCGAATGAGCTGCCAGGGCTGGGCTTTAAAAGGCAGCCGCTGGAGGTCTGCGCAGCCAGTCTCTCTCTGCGCAGCCGGACTCTCCCTGTGCAGCCAGTCTCTTTCTGCGCAGCCGGACTCTCCCTGTGCAGCCAGTCTCTCTCTGCGCAGCCGGACTCTCCCTGTGCAGCCAGTCTCTCTCTGCGCAGCCGGACTCTCCCTGTGCAGCCAGTCTCTCTCTGCGCAGCCGGACTCTCCCTGTGCAGCCAGTCTCTCTCTGTGCAGCCGGACTCTCCCTGTGCAGCCAGTCTCTTTCTGCGCAGCCAGTCTCTCTCTGTGCAGCCGGACCCTGTGTAGCTTCGGTCTGCGCAACCAGACCCAGTGCTGCCAGTCTGTGCAGCAGGACCCAGTGCAGCTGGTCTCTCTCTGCGCAGCCGGACCCTGTGTAGCCTCAGTCTGCGCAGCCGGACAGCGCTCTGCAGCCATGCAGCCGCCCCAGGGCTGCGCCTCCTCTCTGCTCCTCCTCGCCCCTCTCCTGCTCCTGCTTCCGCTCACGCTGACAGGCCAAAACGCGGCCGCAGGTGAGAGTGCAGGTGAGTGCACTGGTGAGCACTGGTGAGCACACAGGTGAGAGCACAGGTGAGCACAGGTGAGCACACAGGTGAGCGCACTGGTGAGCACACAGGTGAGCACAGGTGAGCACACAGGTGAGAGCACAGGTGAGCACACAGGTGAGTGCACTGGTGAGCACACAGGTGAGCACAGGTGAGCACACAGGTGAGTGCACAGGTGAGCACACAGGTGAGAGCACAGGTGAGAGCACAGGTGAGTGCACAGATGAGAGTGCACAGGTGAGCACAGGTGAGCACACAGGTGAGTGCACAGGTGAGCACAGGTGAGTGCACAGGTGAGAGTGCAGGCAAGAACAGCTGCACTATTGTACCAGTCTGATGAAGGCGGTGCTCTCAGGTGACCTCAGGGAGCTTGCTTGTGTGTGTGTGTGTAATATATGTGTGTCACTGCATATGTGTGTGTGTGTAATATATGTGTGTCACTGCATATGTGTGTGTGTGTATATACGTGAGTTATATCTGCATGTGTACAGTTGCTCACTATCTGTATGTGTACAGTTGTGTCAGTATGTTTGTGTGGGTGAGTATGTGTGTGTGTGTGTGTGTGTGTGTGTGAGTGTGTGAGTGCGTGTGTGCGTGGATGTATGTGTCAGTATGTGTGTGTGAGTATGCGTGAGTGCATGTGTGTGCGGCTGTGAGTGTGTGTGTGTGACTGTGAGTGTGTGTGAGTGTATGTGTGTGTGTGTGTTTGAGTGCGTGTGTGTGTGTGAGTGTGTGTATGTATATGAACATGTATGTGTGTCTGTATTAAATCCCGCTCATGTAAAGCTCAGGTACCAGGCTGGTGTTTAGTTGTCTTTCCGCTGCTCTTGTGTTGCTCTTTTAAACGCAGCGGACCGGGAGAAGGAGCCGGAGTTCTGGAACTCTCAGGCCAGAGAGACCCTGCGAGCCGCCCTGCGCCTGCAGCCCCGCCCTCACCGCGCCAAGAACATCATCCTCTTCCTGGGAGACGGTAACCGCACACGCCCTGTACCCTGCACCCTACATCCTACACCCCACACCTTCCATCCCACACACCCTGCACCCTACAGCCTACATCCTACACCCCACACCTTCCATCCCACACACCCTGCACCCTACACCCTACAGCCTACATCCTACACCCCACACCTTCCACCACACACGCCCTGTACCCCACACCTTCCTCCACATGCCCTGTACCCTACACCCTACACTCTATACCCCACACCTTCCACCCCACACGCCCTGCACCCCACACCCTACATCCTACACCCCACACCTTCCACCCCACACACCCTGCACCCTACACCCTACAGCCTACATCCTACACCCTACACCCCACACCTTCCACCGCACACGCCCTGTACCCCACACCTTCCTCCACACGCCCTGTACCCTACACCCTACAATCTATATCCCACACCTTCCACCACACATGCCCTGTACCCTACAGCCTACACCCTACACCCTTATCCCACACACCCTATACCCTTCACCCTACATGCCCTACACCCTGCTCTCCACCCCTTACACCTGGGCTCACCTCTCCCCCCCCGGCACACAGGTATGGGCGTGTCTACGGTGTCGGCAGCACGCATTCTGAGGGGACAGCTGGAGGGGGCCTCTGGAGAGGAGACGACGCTCGCCATGGACACCTTCCCCTACCTCGCCCTGTCCAAGGTCAGCCCCTCTCCAAAACCACATCTGCCCCCCTCTACCCCCCATACCACAAACGCCCTCCCCCTGACCCCCTCTCCCCCCATACCACAGACCCCCTCCCCCTGCCCCCCTCTACCCCAGCTCCGCTTTCCCCCCCTCCCTCTGCATGCCAATACCCCTGCACCCCCCCCCCCCCCACAGTTCTGTCAGAAAATTGAGCATATTCGTTATTTTGGCTTCATAGCCTCAGCCTCAGTGTAGTCTTCTAAAGGGGTGACTCACACTTAAAAAATAAATATGCGAATGTATCAAATGGAATAAACCAACCACAGAAAACCATTGGAGGACTGACTTTGCAAAACCAGGCGGATTCTCCAGTGTGTTCTCACCTCCTGTAATAAGGTCCAATATACCGAATAATAATGGTCCGCTACATTCTTGGTGTTATAATAAGGTCTTTAGACCTGGTGTCCAGTTCTGGATGTTCCAGAGTTTTCATTTTATTGCACCAAAGAGACTGTCTTGCATATCCAGCTAGCTGATCCCTGCACTGGGAACGAAATATGATGATGTTAGTAGTTTCCTGGTTAGTGTGATATATGTTATTCAGTAGGCCTGGTTAGTGTGATAGAAGTGATGCCGTAGTCCTAGTTGTTGTGATAGATGTGGTGCAGTAGGCCTGCTTAGTGTGATAGATGTGATGCAGTAGTCCTGGTAAGTGTGATTGATGTGATGCAGTAGGCCTAGTTAGTGTGATAGATGTGATGCCGTAGTCCTGGTTATTCTTGTTGATGTAATGCAGTAATCCTGGTTAGTGTGATAGATGTGACGCAGTAATCCTGGTTAGCGTGACAGATGTGATGCAGTAGTCCTGGTTGTTGTGATAGATGTGATTCAGTAGGCCTGGTTAGTGTGATAGAAGTGATGCAGGAGTCGTAGTTGTTCTGATAGGTGTGGTGCAGTAATCCTGGTTGTTGTTGGGGATGTGGTGCAGTAGTGTGATAGATGTGATGCTGTAATCCTGATTGTTTTGACAGATGTGATGCTGTAATCCTGGTTAGTGTGATAGATGTGACGCAGTAGTGTGATAGATGTGATGCAGTAATCCTGGTTGTTGTGATAGATGTGATGTTATAGTTCTGGTTAGTCTGATAGATGTGATGCAGTAGTGTGATAGATGTGACGCAGTAATCCCTGGCTGTGCTGTGTCTGTGGCAGACCTACAGTGTGGATAAGCAGGTGGCAGACAGCGCCAGCACAGCGACGGCGTACCACTGCGGGGTGAAGGCCAACGCCAAGACCGTGGGGCTCAGCGCGGCCGCCATTCCCTACGAGTGCAACTCCACCTTCGGCAACGAGGTTTACTCTGTACTGCACCGCGCCAAGGCACAAGGTACACACAGGCTAATACACACACACACACATACACACACTAATATACGCACGCACGCGCCCACACATACTAATACACGCACGCACACACACATACACACACACACTAATATACTCATGCACACACACAGTAATATACTCACGCACGTGCACACACACTCAAATACACACACACACACACACACACACACACACACACACAAATACATGCATGCACCCACACATACTAATACACGCACACACGCGCACGCACACACACACTAATACATGCAGGTGCACGCACACACACACACACATGCAGGTGCACACACACACACACACACACACAAATCAATACACAAAAGTACCTTTCTCAAGGGCACAATGGCAGTGAGCTGCCAGGGAATTTTAGCCTGCGACCTCAGACTTCTGTGTGGCGTTTTTTTGCTGCAGGGCAGTGTGTGTGTGTGTGTGTGTGTGTGGTGTTTGTGCTGCAGGGCAGTGTGTGTGTGTGGTGTTTGTGTGTGTGTGTGTGTGGTGTTTGTGTGTGTGTGGTGTTTGTGCTGCAGGGCAGTGTGTGTGTGTGTGTGTGGTGTTTGTGCTGCAGGGCAGTGTGTGTGTGTCTGATGTTTGTGTGTGTGTGGTGTTTGCGCTGCAGGGCAGTGTGTGTGTGTGATGTCTGTGTGTGTGGTGTTTGCGCTGCAGGGCAGTGTATGTGTGTGATTTGTGTGTGTGGTGTTTGCGCTGCAGGGCAGTGTGTGTGTGTGAGAGCGTGATGTGTGTGTGGTGTTTACGCTGCAGTGTGTGTGTGATGTGATGTGTGTGAGTGGCGTTTGCGCTGCAGGGAGGAGAGTGTGATGTGTGTGTGTGTGTGTGATGTTTGTGCTGCAGGGCAGTGTGTGTGTGTGATGTTTGTGTGTGTGTGTGGCGTTTGCGCTGCAGTGTGTGAGAGTGTGATGTGTGTGTGTGGTGTTACGCTGCGGTGTGTGTGTGTGATGTGAGTGTGTGGCGTTTGCGCTGCAGTGTGTGTGTGTGTGATGTTTGTGTGTGGCGTTTGCGCTGCAGTGTGTGTGTGTGTGATGTGTGTGTGTGGCGTTTGCGCTGCAGTGTGTGTGTGTGTGATGTGTGTGAGTGGCGTTTGCGCTGCAGTGTGTGTGTGTGTGATGTGTGTGAGTGGCGTTTGCGCTGCAGTGTGTGTGTGTGTGATGTGTGTGAGTGGCGTTTACGCTGCGGTGTGTGTGTGTGTGTGATGTGTGTGTGTGGCGTTTGCGCTGCAGTGTGTGTGTGATGCGATGTGTGTGAGTGGCGTTTGCGCTGCAGTGTGTGTGTGTGTGATGTGTGTGAGTGGCGTTTGCGCTGCGGTGTGTGTGTGTGTGATGTGTGTGTGTGGCGTTTGCGCTGCAGTGTGTGTGTGTGTGATGTGTGTGAGTGGCGTTTGCGCTGCGGTGTGTGTGTGTGTGTGATGTGTGTGTGTGGTGTTACGCTGCGGTGTGTGTGTGTGATGTGTGTGTGTGGCGTTTGCGCTGCAGTGTGTGTGTGTGTGTGATGTGTGTGTGTGTGGCGTTTGCGCTGCAGTGTGTGTGTGTGTGTGATGTGATGTGTGTGTGTGGCGTTTGCGCTGCAGTGTGTGTGTGTGTGATGTGTGTGTGTAGCGTTTGCGCTGCAGGGCAGTGTGTGAGAGTGTGATGTGTGTGTGTGGTGTTACGCTGCGGTGTGTGTGTGATGTGTGTGTGTGGTGTTACGCTGCGGTGTGTGTGTGTGATGTGTGTGTGTGTGGCGTTTTTTTGCAGGGAAGTCCGTGGGCATTGTGACCACCACACGCGTGCAGCATGCCTCGCCCGCGGCTTCCTACGCCCACTCCGTCAGCCGCAGCTGGTACAGCGACTCCGACCTGCCCTCTAGTGCCCGGCGGGAGGGCTGCATCGACATCGCCACGCAGCTCGTCACCAACACCGACATCGACGTAAGACCACGCCCATGCCCCGCCCCTGCCCCGCCCTGTTCCACCCTGCCCCGCCACTCAGGTGTTCCACCCCCCCACCAGCCCTGCCCCCCAAACTGAGCCCTGCCCCACTCTGCTCAGCTCATCACTACTGGTGACACCAACGTACAGCCACGCCCACACCCTGCTCTGCCCTTTCCTGCCCCTAACTGCCCCCCCACCACTCTGCACCGCTCAGTGCATCAAAAACAGCATCATACATGTAAGGCTCCGCCCCCCTGCCGCACCCTGCTGTACCCCTGAGACATCATCTTGCCCTGCCTCACACCGCCCTGTACGCTAACAGGCCAGGGACCAGCTGACTCCAGTGGGTGTGAGTGTAAGACAGTCCTGTTACCTTCTGCCTCCTCCTGCAGGAGACAGTCCTCTTACCTTCTGCCCTCCTCCTGCAGGAGACAGTCCTCTTACCTTCTGCCCTCCTCCTGCAGGAGACAGTCCTCTTACCTTCTGCCCTCCTCCTGCAGGAGACAGTCCTGTTACCTTCTGCCTCCTCCTGCAGGTGATTCTTGGGGGTGGGAGGATGTACATGACCCCCAAGGGCACCCCAGACCCAGAGTACCCCACTTCTTCCTCACGCCGAGGGGATCGCAAGGACAAGAAGAACCTCATTCACCAGTGGCTGAAGGACCGCAAGGTATGTCACTAATCCACAAACCTGGTCTACCTGCGTTTTCTACACACCAGATCTACCTGTGTCAAACACACCTGACACATGTGTCTAACACACAACTGCTCTACCTGTGTCTAACACACACCTGATCTACCTGCATCATCCACACACATGATCTAGAAGAATCTGACACACACCTGATCTACCTGCATCTTCCACACGCCTGATCTACCTGCATCATCCACACACATGATCTACCCGCATCTACCACACACCTTATCTACCTGCGTCTAACACACACCTGATCTACAAATGTAAAACAGGGTGCTTGCCAGGGTGCTTGTTTTACATCTGCAACGCAATCTATTTCTCTGCCATTTTGATAGAAATTTTAAAATATTAGTATGTTTTGTTTTTATGTTTATTTAAAAAGCATTTAAATACATTTTTCAATTGAAATATCCTCCTTGAGCAAGTTTTCAGGTGGTTAATTTAATTTTGGTGACAGTTTGCTGAAAGGAGTCGCTCCTCTTCCCCTGTTCCCGCTGGTGCTTTCTCAGACCCTGCCCTCCCATTATTAGCACTATCTGGGAATAGTAACGCTTCTTTTCCTACCTCACAGGACTCGCAGTACGTGTGGCACAAGGAGCAGTTTGACTCTGTGGATGTGAACTCCACCCACCGTCTGATGGGTGAGGCCCCTTCCACTGTCCCAGGGAAACCCTGCGCCACCTGGATCTTATCATGTGATAAGACAAAGTCTGAAACGCAAAGATAAGGTGGACGTGATATCGCCATAATAGCTGCTCGTTAGTGCAAGTTATCATTTCACACTAATGGTGGCATGTTTTCATACTCACACCATATCACAAGTACTTTGGTACATTTTTTTATTTTATTTATTTTTTATCTCAACTGCCTTTTATTTAAAAACGATGACTCGCAATTACAATGATGGATTCCGCCACGTGTACAGTACAGTAATCGATAGGGAGGGCTTTCTGCAGTAAATGCATGAGTGTGGCGATTACAGGCTCTGACCACTAGAGGGCAAATGATGAACGTGTGGTGGTCTCGTTGCAGGCCTGTTCGAACCCAAGGACATGCGGTTCGAGCTGTTTCGCAACAGCACCAGGGACCCGTCCATCGTTGAAATGACGGAGAAAGCCATTCAGATTCTCAGCAAGAACCCAAAGGGATTCTTCCTTTTTGTAGAAGATAAGTATCCAGTGCTTTTCAAAATGCTAATTTCACACTTTACAAAGTAAACTGACATGATGCTGCCTACCTTTTCAATGCACTGTCTGATTGATTAGACCAGAACACACGTTCTCCACTTTTGTAAGCTGCTCTGTGTAACAGCGTCTACTGAGTCGTTATAATGTAACACCATGTGAAATGCCGAGCTCGAGTGTGGAGGTGAAGCTGCTCAAGTGAGAATTTAATGAAAGACCTGTGATTTAAAAGCCTCGTTTCCAGACCGTGTCGCGTCGCAGACATGGGGAAACAGTGCCAGCCACGCTGTGAAAATCAAACCCGCAGCCGCCTGTGGGGCTAGTCCAAGCTGTGCCACGTTACCTCCCATGCTGTTAAAAATCAAACCCGCAGCCGCCTGTGGGGCTAGTCCAAGCTGTGCCACGTTACCTCCCATGCTGTTAAAAATCAAACCCGCAGCCGCCTGTGGGGCTAGTCCAAGCTGTGCCACGTTACCTCCCATGCTGTTAAAAATCAAACCCGCAGCCGCCTGTGGGGCTAGTCCAAGCTGTGCCATGTTACCTCCCATGCTGTTAAAAATCAAACCCGCAGCCGCCTGTGGGGTTTGTCCCAGCTGTGCCACGTTCTCGTTCTTAGGGGGGAGAATCGATCACGGGCACCACGACGGCGTCGCCAAGCTGGCGCTGACGGAGGCCGTGATGTTCGACCGGGCGGTGCAGGTGGCCTCACAGGTGACCAGCGAGACGGACACGCTCACCGTCGTCACCGCCGACCACTCCCACGTCTTCACTTTCGGAGGGAACACCCCCCGCGGGAACCCCATCTTTGGTACGGCCCAGGGAGCATCACACACATCACGCCAGATCGGGCCCAGTCAGTGGACGCTCTTACCCAGAGGGACTAGCACCATAGGAACATGACTGTATTCACCTGGTTAGCAGGAACATTAGCATCTCGCTAACAGCAGCCCCAGAGCAGTTTAAATCTCACTAATTCCACAGAGGTAGCATTAGCGACGACATTTCCACAGCGAGCGCACCAAAGCTCTCAGTCTGCCGATCTGTTGTCGGGTCCAAATTCCAAAACTTTGTGGGGGAAAAAAGCCGGTTGTGATAACTCCGCCTTTAACTGTGGCCACGCCCCCTTTTCTTTACTTTGATTGGCCCAATGAGGGCCAATGGGATCAGAGGGGGCTGAAAGTGCAGGCTTGGGACACTGGGAAGGTGTGACAGTAGCTCCAGCGGACCCTGGTAGTGGCGCAGAGGGTTTGGATCTTTCCCTGCTGTGGCCGTCCTGAGCTAAACGGGCTGGTTGTGCCGTCCCCGCCCCCCCAGGTCTGGCTCCCAAAAAGGCCGACGACAAGCTGCCGTTCACCAGCATCCTGTATGCTAACGGGCCGGGCTACATTCACGTGAACGGCACGCGCGGGAACATCAGCGCTGTGGATTACCGTGAGTTTATCCGTGCACATCACAAAGTGCTGTTTTGCAGACACTCTTGTCAGTGTTTATCGTGGTAATTCAGGTCCTGAGAATCAAACCTGCAACCCCAGATCCCCCTACTGGTGATATAGCTCAAGTGCACTTAGAGCACACCTGTCCAATGTTGAACTGAAATGTACAACTGTCTCAGCATCCATACTCCACACAAGGCTCTGTCTCACTCTCTTTATCTCCTCCTGATTCCTTCGTCCACCTTGTCTTGACCCTGAATCTCTCCTCTCTGACTCTCCCCTCTTTCTTCCCTAATTCTCTCCCTCTCTCCCTCCTGGTGCTCCCTCTCTCTGTCTTTCCTCTTCCTTTATTCCTCTCTTGACCCTCTCTCCGGTTTTGTCTCTCTTTTACCCACCTCCATCTCTCTTTCTGTGTCTGTCTCTCTTCCTCTTCCATCTCCCATTTCTTTCTGCCTCTTTTGCTCTTTCCTCACAACTCTCTCCCCCATGACTCTATCTGTTTTCCTCTCTCTCCCTCGGTCTCTTCCCCTCCCTCCCTCCCTCCCTCCCTCGGTCTCTTCCCCTCCCTCCCTCTCTCCCTCTGTCTCTTCCCCTCCCTCCCTCCCTCCCTCCTTCTGTCTCTCTCTCTCTCACCTTCCCTCCCTCCCTCGGTCCCTCCCCCTCCCTCCCTCTCTCCTTCTGTCTCTTCCCCTCCCTCCCTCCCTCCGTCTCTTCCCCTCTCTCCCTCCCTCCCTCCATCTATTCCCCTCCCTCCCTCCCTCCCTCCCTCCGTCTCTTCCCCTCTCTCCCTCCCTCCCTCCTTCTCTTCCCCTCCCTCCCTCCCCCGCTCTCTCTGCAGTGGATGAGGAGTACATGCAGCAGGCAGCTGTTCCTCTGGACTCAGAGACTCATGGCGGTGAGGACGTGGCGATCTACGCCAAGGGCCCCATGGCGCACCTGTTCCACGGTGTGAAGGAGCAGAACTACATCGCCCATGTCCTGGCCTACGCCGCCTGCCTGGAGCCGTACACAGACTGCCCACCTGCCCCGCCCCTGTCCGCATCGGGCAGCCCCGCCCACTGCCACTCAGCACTGCTGCTCTCATTGGCTGCTATGCTGTGGGTCCTGTCAACATGACTCCAAGTCCCACTGCACTTCTAAAAAAAATAATTTAAAAAATAAAAAAAAACTACAACTCCCAGAATTCCTCTGGGCTGAAACATTCAGGAAAATCTCAGGCAGAAATTATTTAACTATAGTAGCCATTATCCAAGTAGTGCCTTTGCCCTTTTTCCTGCACAGTCATATGCTCTGGTTTTTCGCAGAAGTAAGGTATGGTGGCAAAGTGTTTATGTGTATAGTCGAGGAAAGATCACGTGACCATTTTAAACTGTGTTCTGCAAACGTATCGTCTGCACAGTCCACAGGTCACAAACCTCCAAAGGTGTCATTCTGGCGGAAACTTGATTTTGAAATGTACATTTTCCCCTTGTTTGTTTCTCACGGAATAAGACAGCCATCCTCTGTCTACTACTATGCAACAACTGAGTTTACATGTTTTGTATGTTTGTCTTCTAGAAATAAATATATTTTATATACTGTACCAGAAGGTCTCTGAATTAATGTATTTTGCATAAATAATTTTTTGTAATTGTTCTGAAAATGCATTTATACACAAGTCTACAAAAGGACACATCCTGTAAATTTAACAAGCCCCCCTCCCTATCCCCCCACCCCTCACCCATAGACATTTGATAGACATGCGGATAAATTTATGTATCAATCTGTCTGCACAATAAAAACATTATTATAAGACATGCCATTTAATGCTGCTCGTCTGTAGTTATTTTACACTGGGTACTTGCTTGCACATTGAAGGTAATAACGTGATTTTATTATTTTTTTTACAGTATTACTGTACACCTGAACCCGTTATTTGGTAATTTGGTGGCTCGCCATGTGCCAAGGTGGGAGGAGAGGGGCTTTTGGGGGTGTGTCGGTGAACATCGGGCAGCGCACTGCAAAGTTGGTGTCAGTCTAGCCTGAGATTCGGGTCTGCGCTGCCCACCTGCTCAGACCAGGTCTGTGGCGTACAGAGGTGGGTAACCCAGCTTCAAAGAGTAGAAGCACAAACCATGTATTTCCTCCACCAACATGCACTAAACCAGCTGACTCTAATTAGCACAATTCTTCAGCCAGGTAGGAGAACTGATTAGTGTAATCAGCTGGTTTAGTGCATGCTGGTGGAGCGCATTCATGGTCGGTACTTCTACTCTTTGAGGCCGGGTTACCCACCTCTGATGGCGTGAGTCGCAGCCCAGCGTACAGCCAGTTGCTAATCTCGGGGGCTTTCCCACGCAGTGCGCTCATGATCATAACCTATTCAAAGGCCAGTCAACCGTGTCCGTGGATCACATGTAGCCCTCCAGAGGCTGACACTTTTTCCCCCTCCAAAGGTGATTGGTCAGCTCAGGTTAGTAAGCCGTGACATTGTCATGAATTACAGATGAACGCATACGTTATAACTGTATTTTGCTTGAGTAACAGTCATTTCATTGTTGTGAACGGCATCAGCCGTGAGCGGCATCATCTTCCCCGGTTTTATTTTGTTTAATAAAACTTAAATATACTGCTGTCATTATTTCTTTGTTGTAGCATACCACGTTTAAGCTATTTAGCTACAGGTTTAATGGGAAATTGGTATAATAATTATACATTTCCCCGCCCCCCTCCGAACCTCCCCCTCACTACCCATCTTCCACCGTGGCCTGAAGACTCATCTCTTCAGACTATACCTAGACTAACCACCACCACGCTGTATATTTCACTCTAAATCCCCCCCCCCCCCTTTTCATGACACTTGTTACATGTTGCCCCATCCCAGCACCTTTTGGTAATTTGTATTTGTCCTAATACTGTAGCTTATTTTTCTGCCTAGTTGGCTTTGCAGAGGTTAGGTCTGAATAGTGTTCACTGTGTGAACTAAACTCTGTTCTTGGCTAGAAATAGCTGTACAAAATAAGTATTGTACCTTACTGAACCTGTGTTTAGCAGTTGTCTATGACCATGAAATGCACTTTTTGTACGTCGCTTTGGATAAAAGCGTCTGCCAAATAAATGTAATGTAATGTACATTTAGGCAATGTTTTATTGAAATGCTGGCGATAAAGAATTTAAACAAATTCAAATTTCTCTTATGAGATTTGTTGGAGACAGCCATTAATCAAGTAAATTTACACAGAAGTGCACTGATGGTCATCAGCATACATCATAAAAGCGGCAGTTATGGGGGCTAGAAAAAAAAATGGTTGTAGAACGATAAGAATTCTTATCAGTACTTCTGAGCTTTTGGTTAGAGCAAACACAACATGAACTCGTTACACAAAAAAGCTTACCCAACCATCACCCAACAGGGTAACACTCTCCTGTCTTTACTGTAAACACAACTTTCAATGAGTACTTGAACCACAGGGAAATATTCTGTAGGATATACAATACCTCAGATTTATAAATAAGCTTTGTAAGGACCATTAACTTGAATTGTAACTTGATACAGAATGTGGTTCTGTTGGAGTGAGATTCAGTGCTGAATCTTGTGTTGCTGGAGTGGGATTTGGTGTGAAACGTGTCTTTGTTGGAGTTCAATTTGGTGTGGAATGTTCTGTTATTTGTGTGTGATTTGGTGTGAAACCTGGTATCGTTGGAGTTTGATTTGGTGTGGAATGTGGTATTGTTGGAGTGTGCTTTGGTGTGGAATGTGGTATTGTTGGAGTGTGGTTTGGTGTGGAATGTGGTATTGTTGGAGTGTGGTTTGGTGTGGAAGGTGGTATTGTTGGAGTGTGGTTTGGTGTGCACTATGATACTGTTGGAGTATGACTTGGTGTGGAACTTGAATGGTCAGCAGCTAAATTATTAAGCATGAAGAACCCTCAGACTCATTAAAGAGTCTAATCACTACTGTAGGGACAGTTCTCACTTGCCTAATGAACGATAAAGTTACAATCTTGCAAATATGCGGCTAAGCAACTGATTATCTTTCACAGAATCCCTCTTCAGTTAAACCCAAGTGGACGAACCGACAGACCTTCCTCCTGAAGCGAAGCAGAAAGTAAAGCTAAAGTAATGCTACACAGTGCATCTTAACTCCGTAACTCTAAACTATCCCGATGAAACAAAGCGAAAATCTTCCCTTGTTTGCCCCTAATCCTTTTTCTAGCTTCCTGATTGCTGGTGTGCAGTAAAACGCTGGCATTCGCGTGTTTAGGTTTATGAACACTTTGCCCTTTGATCTACGGCACGGCTATAAATCTGGGTTATTTAAGCCCTGCTCCTTTCTCACTTCAGTGGAAACTCCAGTGTGTAATATTTCCAGGTGTGCACACATCATGGCTCTGAAGGGTCTTGCCCTCTCTGCGGGATTACTGCTTTTCCTTGCGGTCAACCGGTCGTTCTCAGTCATCCCAGGTAAGTGAAAAACTTTGCATGCATTCTCTTCTAAAGTATGCTTTGTATTTTGGGGGAAATTTCAATGCTATTTTGTTTTTCTATATAAACTATATAAATAAATAACCATATTTTTTTATTTCTGAGTTAAGCGAAGTCATGACTGTAGTGTTTTTTCACAGGCTCTGCCCATATCGTTCTACTGGTCTGAATGTTTTTGACCCAGTTCTCAGCCCACTTGTTTCCCCATTCTCACAGCGTATATACGTGGAGAAGCAGCAATCATCATAGCTGTTGTACATTTATGCTGCAGCATTTAGCACGTGGTCTTATATGAGGCAACATGTAAGGATTGCATTTTTACACAGAATCCAATTACATGAGTGGATATTTTACTGAAGCCCTTCTGGTCAAGTGCCATGCTCAAGGGTGCAACAGCAGCATCACAGCTGGGAGTTAAACCCGCAACCAATTGCCCCTCTGGGGACAAATAAAGTTCTACTTGACTTGACTGAGTCGCAAGCCTGGCTTCATAAATATACCCTGTGAGCAAAAGCCGGAATCTAGATGTATTGAGTGGTGGAAATCAAGGTTGAGAGAAATTTTAACAAAAAAAAACAAGGTTAATGGAAATATAGCTCAGGTTTTACCCAGCTATAGCCAGGCTATATCCTATGTGGGCCAGAAAACTTTCACTTTTTAAGCCGATGTCGACAGATTTTCACCTGAACTTCTAGACTGCCTTTTTGCTAAGTCTGTGTTTCACCGACTTTTCACCACAGAAATATTCACTGGGTACTGCACTGCTGTCCCATTTTCTTCTTAGTTTTCTTGATTAAAGGTTTTTTTCAGCCTTGTGACAGAACAAAATGCTTCAGAGTGCATAATTTTGTTGTCACGTTTGGGGAGGCTCAGTGGCCTCTAATATCTCGTGTTTCCTGTTGCGGTTCCCCAGTGGAGGAGGAAAGCCCCCATTTCTGGAATACCAAAGGGAAGGAAGCCCTGAGCCGAGCCCTGAACCTGCAACCCAACCTGCACCGAGCCAAGAACCTCGTCCTCTTCCTGGGAGATGGTACGTCAGTGACAGTCAGCACCCTGTGCAAAACTAGCATCACAAGCTAACGGGAGACACTACTCCCTGCGATATAGAATCCTATCTTAAAACACATTTCCAACAGCACCATCCCGTAAACAGTTCTGTACAGAGAATCTGTAGATTGATATATCTGTAGATCTGTAGATCATAAGGACTATGAGGTAGGAGAAATCTTCACCCACGGCACCTGCTCAGAATAAATTGAAACTCAATTTAAAAACCGGCACTTTGAAACTGAAAATCAGTCGGTACTACCATACTGTAGCAAACAACATTCTGAACCAGGCTTAGTGAGTACATTCAATTTTAATTCACCTACTTCAAATGGAATTTTCAGTTAATTAAAATTGAACTGACCCCAAATCTGCTCCTTATATATGAAATCAAATATGCCTGATAAAATTCAAGTATTATTTGTGGAAAATAAAAAATCTAAGGGAAAAAATAAAATTATGTATTCAATGATTGCTACTTTTACACAGACTGTATATCAGGAATCGAACTGGATCAAATGGAAATTCCCCACAATTGCATCTGATAAGAATATTATCGCAATGTGAATTTGAGAGACGTAACTCAAAATAGGTGATAGAAACAGACATTGAGATAATGATTAGATCATCTTTAAAATGGTGCTCACAGATTAAACCTTTTCCCATTCTGATTCAGTAATCATGAAAACTTAAAAATGAGGTTTAAAATATGAGGTTCTACTTCTGAATACTTACATTTTATGGTAAACTGAAATGAACTGCTAAAGGTCTATGTGACCAAAAGTTTTAACTTTGATAAACATTTGTGCTAGGTTCATCGGTCTATATCTAATTCAAACAAGGAATTAACAAACATATTGTGTAATAACAGGAATGATGTTGGCTCAAAGATAACCCTAATGATAAAGACCAAATAACTTTCATTGATCAGTCCATGTGTAATGGGGTTGATAAAATTTTGAACATCTCATAAACCTCATAAAAGTTTCATAACCAGCAGATCGAATGGGCCCAGATGAACAGATATGGGTCCAGCTGCTGGTCATTTATTTATATTATATTCAAGAATTTTTTATTCATCACAAATTTTTCATTAACACAAAATGTAGGCTCATATTATTCAGCTCATAGATCAAAATGTCAGGGAACATCTGCTTGATGGGCATAAAGACGTGGTCATAAACTGGATTGGCTATGTCCAGGTGTCAGGACAAATGGCTCTGTGGTTCATCATTCCAGTTGCGCCATAAATGTTGATATAGCATTATGACTGGCATCATTTCCTGTATGTTGCTGAAGTCCATAAACCTCTTGTGCTGATCCCACATATTAGAACCGAATGGGAAACCATCCAATCAGATTAATCAGAATGGCACTGCCCGTTAGGCTTTCGGATTGGACAAGACCGAACAAACCAGCGGTACATTACATAAGATCCTTTCAGCAGATGCTGTTATCCAGAGCGATTTATAATGTAGAGAGAAACACGAGTACAGTCGCCTGATTAATAAGAGCAACAGTGGCTAAGAACATTCCCAAAACTAGCGAGTCAAGATGGAGCACCAATGAGAGCACCAGTGCAAGTGACCTATGCCAACCAAGAGCCCAAGTGCAAATTTCTAAATACATACAGACTACATCCCTAACGAGCCTTAATAAGAGAAACATAAAACCAGAAACATAAAGCCTAAAACTGTACAAATGCCATAACCCGATTTAACAAAAAAGGCCAGGAGTGTTACAGGGTGGGGTGGGAGGGGAACCAAAATTCTGTCTGTCCTGGTTCCATCACTGTGGGACCAGTAGAGACACTATGTTTGAAATATTTCATCTTAGTATTTCTACGAAGTTTATCTGATGTTCATATCAGGCAAACTAGCAGTAGATATGAAGAAGGGCTGCTGATATATGGCCAGGTTGCTGGCAGATCGCCTTATTATTGTTGTATAAGGCGTCCTCGTTTCGGGTGACGTAGAGTGCCAGGGGGCATCCTGGGAGCAGTCCAGAGGTTGTGTAACAGCGTGGCTGTGTGGCTGCTTTCCAGGAATGGGCGTCTCCACGGTGACAGCAGCCCGGATCCTGAAAGGCCAGATGGCGGGAAATCCAGGCGAGGAGACCGTCTTGACTATGGAGGCATTCCCCTACCTCGCCCTGTCTAAGGTCCCACTCAACCCCATCCTAAACCTTCCCCTACCTCGCCCTGTCTAAGGTCCCACTCAACCTCAAATGCAAATCAAGGGAATAAAAATATCTGAAATAATTTAAGCCTTTCAACACAATCTAAATTCTGGCAGAACTTACAATTTCGTACTTACATTTTAAAAGGAAACATCTGTTTTCATCAATATTCTGAATTCTTCTGGTTAGCAAGAAGCATGTTTCATTTAAAAGCTTTTTTTCATTCAGACTGTACCTGCACTAAAGGGTTAGATTTTAAAAGATTTAAATACATATTTCAGTCCAGATCTGGGTGACATATGCTGTTTTCATGAAACACCAGACACCAGGCTCACACACCGTCATCAACATAAGACCCAACACCAGCTCGTACACAACAAACACCAGAGTTCACAATACTATGCCTGACTGCCAAGTTATCACCATGTTTATTACACATGAGGTGGGTATGTTTATGTTCTCACAGAGAGACAATGTGTTACATTATATGACTGCCATTTAGCTGATGCTCTTATCCAGAGAGGAACACAGGTAAAAAGATAAACACAAAAGAGTATTCTGTTTTTTTTAACAGAGTATTGAATTCAGGTTAAGTACCTTTGCCCAAAGGAACAGCATTACATTACAGCCATTTAACAAATGCTCTTATCCAGAGCACCATACACAACTTTTTACATAACATTTACTTTGCATCCATTTATACAGCTAGATGTATACTGAAGTACCGAGCTCAAGGGTACAATGTCCAACCTGGGAATCAAACCTGCAACCTTTAGGTTACAAGACCGGCTCCTTACCCGTTATATTACACTGCCGCCCCAGCCCAGTACCACTGCAGTGACCCAGCAGGGAACTGAACCTGTAAGTCCAGTTCCCACCCCATTTATACTATGCCAGCGGTGCACAACTCCGTTCCTGGAGGGCCGATCTGTGTGCTGGTTTTTGTTCCAACCGATTACCATTTCTCACAGCTCTATAAACTACGCTGCTTCACTTCTGTGCTTGAGCACAGTGAAATCTCTAGGATACACTTGCAGACTGTGACTCTAGCTGTTGCTTTTACACATGTCAGATCAAGATATCAAGAGACTGGGCCAATTCAATAAATGTTGGGAAATGTTGGCACAAAATCCTGAAACGGATTGGCCCTTGTTGTGCACCCCTGTACCACGCTGTAGCTGTTCCTTGTGCGTTCGCCTCGCAGACCTACAACGTTGACCAGCAGATGCCAGACAGCGCAGGGACGGGCACCGCCTACTCGTGCGGCGTCAAGGCGAACTACGGCACCCTGGGCCTCAGCGCGGCCGCCCGCCGCTACCAGTGCAAAACCGCGTACGGCAACGAGGTCACGTCCGTGCTGCATCGAGCCAAAATGGCGGGTAGGAGCACGCTAGCCCGGGGACGTGTCCAACACGTCACACAACCTGAGAACTCCAAACATTCTACCAAACAGCACTGTGTAGCAATAGCACCATCTAGCAGTCATTCTGTGTTATAGCAATAGCACCACCTAGCAGTTATTCTGTCTATTAGCAATAGCATCACCTAGCAGTCATTCTGTCTATTAGCAATAGCACCACCTAGCAGTTATTCTGTCTATTAGCAATAGCATCACCTAGCAGTCATTCTGTCTATTAGCAATAGCACCACCTTGCAGTCATTCTCTGTTGTAGCAATAGCACCACCTAGCAGTTATTCTGTCTATTAGCAATAGCATCACCTAGCAGTCATTCTGTCTATTAGCAATAGCATCACCTAGCAGTCATTCTGTCTATTAGCAATAGCATCACCTAGCAGTCATTCTGTCTATTAGCAATAGCATCACCCAGCAGTTATTCTGTCTATTAGCAATAGCATCACCTAGCAGTCATTCTGTCTATTAGCAATAGCATCACCTAGCAGTCATTCTGTCTATTAGCAATAGCATCACCTAGCAGTCATTCTTTCTATTAGCAATAGCATCACCTAGCAGTCATTCTGTGTTATAGCAATAGCACAATAGCACATCTGCATAAGCTTCACTTAGCAACCATTCTGTTATATCTATAGAGTCACAAGCAGTCATTCTACATTGCAGCAACAGCACCCCTTAGCAGCCAATCCACCCTGTGCTGCCAGAGTTTTCTCTCTTGCAAAGCTGTGGGTGGTAAGCATGGCTGCTGTATCCCCCATTTGACTGTTTACATAATTTCTGGCGATGGCACTGTAAAGTTCTCAGCTCTTGAGTCCTGTGATGGAAGCCACCAGGTAAAATCAGGACCCTTTGACAACAGAGGACCACTGAACAGGAGAATGACAGAGAATAGCACATAACCACGCCAGTACTGAAACAGGAGCAATAAACCAGGCCCATTGATTTGGGAGGAGTTTTGGGTGGGGAAGTTGATGTTTATGTACGGCCTGGGTTCCAGGGAAGTCCGTGGGCATCATCTCCACGGCGAGGGTCCAGCACGCCTCACCCGCGGCCTCCTACGCCCACTCGGCCAACCGGGCGTGGTACAGCGACTCCGACCTGCCCCCCGACGCTGTGCGGGATGGCTGCCGCGACATAGCCTACCAGCTCGTGCACAACACCGAGATCGACGTAAGACCCAAATCCCGCTCGTACACAACACTGAGATCGACGTAAGAACCAAATCCCGCTCGTACACAACACCGAGATCGACGTAAGACCCAAAACCAGCTCGTACACAACACCGAGATCGACGTAAGAACCAAATCCAGCTCATACACAACACCGAGATCGACGTAAGAACCAAATCCCGCTCGTACACAACGCCGAGATCGACATAAGAACCAAATCCCGCTCGTACACAACACCGAGATCAACGTAAGAACCAAATCCAGCTCGTGCACAACACCGAGATCGACGTAAGAACCAAATCCAGCTCGTACACAACACCGAGATCGACGTAAGAACCAAAACCAGCTCGTACACAACACCGAGATCGACGTAAGAACCAAAACCAGCTCGTACACAACACCGAGATCGACGTAAGAACCAAATCCCGCTCGTACACAACACCGAGATCGACGTAAGAACCAAATCCCGCTCGTACACAACACCGAGATCGACGTAAGAACCAAATCCCGCTCGTATACAACACTGATATTAACGTAAAAACCAAAACCAGCTCGTACACAACACTGATATCAACATAAGAACCAAAACCAGCCCAAATCCTGCTTGTACACAACACTGATATCAACGTAAGAGCCAAATCCCACTCATACACAACAGCCTTTCTTGTTGATAAAACAACTGTTAATTTGAGATACATGCTTGTTTGCTCGCATGACATAGCATTGTTGGCCTGCTCCCACCTCATTGAGTTACTTTCCTCGGTTGAATGCAGTAATCCTTCCTGTTTTCTGCTGCTGGTGTATCTCTGACAGGTGATACTGGGAGGAGGTCGGACATATATGCTGCCCAATGACACGGCAGACCCTGAGTACCCTACCTCCAGAGGAGACCGATGGGATAAGACCAACCTCATTACAGAATGGCTGAAAAACAAGAAGGTACGACTGTCAGCCTAGAAGGTTCTGTTCCTTATCTGTTAGCTCTATTCACCAGTGTAAGCCAACTTAGAGACTTTATGCAACAACTGCAAATGTATATTTTACCTCAATGCTGGCTATTAATCCAAATGCAGAATTGCTTTGAAATTTTTTTTGTTTGTTTGTTTTTGTAATTGTGACAGAAAGCGAAATATGTCTGGAACAAAGCTCAGCTTGATGACGTGCACGAGGACAACACCGACTACTTGATGGGTAAGAACCTGACACTTCACAGGATTGAAATAAGCCAACAGCCAATAATACCCCTGATATCAGGAATTCATTTCATATCGATACTGTGGATTTAATGCCCATTATGGCATAGCAGCCCGTCAGAGCTGTTTCACGTCTTTCGCCTAGACAATGAACTGCTGAGGTTCCACAGTGTTATCTAAAATCTGTGTGTGTGTGTGTGTGTGTGTGTGCGTGCATGCGTGCGTGCATGCGTGTGTGTGTGTGTGTGTGTGTGTGTGCGTGCATGCGTGCGTGCATGCGTGTGTGTGTGTGTGTGCGTGTGTGTGTGTGCGCTCAGGGCTGTTTGAGCCAAAGGACCTCAGATACGAACTGGACCGGAACCCACTGACTGACCCCTCCCTGACAGAGATGGTGGACAAAGCCATCAAGATCCTGCGCAAGAATTCCAAAGGATACTACCTGTTTGTGGAAGATGAGTGCCGCTTCCCCCCCTTTATCAATGAAAATGGGCACAATGAGGTCCCAGCTCATATGGCACGACAATAACGTGCGTTTTTTTTTTTAACTTCAGGAAGGTAGTGTTCACAGCAGGCCTGGGCCAGCACTCCTTCAGCCTCTTGAAGAATTTAACTGAAATTCAGTTTATTAATTTTAAAAAAAAATCCTCTTATAACACTTTAGGCCTTTTAGAAAATATTAATTCACTAAATTTTATTTGACTGGCTAACGTGACTTAACTGAAAATGGATTTGATCCCCTGGTCGACTGTCATTTGTCAGTTTTCTTTCTTTCTTTCTTTTCATCACACAGTCCTTTTAATATTAAAAATAGACCCTAGAAGCCTGGACCCATTGGACTGTTGTTGGTACCAGCTGTTGGTCCAAACAGCACTTTTAAAATTAACAGTAGGCCTGTACATAGGTCCACCGGCGGCAAAAACCAGTCAATAACTATTTGGCATTCTCTTACCGCCTGATCTTCATCGCGGCTACCCCGCGCCTCAACTAGTAGACGGTGGTAGCGCGGTAGCGCCGATTTGCGAAACACTGCCGGCCCAACATATGCGCCGACGTCGTGCACCTATAGTGGAGCCGCTGTATGTTCGCTGAATGCGGGCGAATAATGTTCTGACGTAGAACCCTGTTTCTTCACTCTGCACGGGGGAGAATAGACCACGGCCACCACGATGGCATAGCCGGTCACGCGCTGACGGAAGCCGTGGAGTTCGACAGGGCCCTACAGCGAGCCACGGAGCTGACGAGCGAACTGGATACTCTTATGGTGGTGACGGCCGACCATTCCCACGTCTTCACCTTCGGAGGCTACTCCGCCAGAGGGAACCCCGTTTTAGGTAGGCTGTAGTATAGAGAGTATGGCATGACGTTGTTGCCAAATAACTTACTAAACATTTTAGAATGCAACATATTTAGGCCTACTTGTGTGTCAGTATTTTAGCCTACACCGAAAAAGAAGTGTTTCATTGGACACGCCTAAAAAAATGTCTTAAGTTTGCTACACCTTTATGTATTTTTTTAGGTTTTCTCGACTATAAATTTACAAATTTTAATAAACTTAGAAATTTTCAATTAAGAAATAAATTGAATATAGGTGTAACAAATTTGAGTGAAATTTTATGTTTATGCAGTGAAGCATTTTTTTCAGTGTACCAAATCCGGTTAAATATTATATATAGATAGACTTTGTCTTTAACTTAAAGTGCTGGTAAAATTGTAAGACCCTTGAGAACTTTGAGAATTTTCAACGAAAATCAATCAATAGGCCTGCATACAATAAATATGAAAGAACAAATTTTGTACTGAATATTTGTGAAAATATGTGCATCTTATTCGAATTGTCTGTAGTATGCAGAAAATTTGTACTATTTATAGTATTTCAAATAAGCTATTTGACTCAGGTCCGATGTCCACCGTTGTATCCGAACAAGCCACACGTAGCGGTGTCATTCCTGTTGACTGTGCAAAGATAGATAGAGCGGGGACTGACTGCCCCGCTACTGCTCTTCTGTGTGTTAAGGACTGTCACGAGAGATAGCCGAGGATAACAAAACCTTCACTACTGCTCTGTACGGAAACGGACCAGGATACCAGATACGTAACGGGACTCGTCCTGACCCAAACAATATCACGACAGGTAAAGGCCCTGAATTTAAATGTTGTTTTTTTTCCAGCAGGTGAGCTCTTTGAACGTTAACAATGTTGTCAGTATGTCCACGCCGTTTTAGACTATTAATGGATCATAGTGAACTTACAAGTTCTGTGTTGGCAGCGATTTGCTGTTGTGATATAATAATGCATTATAATGTCAAGTGGTACAGTAGCACCCTCTTGTGGCAAGAAAGATTAAGACATTCCAGTGTGTGTTTGTATATGTTTAAAAAACCTCGTTCGTTTTACTACTTGCATGTTTATTTACCATCGCAAATAAGTCAAGTAAAATTTACTGCATTACTGTTTGCTAACATTTACATTATATGAATCAGTATAATGTAGCATCAGGTTGATTGTATATGATGGAGAGCTGCAACACTTTATCCAATAAACATTTTACGTAGAAAATGTATTCCTTACACATAATATATTTCCAGATGATACATTAAACACAGGAATAAAAACAAGACAAATCAAAAGAAGGGAAGACTAAAACATGTTTAAAATTGAATAATCCAACAATGAACGTGCTAAACTAATGTAATGAAATGGAAATTGTCTGCCAAATAAGATTGTTTTTAATTAATTACAGTTATACACGCATTAATACAATCTCAAATGAGTATCTGATGGAAAAAAAAGACGATGAAATGAATGTATCCAAACCTACTGCTTGTTTTATATCACATGCAGAATGTGAGTCTCTGCCCAGCCAGTTTAAAGGCATGGCCTCATTTTTCATGAAACAGATTAAAGAGATAAAAAGAGATTATGAAAATCATCCATCACACGCATATCACAAATAGACTTAAAGCGATTTTGAGATGTCAGTCTGACCATTCTGGAGCATGTCGAATGGAAATAAAACAAAGGAATAAGTGAATTTAGTAAAAACAAAATTGTCAGTACATACCTATATGTTCGAGGGCAGTCCTAAGACTTATGATGTGAGGAAGAAATGAAAAACTTGGAAACACTGAAGCTGAAGAACATCTGTAAGGTTATGCTTAGTTGTTATTAATATTGAACTTTACTTTACAGACATTTTAAAAATGTAAAGTGTTGTCCTGGTGCAGCACAAACCACCTTGGAGAAATGACAGTCCAATTCGACAAAACCAAACATAAACCACAGTACCGTCTGGCCAATTAGAACACAGTTGCTGGGCTGCTTCAAAGAGAGGGTGAATCCACTATGAACAGTAGAGAGGTTTTTAAAAAAAAATTTTTTATATACGCGAACAAGAAGTTCGCACCACTGCAGCAATGTGCCTCTTATTTTGAGCGGGGGATTTTCAAACTGGATTGGGGCCTACTTCTGCCTTGTGGGATGGGTTGAGACGGATTACGAAACACGTGTGATAAAATAAAATAAAAAATTATGTAAAACCCTTTCCATCAACATTTAGAGCTGTCAAATGAAACACAAAAGCACTTGTTGCACACACTCTTCACAAGACCAGATGCAGTGTACATGATGTTTTGGTGTTTAAAACATTTAAATTCCGTACTGGAACGTGTTGGGCTACATAAATAAAGACTGGGTCACAGGAACTTTATTTATACGGCACTTTTTATGCCACACATGCAGCCCAAATTGCTTTACACACAGACGCTTTACTTTGCTTAAGGGTTCCAACAACAGTACCCCGCTTGGGAATTGAACCCGCAAACTTCTAAGTTACAAAGCCAGTCCCCTAACCGCTGCAGCCACGCTTTTTATTCTCTCTCGCAGGGTTCCGTGTTTTCATGCAGCAGGCGGCCGTGCCCCTGGACTCAGAGACGCACGGCTCGGAGGACGTGGCGATCTACGCCAGGGGCCCCATGGCGCACCTGTTCCACGGCGTTCAGGAGCAGAGCTACGTCGCCCACGTCCTGGCCTACGCTGCCTGCCTGGAGCCGTACGCAGACTGCGTGCTGCCAGACGGGGCGGCGACGCTGCGGTCCGGCCTGCTCCTGCTGCTGCTCCCGGTGTCCCTGGCCTCGCTGCTCTCCATCTGACCCCGCCGGAGGTCTCATCACCTCTGCGTCCCCCAGCCGTTAAACCGGACGAGAGGCTCGCCTTTTACACGACGGACTGCGCTGCTGGTCCAATCATCTCCTGTTAACGTGCAGCACACACACAGTTATGTTATTCTATGGTAACCAACCCTGTTCCTGGAGATCTACCGCCTTGTAGGTTCTCACTCCAACCCTGCCAAAGCACAATCTTTCAACAGCTGCAAATTAGTAGAGTCAGGTATGCTGGATTAGGGCTATAATGAAAACCTACAGGATGGTAGGAATCCAGGAACAGGGTTGGCAACCACTGTTTTAAGTTATTAAATCTCATAGTTATTATTACTCTGTCAGATGACAGCAGCGACGGTTGGTGAGCTGAAAATTGGTGGGGCAGAAAACTTTCTGTTGAGTTGAACTAAGCTTCAGGGTAGAGATATTGAGAATAATTTATTTGTAACAACACATTATTCTTTATTAAAACCTAATGAAATTCTTCTGTGAAGAAAGCACGTGCGGGTGTGTTTTTAAACTTATTTGCACAACTGAACCCTGACAAAGTCAAATATTAATCCCCTTTTTGCTGAATATTTTGAAACTTGGCTTTTGAAGTTCATGTAATTTGACCTGAATCATCAATAAAGAACATGTGTATAATGTATGGTATTAATGCATTCAATTGTAAACAAAGACACCCAGTGTCATTGATTCAAAGTACAATTCAACTACTTGAGTGCTGATAGCTCCCCCTTGTGGAGAATCTACTGCCTGCTAAACGTGAGTGAGTGAGTGACTGAGTCATGAGTGAGCGAGCGAGTGAGTGAGTTACAAGCCAGGTCCATGAGGTGCTTTGCATCTAAATAAATAAATAAATAAATAAATAAATCCACAAGACTAGTACAGGATTATTTTTTCAACAACGATCACAATAGAAAGCATGCTCAGACCGATTGAGGTTAATTGTCAAAACGAATCATTTATGACCGTAAATGCTGCAGTAACACACAGAAACTGAAGGTGATGATCCATTTAATTATGCTTTGGGGTAGCTCGTGAAAAACAAACCTCCCCTCAGTTTAATTTCAGCCACACACAACATGGCCGTGCGTCCCTGTCACTGGAGGCAGCGTCTGTTTGTCACTATAGCAACAGCCTTTAGAACTCTCGCGATGCCAAAAACATAAGGGGTGTCGGCTGAGACTGGTGCTGATTTCATCGCTGGCCAGTTACTGATAAGCTCGCTGCCTCCGTAAGGATGTGGCATATATAGTAAATGGTAGATTATACCGTGAGCGCGTGGGAGTCAGGAAGCAGAGAAGTGTTGATCCGTACCTTGAATGCTAACTAGCTTTCTTGGTTAGCCCATGCGAGTGATTTTTTGAAGGATAACCGTTAGCTAGAACCACAGACCGTGTCAAAAAAGCGCAAGTTGGAGGCAGACTGAACGCTGTCAGTCGGGAGAGAACCAAGCGAGTGGCATGGCAGCTCCCCGGCCCATTAAAGGCATTTTAAAGAACAAAACCAGCGGGACAACCGCCAAAAAAGACCCGGAGCTGCCGGTGGAGAAGCGGGAGCAAAAAGCGGCACTCGGGGAGGTGGAAGATGATCAGCAGTGAGTGAGAGTTCGCTACTTATGCTACATCTCAGCCGTTGAACAGACGCACACATCTACTCGTATTAATTATGTGGACTATCTCGCGTTTGCTGGACAAACTTGACTAGCTGACTAACTGGGTAACGTTAATTAACTTGGTAACATAGACAGTGCTCTGCCAACCCACCAATTAAGTTACCTGCTATGCTGCTAGCAAGGGGTGCTCTAGTCTAGTTGGCTAGCTAGCAGGTGTTGACAACAGCTAATGATGTTGACTATCTCTGTCTGTTCTTTAGCTAGCCAACGTTAGCTAGCTAGCTTGCCAAAATGAACTTTCCAGTTGAGCCAACGTTACCTGGCCAGTGGCATAACCTGTCTTCTTTGCTATGCTAGCTATTGTATGTGTTGTGTTGGCTAGCTATGTAAACATGGTGGTTCAATACGTTGGCCGCCTTTCCAGTTTGGGGAACTTTGATAACTTTGCCAAATAATGTCAGACAGCTCTCACTTTACTTTTAGCGAGTGTAATTAAGACTCTACGCTACGCTACGACTGGTCTGAGTGTTGCAATAAGGATGATTTCATTTGAATTACCTATCGTAGAAACAGTTTGCCTCTTTACATGTAAGAAACGGCAATTTGTTCATTTTCTGTTGTGGGCTATTCAGGTTAAGGTTAATTATTTATTATTGTTAATTATTATTAACTTTGGTAGCCAGTTAGCTAGCTAAAATGTCAGATTTAAAGTTTCGAGTAATAATGCTTTGGTTAATGCTGTGACGTTTGGGCGTGTCTGCGGTAAGTTAACCTACCAATATGACCACACAGTAACCGCCTATGTACCGTTTGCTAACGTTAGATAACGTACCTAATTGTGTGTACTGTACGTTAACAAACTGTTTGCAGCATCGCATCGTATTAGATAGTAAATAACGTTATAGGTTAACTGCGTTGATGGGGATACATGATAAGGTCACTGGGTCAGCTGTCCAGATAAGGAGACGTGGGAGCAATTTAACCATATCAACTCTCTTGTTAACCTGCGACCGTGCCCCAGGAAACGATTTCCTGTTTTCTGCGGACAGGAAAGCACAGCCTGCCCAGAAGTTCCATCGGTGGAATAGGAGGTAGTGGATCGTCCCAGGCTGATCGCTCTGGACTTCCTTGGATAGGGCTGTCACGGTGCATTAGCGCCGTGACTGGATCTGTCAAAACTGCTCTAAATTATGAGGTCAAGCCTCGTAGGGAGCAATGTGCGCTGGCACTTTGAATGCAGTGGCGAAAAAAGCTTTTGCTTTTACATTTGGTGAATTCCTTGCGGGCAAAGTTTCTGTCTTGAGAATGGCACTGTCGCAGTCTG
The DNA here is from genome assembly GCA_039654925.1 of Anguilla pacifica. NCBI lineage: Eukaryota > Metazoa > Chordata > Actinopteri > Anguilliformes > Anguillidae > Anguilla > Anguilla pacifica. The sequence continues at coordinate 2,504,611 of CM077287.1, read as the reverse complement.
TTTACAAACCATCTCAGAACTCTGCCCCCAATTAATAGACAGGGGGATAGTGCTTTTAAAATGAGAATAAAGCCTTAAGGGCTTGGCTGTGTGTGCTGAAGCAAGGTTTACATTTTCAGACTCAATGAACGGGTAATTAAAAAACAAAGCAAAACGTTGTTCGCTGTTCCTTATCTTATGCGTTTACTAGATATGCATACTGAAAAACATGGACGCTTTTTTCTCAGTGGAGAACTTTCCGCCTCCTTCAGTGAGAAAGTCTTGCTCTCGTGTCTGGGCATGACGTCCCTCCTGGTGCTCCAGGGTTAAACCGACTGATTTGTAGCTCTCTGTGTTTTTCCCCTCCCTGAATGAGCCCCGTGAATCTGTACAGGTTGCTTTTCTGTGACAGTTAAGACGTATTGGCTACTTTATTGCAATATCTGTATTGAAAATGAGCCGAAAGCTACGATTGCATATAGCCCAAGTCTTCTGCTTGTGTTCTAGTTTATGCGGAGTGCACTGAGAGGTTGGCCTTCTCCCATTAGCCCTGTAATTAGCTATAAAATGTGTGTCCGCAAAGAATTAAAGCTGCCTAACATTAGTGTGCCTGCCATTAAGGCTGGTGTTGAGCCTGTTTAGGTCTGTGTGTGGAAGTCATCTAGTATTCCTGATTTAAAAAAAAAAAAAAAAAAAAATTAGATTTACAACATGAATTTGGACAGAGCAGCCCCCCCCCCCCAGCCTGTGTAAATAGGCTTTAGAAATGTGCCCCCCCTCCAGCCTGTGGAAGTGGGCTTTAGATGGTGACCCCCCCCCGTCCCGTCCCGTCTGTGGAAGTAGGCTTTAGATGGTGCCCCCCCAGCCTGTGGAAGTAGGCTTTAGAAGGATGTGGACTGGTTTGGAAACCCAGTGAGATGAGTCTGCTCTGTTTCTGCCGATACCAAAATAGTCTTCCTGAAAACGGGGAGGAAGTTCTGTTCTCCGAACTGCCAAGAAGGGAGGGAGAATCCTCAGGGATTCCGAGCCGAGCTGGTGTGACTGTTCCAGCGTTTCTAATTGGGCCGTTCGGGCGGGCGAGGGAGGTGGACGTACCGGCTCATCAGCTGAGGAGAACGCAGCCCGCCACCTCCACTGGCCCATCCCTCGTACGAGCACGCTCAGGAACACTGCGGCTGCTGGGCTTTTCACTGTATACCTCTCCCCCGGTCGTGGTATATTTCACTGTAATTGATCATCAATCATTATTAGAGTTTGTGTGTGTGTGTGTGTGTGTGAGAGCGAGTGTGTGAGTGTGTGTGTGTGTGTGTGTGTGTGTGTGAGAGAGCGAGTGTGTGAGTGTGTGTGTGTGTGTGTGTGTGTGTGTGTGAGAGAGCAAGTGTGTGAGTGTGTGCATGTGTGTGTGTCTGTAATTTTTTCCCTCATACTTATGTTTTCATGAGGTCCAGTTCTGATGCAGCCTGTCTCGCTGGTGCAGGACTAATTTGGAAGAAGCAAAGTCGTGCTCTATTTGTTTTCTCTCTTTTTTTTTTTTTTGTTGGGCTTTTTGGCAGCTCCCTGTAAAACTGCAGCTGCCCCGTTTGTGGAGTGACTCAGCACCGTCGTGTTCCCTGCATTCCGGTCCGGGTCCTGCCGGCCGAGCGCTCAGCTACGCCCGCGTGTGAGCCGCTACCCTGCCAGTCGCGCACGCTAGCTCCTCCGCTAACGAGAGCAGGTGGTAGATGGCCGTGCTAATGTCACGCTTCAGCGCACAGGCTGCCCTGCCAGCTTTGGATGAATCGGCTGGATAATGCCGTAGCTTCGGGCGCAGGCTATTCCCTTTGCTGTTGTGTTCAGCTGAGAACAATTTTGTGTCGAGTTGAAATACTTCTTTTGCCCCATTTAATTTAAGAAGTGGCCTTTTGCCCGCTGTTGAGCCCTGGACTGCCTTCCTCTGTTTGGCCTGGGACGGCACTCTCACTCTCTCTCTCTCTCTCTCTCTCTCTCTCTCTGTCTCTCTCTGTCTTTCTTTGGGGGGGGATGTGATTTACGGTGTTGGAGCGCAGCGATGACTGTGATTGGTCCTCCCGCAGCCGCATCACTTTAATGACCGTCTGATGGTCGTTGTCACGGTCACGCCGCAGATTGGGCTGCTTTGCATTCTGGGAGCGTAACCACGGAGCCGCGCGCGGTTGCCAAAGCAGTCTGCCCTCGTCCTCGAACCCGTGTTCCTGATGCCACTCCTGCGGAGTGCGGTGCGCGGAAAATGCCGAGCCAGGCTGCGCAGCACTTCAGTGGCATCGGCGCAGAGGAGGAGTTCAGATACGAGACATAAGAACAGAACCATCTAAACGTATCAAACCCTTTGAAGAGCGGGGTTTTAAAAAAAACGCATTTCAAAATTCTGAGTCCGTGTTATAGAACTCTTGATTTAGGTATGTCATTCATAATAAATGGTTTTGCGGGGGTTTTGACACTCGCTCACTAAGCTGAAATTGCTCTAAGCACTGAACTTGCGCTGAGCGCCTCCTCTGTTGAATCCCATCGACCTTTGAGACGGCGGCTGGTTGGCGTTTCACACGCTTCGTTTGCTGTGTCTAGTGCTGCGAGGTCGGCACTGAAGAGAGCCGTCGCCAGACGCAGTTTTACTGCCTGTGCTGAGCGAGGTGACGCAGTCTGCACACTGTGCTGCTGCTCCAGTGGGACTGACTGCGATGAGGAGGGTTAATATTAGACCCTTCATCGAATTTATTTTTTGTTCTTTTGTTCTCCTGGTTTCATTCCGTGTCCCGTTGGATCTGGGCGTATTTATAATCTTCTGCAAACGGGACAGTTATCTCGACCGGATTACGTGTCCTCTGATGGCACTGATAACATTCTTTCTGTGTGTCACAGGCGGATTAAATGTGACAGAATTATGGGATGGCGGAGCTGCTGGAACAGGGCTCTACGCTAGTTTTTTTTGCCAGGAGCACATGCTCTCCTAATTTGCAAAAAATTGAGGAGCACAGTAATGCATCCCAATTAGTAGATGTGCTCCACAATTCTATTCCCAGTGAGCACACTTCCATTATCAGGAGCAAATGCTCATCAAATGGAAGCACTGTAGAGCCCTGTGGCTCTCATGTAAAGCAGTGAGCTCCGATGACTCTCACAGATAGCACGGGGGGGGGGGGGGCACAGCTGATATTCACCTGCAGAGTTGTGTAAGTCATCACGCTTTTGTACGAATGCTCTAGCTTCCCTGCTCTAGCAGTGAAGTTGCTGCAGGTCTGAGTGGATTTCTGCCATAAATTGGGTCATGGCTGCGCTTGCCCGTGACAGGTTGTGTAACCGTCGCTCTCTGGCTGTGGCGGTTGGCGGCTTGTCGCTCGCGGACGCGCGGCTGTGGGGGCGCGGCTCTGTGACTTCCCGCCGCAGACGCTGCGTTCGCTCGTGATGTTAAAGAGCCTGACAGCGGAGGACCGCGTGCGCTGTACCGTCGGCCCGTTGGAGTGGAAACGGGGTCATACTGTCCCAAATTTGACACGTTTTTATTTAAATACACAAATCCATCGCTGCCGGATACTGTACTAGCGTAATTTCGTCCTTACCGTGGTAACGAGAGGCCGGTTTCTCCGGGTCGCTGGGGTGTTGGCATGCCTGATCAGAGATCCTGCTGGGGGACTCCTTAACCCCCGCTTCCCCTCCGCCCCCCTGTCCCCCCCACAGGCGGTGGCTGCAGGGTCTTGGAGGGAAGGGTGGAGCGACTGTAGAGTGACCATAGAGTGACCATAGAGTGACCATAGAGTGACCATAGAGTGACCATAGAGCGGCAATAGAGCGACCGTTCCTTCCCGCCAGAGCGGCCGTTTCCCTTCTCCCTCTTTGTTTATGTTTGTTCTGCACACCCACAGATGGTCGTTGCACTGGGGTCCGCAGCAGAGATGTCACACATTCTGAGAAAAACCTCATCAACTGCTTACTGAGAAAACAGAGCGTTTTATCATCAAAATTATAAATGTTTACCGAAATAAACGAACGGGCAGTGGTTCTGTTTTACAGTGCACTTTGCTTAGAACGATCACCAGTGATGAAATTAGACAGTGCGTCTGGGACAGAGCAGAACAAACCCACTCAAAACACCTTGCTTCGCGAGAAGTCCACAGTTACTCTGAAGAATTTGCTCCACAGTGAAGGTCTCGGAACATTCCTGTAATTGTGCGCGTGTGTGTGCGAGTGTGTGCACATGTGTGCGCATGAGTGCGAGTGTGAGCGGAGTATGTGGTGTGAGTGTGTGAGAGTGCCTGTGTTGCTGTGAGCAGTAGTGTGTGTGTACGTGTGTGTGTTGCTGTGAGCAGTAGTGTGTGTGTGCGAATGCGCGTGCGCTTACGCATGTGCGGGTGTGAGTATGTGAGTGTGTGTGTTGTGTAGTTGTGGGGCCATTGTACATTGAGCAGAGTTGAAACTGGGACGAAGTCCCGGAATATCTCGGCTAGGTCCCGCTGGGTACTGAGTGCGTCAGCGGTAAGCGGTGGAAGTACACCGTACCCCAAAGAGAGGGCCTGATTGGTCTCCCCGGACCCCCTCTTCCAGAAAGAAGTCGCAGAAATGGGACGAGATGAACATCCTGGCCACGTACCACCCCGCGGATAAGGACTACGGCCTGATGAAGATCGATGAGCCCAGCACTCCGTACAACAGGTAAGGTCGAGCCCGTGTGAGAATACACCTGTATGGGGACATACTCAGGTACCTGTCCCACTGAGAACCTGTGTGGAGTACACCCTTATGGAACATACTCAGGTACCTGTCCCACTGAGAACCTGTGTGGAGTACACCCTTATGGAACATACTCAGGTACCTGTCCCACTGAGAACCTGTGTGGCGTACACCCTTATGGAACATACTCAGGTACCTGTCCCACTGAGAACCTGTGTGGAGTACACCCTTATGGAACATACTCAGGTACCTGTCCCACTGAGAACCTGTGTGGAGTACACCCTTATGGAACATACTCAGGTACCTGTCCCACTGAGAACCTGTGTGGAGTACACCCTTATGGAACATACTCAGGTACCTGTCCCACTGAGAACCTGTGTGGAGTACACCCTTATGGAACATACTCAGGTACCTGTCCCACTGAGAACCTGTGTGAAATACACCTGTGTACAGTGTGTCATGTAGACTGTATAGTGTACCCATGTAGATTGCACTCATATAGATGGTACTCCCATATGGATGGTGTTTTCCAGTTGTAGTTTGACGTGGTACACAGGTTTTCAGGTTATGACTAATGGTTAATGAGGAAAATCACAAAGACTAAATAAGAATCTGCCCCAAGACACAGTTTAATAAAGTCTTATGAAAAGGGAAACTCTCAGAACTTTCACTTTTGCTTTTGCACACGCGGCTCTTGGGATTTGGCTTCTGGAGCACAGGTGAGCCTGCAGGTGTGTCTGTCCTGCTGAAGGGCTCGCTGTCTGCCTCACGGTCGGCTCGTTCCGCAGAGCTGGCGGTGTGCTTGCAGCTCTGGAGAGCTCCACGGTCGTACACCTTAACCTGTGCGCTGAGCTCGTGTTTCAGGGAACAGCTAGAGCCACAGAAACAGGGAACAGCTAGAGCCACAGAAACAGGGAACAGCTAGAGCCACAGAAACAGGGTACAGCTAGAGCCACAGAAACAGGGAACAGCTAGAGCCACAGAAACAGGGTACAGCTAGAGCCACAGAAACAGGGTACAGCTAGAGCCACAGAAACAGGGAACAGCTAGAGCCACAGAAACAGGGAACAGCTAGAGCCACAGAAACAGGGAAGAGCTAGAGCCACAGAAACAGGGAACAGCTAGAGCCACAGAAACAGGGAACAGCTAGAGCCACAGAAACAGGGAAGAGCTAGAGCCACAGAAACAGGGAACAGCTAGAGCCACAGAAACAGGGAACAGCTAGAGCCACAGAAACAGGGTACGGTGGAGGAGATCGGGACCGTAAAACTATAGGGAACCGTGAGGTTCTATCTAACGGACATTAACTCTTGACTCGGGAATGCTCTGGGTTGTCTGGCTCGGTATACTCAGATTGAGCACCTGAAACTGCTCATTTTGATTGCGTGTTAAAAACAGAAGGTGCGTACAGCGCAGAGTAACGCTCTGCTGTGGGGCGTTAACGCGCTGACGCCTGGCGTGTCAGAGGTGCGTAGCGCGCAGGCAGAGCTGCGCGACTCTGCGTTTGGGAGAGACCCCCCGTCCCGGACACGGACCGCTCGTAGCGAGGGCGTCGGGGTGAATGTGTAACCCAATCCACAGGAGGAGCGCTCCGCGGAAAGGTCAGCACCGCTGACTCTGTGGGGCCCGCACAGGGTGCCCCTGAATAATTTATACCCCCCCCACAGGATGGTGGGGGAAGAGGACGGAGAAGGACTGAGTGACTCGGAGACCAGCGCCGTGCTCACGGAGGACGACCTCGCCAAGAAGTAAGCGACCTTGGGGGGGGCTGGGGGGGGGGGGGGGGGCGGTGTGGAGGAGCTGGAGGGAGGCCGAGGAGGGGAGGCATCACAAAACAGTCTGTCAGCACTGTTAGACACACACACACACACACACACACAAGGCCTCAGGGCAGCTGACTCCCACAGCAAAGAGGGCAGTGCACCCGTACAGGACCGAGTGATATCCAGACATAAGGAAAAGAGGTTCACACAGTGAGAGTTCCTGTTTCCAGGCTTTACTTAGTCCTTGAAGTGAAGTTTTGAGCCCCTTTGCTCTTTATACAACTTCAGACTCACACATGAACCCCCACACCATCTGGCTGGGGGTTCGAATCCTGGCTGTGGCACTTCCTGTACCGTGAGTCCAGCTGTGTCTGTACCCCGCTCTGCTCTCCCCCCCCCGTCTGAATAAAGAGGAAAGCTCACAGGAGGGCAGGCTGCCCCTGGTCCTTTTAAAATAACACGAGTACAGAACCGCTGTCAGATGCGGGCTGTGTGCAGAGCTCTGGGGTCCGTGCAGATCAAAGACAGCCGCGCTGGAAGCAGCGCTTTGTAAGAGCGCTTTCATGTGCAGTCGCCTGGGCTCAAACACACAGGCCAGCCTCTGCTACAAGTGTGCCTTTGCATTTTAACTGGAAAATAAAACAGAGTCCCGTCCAGTAATAAAAATGTACGCCAGTCCTTTCACAAAAAAAGAATAGGATTTTGAGTTGTAAACATTTTTACGTTCATATAGAGGCCTGTATGGGTTCTTGTGTGTCTAAAGTGTTGGTAGTTGACGGAGCTGCCGCTGGTAAATAAACTCCAGCTTTGCCTCCTGGGGAAGACACAGCTGTCTCATCAGACTGAGGGAAATGTCATCTTCCTTGGGGGGGGGGGGGCTGCAGAGAGACTGCAGGCACTGAGAAGTGTTTCAATGTGTTACTACTAGTGTTTTCAGTGCATAACTGTCTGTGTGTTCAGTGTGTTTTCAGTTTGGTGTTAGACTGAGCTTTGGTCAGGGCAGGGTGTTGTCATGACGATTTTCTGCATGGGCAGACAGCTTTATCTCCTGCAGCCCCCATCATGAGCTTAGCTGAACATCTGCACAGCCAGCCAATAGAGAGCAGAACATCTGCACAGCCAGCCAATAGAGAGCTGAACATCTGCACAGCCAGCCAATAGAGAGCAGAACATCTGCACAGCCAGCCAATAGAGAGCTGAACATCTGCACAGCCAGCCAATAGAGAGCTGAACATCTGCACAGCCAGCCAATAGAGAGGAGAACATCTGCACAGCCAGCCAATAGAGAGCAGAACATCTGCGCAGCCAGCCAATAGAGAGCCGAACATCTGCGCAGCCAGCCAATAGACAGGATAGGGTCCGGCTATAACGATCCATCCTTTTTGAGAAGTGCTCAAACACGGCACGCCCTCAGTGTGTACGTCTGTTCCAGAGATGGCCCTTTTCCCACGCTCCCTACACTGGCCCCCATTCAGCCTCCTCACTGTGTGTTTTACCGTGATGTTGTTTAACCCCTTTAAACCATGCTCTCTAGAATCTTTCCCAGAAACTTCCATTAGCTGCGCAGCACCGAATGAGTGGCGTTTAAGTTCCAGGGGTGAAAGGGGACTGCTGGGTAAATTAATTTGTGCTCAGATTAAATTCAGGCCCAGGTGTTTACTCTGAGACACGGGGCACTTCCTCATCTGCCTCTGGCTGTAATTACATCTCATCCTGATGCTCTCCAGAAGCAGGAAGCGTATTGGCTAAGCATCCCCTAATCGCCCTCTGATAGGTGCACGCTCGGTGATTTATGCTGTCCTGATCGATGGCGGTACCTCAGTGCGTCATTGCTCCCTGATCAAATGTAGACAGGAAGTGTAAATCCATGTTCGCTGCTCAGCTGGCCTGGGTGACGCAGTGCTTTCTGTGCTGAGCCTGAGCTGTGTGCCTGAATCCGCTAAACTGTGTGAACAGTCCCAAAGCGCTCCTCGCGTTCTGAAACGCCGGTCTGCTTGTTCTCGGCCCCTCGGATTTGATGACTGATTGGACGTCCTGTTTCGGGATCTGGATGATGTCGCCGCTCTGACGCACGCTCTGACTCTTCAGTCTGATTACAGTGAAGGCCTCCAGTGTTAGCGTAGCATCACTGCTGTGAAGCACGGCTCCCTGAAAGGGATGTGCCTGTGCTGCTACACTGTGTCCCTCGCTCGCTCTGAAAGGGAAAGCTCTGTGCTGTGCTGTTACACTGTGTCCCTCGCTCGCTCTGAAAGGGAAAGCTCTGTGCTGTGCTGTTTAACTGTGTCCCTCGCTCGCTTTGAAAGGGAAAGCTCTGTGCTGTGATATTAAACTGTGTCCCTCGCTCGCTCTGAAAGGGAAAGCTCTGTGCTGTGCTGTTTAACTGCGCTCCCTGCGCTCCTGTGTCTGATAAACGTGCACTCCGCCGCGTCGCCCCAGGCGCCCCTCGGCTCCCGGTTCGGCGTTTCGGGACGCCGCCCTCATTGTGTGCTGCTTCATTGTTCCTTTCCCGGCTTCCGAGCGGTGACCTCACGGCTTCCCAGACTCCCCTCCTCCCTCCCCCCCGCACTCTATGATTGGATTATTAAACAGCCAATGAGCGGCAGGCTGCCTCCTGAAAACACTGCAGGTCATGTGCCTTCATAACATTTCAGTAGCAAATCACAAGGGTTTTCAATCAAGACCGTCTGTAGCAAGCTGCTCCATTACGACTTACAAGTAATCACCAGTAATTTAAAATAAACTCTGCTAATCAGGGGTAACTGAGTGTACAAAAAATACTCAATTGCGTTAAATAGTGTTCAGGCAGTGTGGTGTTCAGTGAGTTCACACAGTGATCCCTGTGCTTTCCGCTCCCCCTCCCCAGGCTGGCAACTGCAGAGGCGGTGGAGTCTCGCTTCATGGCCGAGGAAGAGGAGGGGAGCAGCGAGGAGGAGGAGGAAGAGCTTAGCCCTGAGGAGCAAGGTAGGCCGCCGCCCCCTTCAGTGGCCCCGCCCCGCCCCGCGGCGTGGTTCTCCTCTCCCGGACGGAGGGGCGGAACGTGGGCCGGCACGCTCTCTGTCCCGGGCGTGCTCCTGCGTGTCCTCCGGGCGCGTTGGTGCCTCAGTCTCTCCGCTCCAGCGACTCTAGCTGACCACGCCCCCCTTCACAGAAAGGGCCTTTTTAGAGGATGATGAGCCAGAGCTCTGGGTTTAGGCCAGAGATGAGATGGCATCATAAACGGGGCCGGCGGACTGGAGTTAACTCACCTGCTTAAACAGCAGCATTAAGCCTCAGTGCAGAACTGGGCTGTGAAATGTTACGGCAGCATTTTGGCTACAACAGGAGAAGACTTTTCACTTCTAAATACATTTAGCATTTAGCAACCTCCTTCACCCAGAGTGACCTAGCTTTTAGAAACATGCAGTCCATTGGCACACCTGTGTGTGTGTGTGTGTGTGTGTGTGTGCCAACGCTCTGCAGTTTAAGGACCTTGCCCAAGGGTACAGCAGCAGTGGCTCACCTGAAATCTGAGCCTGTCCTCCCAGCGTCTGAGCTCTACCAGCCAACGCGAGGCTGCCAAAAAACGTTCTGACCTTAGAAGCGCTCGGTACGTCCCGTTGGGCCTGGGAGTCAGGTGGTGCCGTGCCAGGCTGGGACAGACACCTGCACCCACACTGCAGCGTGCAGGACCAGGTGTTCGGCAGCGCTGGTCCAGGTCAACACCGGCACGGCGTCAGCACGCTTCCCACCTGTGATGTGTCGCAGCTTTGTGTATTTTAGGAACTCATTTGCATCTTAAAATCCGGTCGGACGGGAGATTGTGTGTTCGCTCGGGATCAGACTCGCCGCTGAATGCCTGGATGTGGTGTGTTGTAATGGCAGGGTTAGTGGTGTGTTTTTGCATACACTCTTATAGGGAGGGGCAAGGCCCCCCCGAAAGGCTTTTGCTCAGTTTTGCTCCTTCTCAGCTTTTTAGTGCTGTAGCAGAAGTTTAAAAAAAATAATAAAAAAAAGGGGGGGGGGGCATTTTCCTCAGGGAGCTCACCTGGCTGTCTGTACATTAGCCTCCTGCGTCTGACCGTGTAGCCCTAGCGCCATGGCGCTAGTGGGATAGCTGTAGTTATCTCTCGATAATAAATCTTGGTGATTGAAACAAATTTTGGCATCACCAGTCAGGCTGCAGCAGTGAGTAGATATATCTCCACTTCTGACAGATTAACTTTATCGATCCTTGGCAGTCAAGGCCCTGCGCAGTCATATATCACAGCTGCTTGCTGCTGTCACTGCATACATTATCTTGTGCTGAATTAGGAAAGCATTATTTAATAAATATTTAGGCGTCCTCATAAACATGATGAATGCTAACAGGTTTTTAAAGTTTACATTAGCATGTCTTTGCCTTGCAATTTCCATACAAAAGTAGTTTTTACCGGTTCATAATGGTGTTGTACAAATGAGTACAGCAGCAGTGCCACCTTATCACAGACATTCTCTGCAGGTGCTCTCTATCTTGTCCGCTCATGTGCAGGTAACGACAACCAATAAAACCTTATATGCAAATTAGGCTGGTGCACCGCAGCCAATGAGAGCAGGTCTAAGCAGTGTAATCCAAAGTTGTAAAACACACTGCATTCAGTTCACACATTCCAGCGGCGTGTGCACAAAGCGGCGCGTCTCCTCGCTGGCGAAGGAAAATGGCGGTCGTATCCTGCCCCCTTCAGTCCGCAGCATCGCGCGCGCACCGCGAACTTATTTACACGTCGTCCGTTCACGAGAAGGCCCTTTCAGAGTGCTCGTTACGGTTTGCTTTCTTCTTTCCTGTAGAGACAGCGCAGGCTGTTTAAGTGCACCGCTCAGCCACTGGTGAGTCACCCACTCAGCAGTTTATCAGTGTGTTGCATCATTAGATTATGGGATGGCTGATGATAATTAGCATGGCACTGAGAGACCTCGTTAAAACGGATGTGCGTCAGGGGCTGCTGGGCGGCTCATTCGGGTAAGGCGCCACGCTGCGGTGCGTGGAAGAGCATCACGGACCGAATCCGAACCGTGCCGGTGCCGACTGTGGCTGGTAGCTCCATACGGAGACGGCAGGGCCCAGGGAATGGGGAGGGGGAGCTGGATAGGGTTCTGTGTACGTTGCTATATAGCGACCCCTGCTGGTCGATCGGGTGCACGTACTCTGCGGTCAGAGCTGCTTGTGAAAGGTCTTCTGTGCGAGCTTCACTGCGGTCTGCGGTGTGCAAAGAAGCATCTGCCCCCAAATGCCCCTGGATGCGCCCCTAAACGAATGCTCTTCATCTTTATTCAGCCAAGAAGAAGCAGTTTGAGATGATGAGGAAAATGCACTACAACGAGGGCATGAACATTAAACTGGCGCGACAGCTCATCGCCAGCGAGCTCGCCGAGGAAGAGGACGATGAAGACGCCGAGATGAAGGACGACACAGAGGCTGAAGAGATCAGCGTTGACCCCCCTCATGATGGTAAGACTCAGCTGGACAGAGCAGCCACCAGGGGGTGCTGGTCCTGAACGCTTTTTTCCATGTTGGGGAGATTTTTTTATTTAACCACCTTCATTGTTACTGTTAAACATATGTATATGACAATCAGATATAATCACAAGAGAATCAGGCATCCCTGGAAGAAAAAAACAAATAAAACCACAACTGTGCAAGCACTAAAAATAAAGGTTCAACCTCCCCTCCCCATCCACATGACACAAGACCCCATCAGTCCCCCACAGTAACACAAACTCTGGTGCATCGTGCACAAGTGAGTGATACGCACATTCCACCCTCAGTCTTGCTGCCACATGCCCCCTCAGAACATGACATTCGGGTGATTTAGTAAGATCAAAGCAGGCTTGTCCAAAAATACAGCTTTTATAACAGGACACCTAGCTAATGCACAGAGCCATTTTAGATGAATCTTGCCATGTCACGTAATTCAGTCATTTGATATAGCGCCTGTTGCACACAGCCAAAACAGAGCTGGATTTAGTACGCCGCCATAATGCCAAAGTCCAGCTCACAGTCATCAATAAGACCCAGTACACGAGAGAAAGGTTGGAGTTCAGATGTGCTCTTCAGATCAGATCAGGTGTTTGTAATCTTCCTGACCAGCAGGGGGCCTCATTCTCTCAGACTCTGCTTCAGGAGCTGCTGAGAGTCTGCAGACTTTTCCAGTTTCCTTTTCCAGCCGCAGCTCGTTCATAAACGAGCGGTGGGGATTCCACAACCAACAACTGGCGCAATGTGTGCAACAGATGCTGCAGCTCCTCACGACTGGAGTTTGAGACCCCGCCTGTAGTCTCTCTGTGTAGAGTTCAGGCGTTGTGAGATTGCCCCTCCTGTAGTCTCTCTGTGTAGAGTTCAGGCGTTGTGAGATTGCCCCTCCTGTAGTCTCTCTGTGTAGAGTTCAGGCGTTGTGAGATTGCCCCGCCTGTAGTCTCTCTGTGTGGAGTTCAGGCGTTGTGAGATTGCCCCTCCTGTAGTCTCTCTGTGTAGAGTTCAGGCGTTGTGAGATTGCCCCTCCTGTAGTCTCTCTGTGTAGAGTTCAGGCGTTGTGAGATTGCCCCTCCTGTAGTCTCTCTGTGTAGAGTTCAGGCGTTGTGAGATTGCCCCTCCTGTAGTCTCTCTGCATAGACATCAGACATGCGATTGCTCATCACTGTGCCAGGTGACTAACTCTTGACCCTGTTTGCTTTGCAGCGCCCTCCTTGGACTCCTAGAGTGCGGCTCCGCCCCCTTCTCCCTTTGACTTGGTTCCTGTGACATCAAATCAATATCAGACAGAGGTCAAACGGAACACTGCCACTCGACCCCCGTCACCCCGCGTCTGTTTTTAACCCACAAACCCCGCGAAGCGAAGCCTGTCGAACCACTCCTCGTCTCTTCTGTTGCCAAGAGTCTTACTGTCGTCTCACTGAAGGGGAGGGGGGGGCACTGGAGGCTGTTCACATGGACTGTTGTCTGCAGCAGAGCCGGTCCTGCTCCCCCCCCCCCACGCTGAGACTGTGGGGGGGAGGGGGGTGGACGTGTGTCTTCATTTTATTTTAAAGTTCCCTTCATTTTCTCCCCTCCTTGCCTTGATATTGTTTCCTCATTTTTTTTTCTTCTCTTGTGACTTTTCGTTCGCTGGGTAACTGTGTGATCGTGAAAAGACCCGTTTGAAATGTCAGTGTACCCAGCCTCTGGGCAGGCTGGTTATAGGTGATTGGCCACAAGATTTGCTGTGGTTAAAGGTGATTGGCCACAAGATTTGCTGTGGTTAAAGGTGATTGGCCACAATATGTGCTGTGGTTAAAGGTGATTGGCCACAAGATTTGCTGTGGTTAAAGGTGATTGGTCACAAGATTTGCTGTGGTTAAAGGTGATTGGCTGTGAGCTTTTGGCCTGGTTTTTTGGACTGCCTTTTAAATAATTTCAGAATCTTTGTCAGATGCTCTTCCTTTCTCTTGCTTTTTTTTTAGAATCGCATTCTCCCTGTGTAATGTCATGCTTAGGGCTGGTTTATTTATTAAAGTGAGGCGTGTGTGGGCTTGTGCTGCTCGGTCCCATGCTCATTGACTGAGTCTCATTCATGATTGTTACAAGCAAAGTGCACTGTAGCTGCAGAAAGGAAAAATAAAACCATAGCGTCTCCACTGCTGTTTTCATTGGCTCAAGCTGGTGTTTTTTTTTGTAATGTTTATCTTTTGGTTATGAAAATAGCCCTCTTGTTTCAATGTATGGACTTGAGCACAAGTTTTTATTTTTATTTCTTTCTTTAATCACTTGAGCCAGTTGAAACTGTTGTGTGGAAACTCGGTAATATGCAAAATGGGCGAAGAGTGATCACATGGCTAAAGCGATCATGTGACCACTCTCCCCAGTATTGGCCCAAGTGGCACTGATGTCACTAAATCAGCCTTTAGATTTTAAGGGGCGTGCAATAACACCTCTCACACAAAAAAAAAAAACCTTTGAACTTCTTTTGAACTACTGACAAGTGGAACTTCAGTCTGTGGTGTGTGTAAATTACTACTGATAACCAGGGGTACATTCAGGACACATTCAAGTGTTCTAAACCAGAGATGGATGTGGACTTAAGCTCTACTTTCAACGTGTGCTACTTGCAGTGGGGAAGGAGCACTTCTTTCACAAGTGCAGCCAAATGAGTACAATAAGTCAGACAATCTGACTGGTTTTCGTATTGAGGGTGCCCTACCACTGCAATTATATTTTATATGCAGTGCAACTGCTAATAACTGTAGTTGCCGTTATAATTCCAGGCCATATGTAAAAGGCTGATTTGCATGTGAGGAGGAGTGTGGTGGATGTGCCCTGTCGCTCTGAAGTGTGCCGTGCAGCGGCTAGCTTTGTGTGCACGGCTGGCTCCTACAGGAGTGTGCGGCTGTAGTTAAGATGGCCGCCTCAGCATGTCCAGCCCCTTCCCGGTGGCCACGCCCACACTCTGGCCACGCCCACTGAGGGCGTTTCCACTGTAGGGTGTCGCTCACAGTGTTCCACACTCCCGGGTGCTTTCTCAGAGGGGTTTAAATAGTGACGGGGAATTTTTTTATTTTATTTTATTATTTTTTTTTGTGAATGAAAGGTTGTGCTTAGAAGGTTTTTTTTCCCCTCCTGCTCTCTAATCTGAGGTTTTGCCTTCCCACTTCATGTTACGGCCCCACCCCAGAAAGACTGTCCACTTTCTGCATGTTGCAATTCATCCATGTCCCAGGAAATGCTGCCAGTGTTGATTTTAGCTACTGGATCTGGTGGCATTTTGAAAGACTAGGTACCATTTTCAACATGTGTGGAATGATGTATATTACATATTAATTTCTCCTTTTTTTCCCCTGTTCCAAATATATATTTCTATGTAAAGTATAAAAAATGCAGAAACAGGATTATAATGCAACACAGATGAATATCCTGGATATCCACTAGGGGGAGCCAAACTCATTCACTATCACATTGTTTTTTGGAAAAGACTGTTGGCAGTCCCAGCGCTTTAAAAACACAGTTTACCACGGCCTTAGGCAGGGGATACTGTCCAGGAGATGGTTCTCTGAAAGAGTCTGAGTTGGCTTTGCTCACATGGAGCACAATTCAAAGTGAATCCTGTTTGTTGGGTCTTAATGGGACATGGGGTCATATTTTGTGTCTTTTTTTTTCATGCCATAATTATTATTTTAAGCACGTTTGAACAAATGATCACAATCATTTACACTCTGATCTGACTTTGCACATTTGTATGTATTTTAATGAATTGTCTTTGTGTGTACAACATTCATTGCATCATCCTTATGGATGTGCATGTTTAGCTTCTGGAGTATACCTGTTTAGCAGCCGTTCCAACCGCTGAGAAGAGTGTTGGATGTGTGTAAAACAGCACTGTACACAGCAAAATTGGGCTTTTAGAAGATTTAGTGAACCTATGTCCAGATCTTGACCAAATTAAAAAGTGTACGGGTTCTTTCCATTGCAACAGCATTCATTGGAATAAGTATTAATACTCATATGATAGAAAATGTATTGGGACAAAGTATTCTCCATTGGGTAGGTGGTACAGCACCTTTTCCCTCAACCTGTGTATTAGGTTCACGTGTGTAGAACAGTATAATATCCACATGCCCTCTTGTCTTAATACATTGTGTCTGTGGTCTTCTGTAATATCCCTTGGGGTGTGATTTTTTTTCTTTCCCATAGTACTATGCCTTCTGGCCATCTTTATCCCGAAGTGATTGGGATATTTGCCTTTTTATCTTAAATTAGCATGTTCTTAAACTTAAGGATGTGTGTTATTTGGTCTCCATTAATAAACGAGGATGCTACCGTGAAACCATACGGAGAAAGCGGTGGTTTGATTGTGTGCTGTAGCATGCTATGCAGTATTTCGATGCAAACTAGACCGATATCGAACGCAAATATGTTGGATACTTACAACTGCCTTTACGGCTTTTTTTGTCACTCAAATTGTTTTTAATAAGGGAACCAGGGCTCTACAGTGCTCCCATTTTAGGAGCACTTACTCCTGAAAACTGATGTGTGCTAACCGGAAAAAATGATCTAGGAGCACTTCTACTAAACGGAATGCATTAGTGTGCTCCTAAATTTCAGCACTTCGGAGCACATATGCTCCTTGGAAAAAATGTTAGTGGTTACAGTAGTTCCCAAAACTTTACACTATCATCTTAAATCCCCACTAGATGGCATTGCTTTGTCGTGAACTTGGGTACGTTAAGGCTTACGTAGCCGAGTTCACTATAGTCATTTAGTCTGACGTAAGTTTCATAAGGTAAACCTCAATAAATGACATTATTCGGAATCTATATTTGATAAACGTGTCTCTAATGTCTATGTAAACAATTTTACGATAAGATGTTAGTAGGGTATCATCCTATAATAGCGATATCTATGAAGGCCCATTAACAACACCCCACTATAGACCGCAGGGAGTTTCTAAACGTACCACAGAAGTCACGAGTAGGCATATTTTATTTCCTTCTCTTTTGATGCACATGCACTTAATATACCTGAACACAAGAACGTCAGTTCATTTTAAGGAACTGAAACGTCCAGCCTCTCTAGTGTTCTCACTGGATGGATTTCATGCCACTCATGTGCGTCTCCGTGGATCTGAAAGACACCGTTTTATCGATTGGTCAGTTTAGGTTGGCTGGTTCCTCGTTAGCTTTCCCAATTCCACCACTTGGGGGATGACCCAAACTCACTTCGGCTGCGTTCAGTCCAATTCTGTCGTTAGCATCTTCCCTCAGACCAACCTCAGTTCTCGTTTGGTAGTTGCCTTTACGAACTCGCAAAGAGTACAGTATTAATGTTTCGGTCACTGCTAGCGAACATTAGCTAGCCATCAAGTAGGCTAGCTAATATTTGCGCTACAGTTTGGAAAGGTGACTAACTAGCTAGCGCGCACTGGCTAGCTATCCAACGACGTAAGCGAAGGAAGCGTTAAGACGAAGAAGGCGTTTTGATCCATTTTTGTGTTTTAATCTAAAAATATGAAGGTTACCGTGGATTTTGAAGAATGTCTTAAGGATTCGCCCCGATTCCGGTATGATATTCCTTTGTGTATTTATATGCCTAATCAAAACTGTTGATTGCTTTTTATGTTTAATGCAGCTAGCCTAGCTATGTATGGACACACTTTCTTATTCCTACATAACGTCGGTGTTGAACTAACGTTAGCTAGTTTGCTGCGAGTTTGCTGTGGACAAGAACGGAATTGAGGTTGGCTGATTATGTGAGCCAACTTGCTGTCAATATGTGTTGTGTTTAGTTTAGCAGACGTTATAATAGAAATAAATCAGTTCTCTGACTGTGACCATTTGATAGGTGATACTGTGTTTCATTTGCTCATAGCTAGCAACATAGCTAGCTAATTATAGCAAACGCTCGCCCTGCTTGGTACAGTGTAGCTGCCTCGAATCCTATCTTTGCTACATACTGGATACTTTGCAAACTTGTGTCATCTCTACGGTTGGAAATGAATGAAGAGAGGATAAGTCATCTTGCAAGCTGGCAACCGAGCTACATTTCCAATGCAACGTCAAGTTGTCCCCCAGCCGCTGGCTAACTTCAGACCTTGCTAAGCGGCTTTTCCCAACTTTGTGGGAAAACGGCAATTCGCTAATGTTGGCTAGCTGGTTAATCAACACTGGTGGGATAGTTAGCTACATATTTGTGAATGACGGTGTAGTCAAAGTTGGCGAACTCATGGAGACCTCTGCACAAGTCTGTTTTCATTTGGGAAGGCGAGATATTTTTAAAATCGGATTAGTTCAGCGAGAAAATAAATATGGCAGCATGTCAACTTCCCAGAATATTCTGCAGGATTTAAGGTTTCTTACGGTCCTGGAGAATGGTTTCATATAAACTCGCCATATTTTAAGTCGTGTTGTGTTGCTCGGGTTCTGGCGACAGTCGTGAAGATGGCTAGGTTTACGCACATCAACATTTTTTGGCTCTGTCAGACATTTGTGCCCAGCTGATCTGTAGAACACTAACGGTAAACGACACATGTCGTTGTAAGTGCCTTTTATTCTACATTTCACCACAATAAGCAAAAATAACGTTGTCTCTGGTTTGACTGTATTATATATGTGTAGGCTATCGTGTGCTGGTCTCCACAGTTCTGTTCGCTGTGTTTCTTCAGTCTTCAAGAGAAGGAAGTGTTTTTTTCCTCCTGAAAGTACAGACCCAACCAGCAGGCTTTCTTTGCTCTTAGAAGTAAACAGAACAACATCCTCTCAAAATAGGGAACAGATGTCCGAAAGCTAAAGACAGGACTCGTGGAAATAGGTTTTTTTTTCTGTGATCATTTCCTTAAGATAGAAGACAATGGAGAGTGAACCAAGCACGCACTTTTCTAGAGAGAACCAGGACGCCACATTCGAAATGTGTTCAAACAGTCATGGATAACCACTGAAAGAGGTTTCATTGTTGAATGAGCACAGTTGCTCAATAGTTAGAATTCTGAAGCGACATTCGATTTTTATTCAGGTTTTTTTTTTTTTTAAACATTTTTAGGCAATAATACAGCGTGCCCGTGGTGATGTTTAAAGGCAAAGGCTCGTGCTAAAGTGAATGTTATTCATTTTTTTTTTGTACTTGAAGAATCTTTTGGCCTGACAGCGAGCCTACGGCCAGCTCACTTGCGGGCACTGAACCCGCAGAGCCGTTGGTCAATCTCGGACCTCTGTTACGCACAGGATGCCCTGAGGAGGGGGCTCAGTGGTTTATGCAGCGACACCCCCCCCCCCCCCCCCCCCCCCCCGTGCTCCTTGTTTAATTTTGGCACGGTGTGGAGGGAAAATAGAGAGATAACGGTAGACAAACAGGGCCTGTATAAAATCTGTTTCCATTTGTGCTTAAGCTGTTGGACTTCCTGCTAGCTACACTCATATACTGCTCCCAACTGCAGACTGGAGAGAGTGCAGATGGGTGGAGTTATATGCTCTCCATTTCCCTCTTCTTCAGTTCTTTGTGCCCTTTGTTACTGTAAAGTAGGCCTGTCTCTGTGTTACACTGCTTCTGCAAAGGCTGGAAAACAGGCAGCGGAAGCATCAACCTCTGAGTCGATTGCTGGGAACGTCTGTCAAATTTTAAAAGCGTTTTTGAGGCCAGTAGTTTAGTGGGGGGTGGGGGGGGGCGGGTGTCTGTTGTGGCGGGGAGACTCTGAAAGGCCCCAGAGGTACTCCATGTGGCAGTGCAGCGCTTGGACATGGTACCAGTGCAGATTCTGTATGCCCACCAGATACTCAACTCCATATTCTTTACATCATAATATTAGTCTCCCTACCATTGAAACGGAAACATTCCAAGTTGATGTACCACCTGGATATTCTTTTAGGGGCCTAGGCTTGTAGAGTACTGTGGTGAAGGATGGTCTGTTCTGTAATATTGCACCGAAACCTCCTGAAGTTATGAACCAGTGTGGATGGAAGGATCGTAGGAGCTATGAGTATCTAGTGCATCTATAGAATCTGCGGTACTGGGTGTCTTCTTGTTCTGTGGTGCAAAACACTGCAGCCCATCACTGTGCCATACTGCACTGGAAGACCAGGGGGCCTTCATTCACACAGCCTGCCTGAATCACCTGATTAGCAGCTGTGTGTGCTTTACCTGGAAAGCCCCACTGAGCTGATGTCATCATCCATTGATGACAGCTGTCGCCACTCATCTATTGTTGCCACTCATCTATTGTTACTCCACCCACGAGCCCATTGGTCCATTGTTACTCAGACCACAAGCCCATTGGTCGGCTTTCACTGCTCACTTCGGCAGGAAACCCACGTCACGTTGGCACTCTTGCTCTTCTCCAGACAATGGCAGGATGGCCGCCACAGAGGGGCTCGCTCGCTGACCTGTGAACGCCCCCCCAAACCCCCCCCGCCCCGCCGAAAAATCCCAAACAGTGCGAACCGTTCGTCATGTCTGCTCTGATTTCTGATGTCCCGATGGGAGAACGGATCAGTGTGATCAGATCACCAAACCACGTTTTCCCTCCATGCACAGAGGACGGAGATAGCAAAGGGGGGGGGGGGGGGGGGGGGGGGCGATATAGGGGACAGGTTGATGGGGCAGTTTGACAGAATCTCTCACCTCTCCATGAAACATCTCTCTTTTCCTTAAGCATCTCTCTTTTCCATAAATATCTCTTGTCCTAAACATCTTTCTTTTTCTGAAACATTTCTCTTGTTCTGAAACATCTCTCTTTTCCTTAAGCATCTCTCTTCACCTAAAACATCTCTCTTGTTCTGAAACGTCTCTCTTCACCTAAAACATCTCCCTTCTTCTGAAACATCTCTCTTTTCCTGAAACATCTCTCTCGTGCAGCAGGCAGGCGTGACATACCCA
>CM077287.1:2461342-2481342 GCA_039654925.1 Anguilla pacifica | reverse complement strand
CTGGGGGACAAAGCCGGTTTTGTCTCCTGGCCAGTGCTGTGTCTCTGTGCTGTGCTTGCGGCTTTTACCCTGTTTTTACTGCACCGAGCCTCGTCAGGGTTCTTACAAAGTGCTTAAAGTGTGTGAAATCGATGCCCAGAAATGTAAGTACTGGAATACCTGGAAAAACAGACCCCATTTTCACAAAGTGCTTGAAACAGTCCTTAAAACTAAATTAGCCTAGTCTCTAAAATTGACATTTTAGAAAGAATATTGTATGTGATAACCTCCCAACAATTTGTTAAAATTTGATATTGTTTTTTTATACTGTTAGAGCTATTTTCTTATTAATATACTTTTTGTGCTTTTAGAGACGCAGCACATTTCGGTTACTTGTTGTGCTAGGTCATTGAAAATGGGGAAATAGTGGTTGAAAAGCTGAAAGTCCTCAAATTTATTTTTGTGATGTGTGTGTGATCCCTGGCTCATTGGCAAGAGAAATTTTCCTCTTCTGTCCTCTACCCCCCCCCTCCATATAATTAATATTTCACAGACGCTGCAAGCCAAATAAATTACACAGGGTGCTGCTAACATGGTCTGAAAACCCCACCGGAGCTGGAAACATGCTAAGCTACGATCAGATCAGGGCCGTAGCGGGCACGGACGCCGCTAGGCTAAGTACAGTGGCGTCTGACTGCAGTGTGGGTCTTACCCTCCATGTTCTGTGCTGGCCAGTGGGTTGAGCGCTGAGGCGTGCTAATGGGGTGAGTGTTCATTAGGCTCCACTGCAGCCTGGAACGCCATTGAAAGCGGCTAACGGGCTGCCGGCTGATTGGTCGCGGACCGACCCGCCATCTTTATCAGTGTTTTGGCTGGTCTGTGGACACGGGCTTCCCCTCTGGGTCGAAAGGAAACCTGCGCTTATTGATTGTAAGTGGTGCTCTGCAGCAGCTGACCACTCTCATCTCTAATGTGTCTATATTGAATTCATCACTGATGGACAGATTGAGTTTTTAGCCTTACATGTGCAAGCATTAGCCTTTTAGCACACGCTAAACCTATAGGGCTTATACAGGCTTTATTATTTATCTGCAAGCTGTTCATGCCGAAGCAGAGTGCTGTAGGTGTGTGGTGCAAGGGTGTGATGGTAATGCCCCACCTGGGAATCGAACCTGCAGCCCCTGTAGCCCTTCTTAAAATGACGATGCAGAACCGCGGCTGGAGGGGAAGGCCGCTGGGGCTCTTTGGGCGGGGGTGGAGGTGACGAGGCCGGGCATTCCTGGAGGATTGTGGGTATTGCTTGGCGGTGGGCCCACTCCAGGCCATGCCACATGAAGCTCCGACTAAAAAAAAAAAAAAAAAACAGAGCATGGCTCAGATGTGCACTTCAGTGAAACCATCTGTCAAATTAGCCACTGATAACGAGCGTGACAAGAGCGATAATCGGCCTGGGACTCCCTTAAATCCCCAGACTCAAGCGTTTAGTAGCGTTAGTGGGGGGGGAGGGGGGGGCACTGTGTGACTTTGTGAGCTGAGGACTGACTGCTGTGCTCATTGAGGTGACTGACAGGCCACTGGCTCCGCCTTTGAGTGGAGGAAACTGAGGAGGCCCTTTTTATTTGGTTCTGCCATATACAGAAATGTGCCCCTAATAATGTAGGCTGTATGTCAGCCTGTAGACCCAGTACATTCTTTGGCTATTGGGTGTGTTGGATTGGGTGTTGGGTACTGGGTGTAGTGGACTGGGTCTTGGGTATTGGGTGTTGTGTGTTGAGTATTGGGTGTAATGGATTGGGTGTTGGGTATTGGGTGTTGTGTGTTGAGTATTGGGTGTAATGGATTGGGTGTTGTGTGTTGAGTATTGGGTGTAATGGATCGGGTGTTGAGTATTGGTTGTACTGGATTGGGTGTTGAGTATTGGGTGTAATGGATCGGGTGTTGAGTATGGGTTGTACTGGATTGGGTGTATTGGATTGCACAGTCCCTGCTGTAGAGTTATGAAAGCAGATGTTTCCTGTTTCCAGCCTTGGCCTCTGTTGTAATCCAGGATCTTACAATGGAAAGCCTACAAAAACAAAACAAAGAGCATTCTCCAGCTCAGCTACAAGCTGGCAAGTCTCACACTTATGGATCTCACTGCACTGACGTTTATACAGAATTTCCTCGGGTTCTTTCCCTAAAAAATCCCCAAAAATTACGGGACAAGGGACAAGATAACAAATTCTTGCTCTAAGTGTAGCATTCCTAAGAGTTGTTTGTACATCTAAAGAGGTGTGTGGGCCAGCCTGAATTCAAACTTGGAATTTAATGGCAAAAGAAAGAAAGATGGAAAGAATAACAATGGAAGTTCAACCCCAGCTGCACTATCAGGGGTTGTCCTCTTTGCCAATTGCAGCGGTGGGTGGAGTTTGGCAATACACTTGTGCTAACAGGGCTAAAGCACTGAGGCTAATGCACAGCTAGCTGTTGGGTGATCGAGCACTTGGGCAAACAAGGCTACAACACAGAGGCTAACGTTGTGCCAGCTGCTAGGCTGGTAAAGCACTTGTGCTAACAATGCTACAAGCGCAGAGGCTAATGCAGCGCTAGCTGCTAGGCTGGTAAAACATGAGTAGCCTGAGTGATGTCCAGCCAGCTGGCCTTGTCTGTGCGTGGGCTGCCTGGAACCTGTCCTTCTGTCCTCTGCGCAAACCTTCACGCTTAATCACCACCTGGAGATCGTCAGCATTCATCTCGAAACGTCCAGCCACCAAAATCGTCTTTATTTTTGGGAATTTGCAGAAGGCGTGTGAAGTGAAAGTGGTGCAGGATGAGTCAGTATTTCCACGTGCATAACTCTGCTCAGTCAAGCTCACGGTCAGCACAGAGACTCTGCTGGAACGGTGTGTGTGTGAGCTGCCGGTTTAAACCACTCTTTGGTTTATCAGTGGGATCTAGGTGAGCCTCCAGGTGAGCGGTGTCAGGTGACGTCCTGTCACACGGAACAACGCATCGCTGTCCCAGACAGGTCTCCCGGCAGATGGATGCGGGGGGGGGGGGGGGGGGGGGGGGCGGGGGGGCTTGTGAGCGCTGTCCTGTGTGGGCGGTGTGTCCTTCCCGTATTCAGAGCTGCTGCTCTGCTCTGTGGATGAAGTGCTGCTGCTATGCCCCTCAGCCTGAGGCCTGTGTTCTGCTCACAGTGATGTGAGTGGGCTGTTCTGCTCACAGTGATGTGAGTGGGCTGTTCTGCTCACAGTGATGTGAGTGGGCTGTTCTGCTCACAGTGATGTGAGTGGACTGTTCTGCTCACAGTGATGTGAGTGGGCTGTTCTGCTCACAGTGGTGTGAGTGGGCTGTTCTGCTCACAGTGGTGTGAGTGGGCTGTTCTGCTCACAGTGATGTGAGTGGGCCCTGTGTTCTGCTCACAGTGATGTGAGTGGACCCTGTGTTCTGCTCACAGTGATGTGAGTGGGCTGTTCTGCTCACAGTGGTGTGAGTGGGCTGTTCTGCTCACAGTGGTGTGAGTGGGCTGTTCTGCTCACAGTGATGTGAGTGGGCTGTTCTGCTCACAGTGGTGTGAGTGGACTGTTCTGCTCACAGTGATGTGAGTGGGCTGTTCTGCTCACAGTGATGTGAGTGGGCTGTTCTGCTCACAGTGATGTGAGTGGGCTGTTCTGCTCACAGTGGTGTGAGTGGGCTGTTCTGCTCACAGTGATGTGAGTGGGCTGTTCTGCTCACAGTGCTGTGAGTGGGCCCTGTGTTCTGCTCACAGTGATGTGAGTGGGCCCTGTGTTCTGGTCACAGTGATGTGAGTGGGCTCTTCTGCTCACAGTAATGTGAGTGGGCTGTTTGCCCTGAGTGTAACAGGCTTGATTTAGGGAGTGCTTGCAGTGAGCAGCTCCTCCTAATTTCTGGGCACGGGCAGCTTGGCAGAGCAGTGGGTGAAGGGGGGGTTGCTGGGGGGGGGGGTGGTTGGCTCTTTGTGGGCCCCTGTCAGCTGGGGGGTGCTGCTGCAGCCCGCATGTCTGCACTGCTGTAACAGACTGCTGGGAGCACACTCCTCCTCCACCCTCTGACACCGTAATAAATGTTTTATTTACCCCTTATTTTACCGGTCAGGCCACTTAAGACAGGAATCTTATTTACAGCAGAGGCCTGGCAGGAGTGAAAAGAGCTCTCAAGTAGGCATGAGGAGGGAGGGAGAGGGGGTAAAAAAAAGGGATACAATTAAAGAGGTGTAAAGCAAAGTAAAATAAGGCCAAATGAACTAGAGCAGAAAATAGACAGACAAAAGACGAGCGATAGACAGATAACAAGCCCTGGACTGGCATCACACAAGTACAGAACGCGACAGCAAAAGCCCAAAACGAACTACTGCATGGCAGGATGAGCAGCAGCAGACGTTTGTCATTTGCAGGATAGGACGGATAACTATGAATTAAAACAGCAGCATGTTTCCAAGACGGAATGGAACGGTCCGGATCATTAATCCGTAGAGCAGGCCGTTCTGAGCAGGTCGATGCTTCCTGTGCAGTTTTACAGAGCCTGAAGTTAACATAGAGTTAATTATGTCAATTACATCACCAGTCAAAATGACTTGATTATGCAGCTGAGCTCTCTTTGCTCTTTTCTGCTTGTTGTGAATGCTGGAGACCTCATTCACACGCTAAGCCCCTCCCCCTGCACTCAGAGCCTCAGTAGTTTGTCTAAAACATGGCTGCCTTGTTCTCAGGCTGTTGTTTAGCTCCGCTCTTGAGTTTGTAAAGAACAGTTGGCATTCTCCAGCCTGGCAGCAGCTCACTGCGGCATTGTGGGTAATCAGTAAAGGGGAGTGTCGCAATCTCTGCTGTCCAGGCAGTGTTTGGAGGAAACACCCTACCGCCCCCCCCCCCCCCCCCCCTTGCCCCCATTCCAGGGTCACTGTATCACTGTATTCAGTTATCAGAGGCTGCAGAGGGGCTGTTTTCTACTCTTTTATAATTGGTTCTGAGACGCTGGTTTTGCCTGGTGGACCCCGCGCGGATCCCCTGCCCCGCCCCCATGCGTCAGCCCCCGCCCCCCCCGGCGCTTTGATACGGAAGCATAAACGCAGGAAGCGGGGTGATTGACAGGCCGGCGCTGGGCTGGGCGGGGTTTCCTCAGTTGAGCTGGCCTGAGTGACAGGTCAGTAATGACCGCCCTCCTGCTCCCGCCTCTCTCTTTCCTGACGGGGAGAGGCAGGCCGAGCATACAGCTCTCCGGCTCTGTCAGAGAGCGAGGGAACTACTTCCCCCTCCTCCCCAGAGCTCCTGGTGTTCAGTCTGACCAAAGCCCAGAGAGAGAGAGAGAGAGCTACAATACCTCACAGAGTCTCTGATTAGTTTTCCACACACTGTGAGGGGGGTTCTTATTGTTTTTTATACATGGTGCTCTTTCCCATGGTGCCTTGCTGTGGTCACATGATACTCCCTTGCTGTGCGGTCACCCGGTTTGCTTGGGTTGATTGGTGTACCCCAGCATTGCTTGTACGGGCTTGTTTTTGGGCGAATGCGTCTCTATCATCACAGTCCTGTCGGAGGTGAACTTTGGTCTGAGGCCCGTGGTGCACTGCCTGCTGATTTCAGACTCTTTCACTGCTGAGCCCTGTAGAGATTACGTCAGTTAGCCAGTAGTTACAGGAGTTACTTTTTACTTAACATAATTGTTGGAGGTTGATAGCGTAGCCATATGTTTACCTGAAATAGGCTAATGTCTTGATTTTGATTGCATAGCCGTGTGAAGGTTTGATGATGTGCTGTTGTGCTGCTGCACACAGGTATGTCACAGGGTTTTCCCCTCTAGCGAGCCGCAGAACCTGATTGGCTGCTGTGGCGAGCCACAGAACCTGATTGGCTACAGTGGCGAGCTGCAGAACCTGATTGGCTGCTGTGGTGTTGGTGGGCAGGGTTCTGGTGTTGGTGGGCGGGGCTGTGGTGTTGGTGAGCTCACTCACATGCTGGTCTGCTGAGACGTTTCCTGTAGCAAAGGGTGGGGGTTTGGAATGTAGGGACTCAGTGGATCTCCAGCACTGCAATGAGCTGATCTCACAACATCCTCCAGTGACCTCACTAATGAGTGTGAACCCCTCTCTAAAATCCCCCAGCAGTGCGTGTGTTCATTTCCTCCTGGGGGGGAACTCCGCCTGCATCATCGGGCTATTTCAAGACGTTCGCTGAAATACAGGCCTGTGACCTTCTCCCCACAGGGGGGTTTTCTGTTCATTTGAGCCTCTTCATGGTGTTGATTGACAGGGTTCCTACCTTAGAAACACATCTACTAACTGGGATGCATTAGTGCGCTCCTAAATCTTTCAACGTAGGAGCACGTCATGTGCTCCTTGGAAAAATTGTTAAACCCATCCCTTCCCTGTCTCCCATCCACTGCCTCTTCAGTCACCTGGCTGGTCATCCAGATGGCCGTTTAATTTAAAACCTCGCTGAGTTTTTGTGTGAGTGACCGTTAGCTGAAGCAGAGAGACACGTTTGAAATATGTTAAGCGAAATAAAGATTCTGTGATGAGTCACATGGCTTTTTCAAACCCTCATCAGATTAGCTTCGGGAAAAGCCTCCAGGCCCATCCTACTTTTACACATTTTTTTCCTCTCGTTCTGTAGTTTTATCATTGTTATTTTTAGTGTATCCGTTCCTGGCAGAAGTATGTAAATATTAACAGCTGACGTGCTCTGCCAGTAGCCTCCCAAAGTTGTGTTTGAGATGACCTCAGACTTCAAAGCGAAATGTGAGTTTGTTTACATGAAGAACTTACATTGTTGTTGAAGGCACTTTTTAAAATGCTTGATTCACAAAGCATATGAGAGAGTGTGTGTGCGTATGAGAGTGTGTGTATGTGTGTGTGTGTGTGTGAGTGTGTTTGAGAGAGTATGTGTGTGTTTGTGTGTTTGAGTGTGAGTGTGTTTGAGAGAGTATGTGTGTGTGTTTGTGTGTGTGTGTGTTTGAGAGAGTATGTGTGTGTTTGAGTGTGTGTGTGTTTGAGAGAGTATGTGTGTGTGTTTGTGTGTTTGAGTGTGTGTGTGTTTGAGAGAGTATGTGTGTGTGTTTGTGTGTGTGTGTGTTTGAGAGAGTATATGTGTGTTTGTGTGTTTGAGTGTGTGTGCGTTTGAGAGAGTATGTGTGTGTGTTTGTGTGTGAGAGTGTGTGTGTTTGAGAGAGTATGTGTGTGTGTTTGTGTGTGAGAGTGTGTGTGTGTTTGAGAGAGTATGTGTGTGTGTTTGTGTGTGAGAGTGTGTGTGTGTTTGAGAGAGTATGTGTGTGTTTGTGTGTTTGAGTGTGTGTGTGTTTGAGAGAGTATGTGTGTGTGTTTGTGTGTGAGTGTGTGTGTGTGTTTGAGTGTGTGTGTGTTTGAGAGAGTATGTGTGTGTGTTTGTGTGTGTGTGTGTGTGTTTGAGAGAGTATGTGTGTGTTTGTGTGTTTGAGTGTGTGTGTGTTTGAGAGAGTATGTGTGTGAGAGTGTGTGTGTGTTTGTGTGTTTGAGTGTGTGTGTTTGAGAGAGTATGTGTGTGTGTTTGTGTGTGAGAGTGTGTGTGTGTGTGTGTGTTTGTGTGTGAGAATGTGTGTATATGTGCGTACCTGTCTGGAAGTCGGAGCCTGGTCTGCTCTCTAACTGATATGTCTGTCTGTCTGTCTGTCTGCAGGGCTACCGTAGAGGAAGTGGAGGCTGATGTGTGTGAATTGGAATCCAAGCTGGACAAGGTGAGTTCACACACACGCACACACACACACACACACACACACACACACACGCGTACTCTGTTGGAAACGCAGATTGGAAAGCTCAGCCTGAGGGGACAAAGTTCAGTTTTGCTTCAGGATAACGAACTGGAACATGGCCTCTGGCTTGTGCCGCATTCCGATTGCCTCCTGCCGGAACTGCGGCTCACTGTCAAGAGGTCTCTTCCTGCTTCCTGTTCCTGGGTGGCTCATCGATGTCAGGCGCATCACTTCCTGTTGGGGTTGCAGGAATGGCCACCTCGTCCAGTCAGCGCTGAGAGTACACTGAGGATCAGCGCGGATTACCCGGCAACTCTAAACACAACAGCGCCTTTATTGCACCAATGAAGAGTCCTGAGTAACAGGGTCTGTGCTAAGACTGAGTAAATATACCACAGACACAAACACTGACCGGCATGCAGGTTAAATGCGTTTCAATTTCAGCCTTTTAGGGTCTTGCCTGGCCGGAGTTATTAAATTCCCTGTTTAATAAAGCAAGAGCAATGAAGAGGTGTAATGGCTGGTAACATGGACACACACACAACCACACAAACCCTGAACCAACCCTCATTCATACAGCTCGGTTTAATGTGTAATTCAATTTGACCTTGAACTATGTCATGGGTTAGTGGGAGGAGCTTGAGCTGGGGGCGCAGCGGGGTCAGGGGTCAGTGGGAGGAGTTGAGGTTGGAGAGGCGGAGCTGATTATGTGGGAGGGGCTTAGACGAGAGAGTGAAATCCCCATAATGATCTCTCACATTTGTACTTGTCCCAACACAAGCTGGTGCATAATCCAGGAGCCATGGTCTACAGCAGCACCTTTATCGCTGTTCTCCTTCTCTCCCTCCTCCAGCTGGTAGAGTTTCATCCTTCTCTCCCTTTATCCCTCTATTACCCTGGTTAGTAAAGGTCTGTCGCCCTCTCCCTCTCCCTCCATGCCTCCAGATGGTGATGTTCTCTCTCTCTCTCTCTCTCTCTCTCTCTCTCTCTCTCTCTCTCTCTCTCTCTCTCTCTCTCTCTTTCTCTCTCTCCCTCTCCCATCCTTGCAGCTGGTGAAGCTGTGCATTGGAATGATTGACGCAGGGAAAGCGTATAACACAGCCAATAAGCAGTTTGTGGGCGGGATCCGGGAGCTGGCCCAGCAGTCTGCCAGTGATGAGGTCATTGAGGTAAACAGGCAGTGTGCCACGCGCACACACACACACGCATGCTCACACACACTCACACAGCACACACACACTCACACACACGCACGCTCACACACACTCACACAGCACACACAGGCTGTATCCCTATCACGTGGGCTTCCTCTCTCCTGGGCCTGGTTCATAGTTAGAAAGAATGTGATAGTAGAGGAATTTTTCCAAAAAAGCGCCACTGTGATGTTAAATATCCACCTAACACAGGGGAATGGAAATATCCATTACACAAGCAGCGCTGAAAGTCCCAAACTCTACGTGTTACTTCTGGGTGATTTCCCTTAATGCAAACCACAGATGCTAAAAGTTCATGTGTAATGAATAGCTTCCTGGTTTTTATTTAGCCATAATTACCGCTTGTTTGGCTGAGAGAGGCCTCGCGCTTTATGTATTTATAGCAGAAGTGACGTTTTTTCACTTGAGTTCTGATGGCACAGCAAAGTGTAGTTTTAAGCAGCATATAATTTATCCAGTATGCTGCTTTTATCTATCATTTAATTTATCGAAATGTATAATTTTGAAAGGACCACGCATGCACTGAGGCTGATTAATGTCTGGTCTTTATAAGGAACACCACTGAGGCTAATGACAGTTGCCATTGTTTTTTACCAAATATCTGTCACACTCCGTAGCAGATCTGTGGGTTTCTGTGGTATCGGGCAGCCCGGGGGGTGCAGTGGGTAGCACTGTCGCCTCTCTGTGTCCGCGTGGGTTTCCTCCGGGTACTCCGGTTTCCTCCCACAGTCCAGAGGCATGCAGGCAGGCCGATTGGAGACTCTAAATTGCCCACAGGTGTGAGTGTGTGAGTGAATGGTGTGCGTGCCCTGCGATAGATTGGCGGCCTGTCCAGGGTGTGTTCCTGCCTCTCGCCCAGTGCATGCTGGGATAGACTCCAGCACCCCCTGCGTCCTTGACCGGGATAAGCAGGTATAGATAATGGATGGATGGGTGGATTACATTACATTACATTTATTAGGCAGACGCTTTTATCCAAATCACCATACAATAAGTGCGTACGGAAGGTCATTGGATACAACTACAAAACACAGGTCCGATAAGGTACAACACTCATCATGCATCAGTTATCCATAGCCGTGAACACAGTAAGTCCAGTTCACACAGTAAGCAGAGGCTGGGACAGAAAGACTTTAACTGCAGTAAGTGCTGTTTCACAGGCCCCCCACGGAGGGAGAGGGCTCAGTTTTATTTAAGGGTTTATTTAATTACTGTTTCTCCCTCCTGCTCTTCCCTCCACAGACCAGTCTGACCAAGTTTGCCGAAAGCCTGCAGGAGATGATCAACTACCACACGGTGAGCGAGCCGCGCGGCGCCGCGCTGTCCTGGCTAGCGTCCGCGGCGGGAATCGCGATCTGAGCGCGCTCTCGCCGTCGCCATGACGCGCTTGGCGGGATTGACTCAAGGCCGATGTGTCATCCTGATCTTGCGATTGGCTGTTCCTGAGACCTCGGCCTTTGCAAAACCCAAACAGCATCCGCCCGCCGCCTGGTCTTCAGGAAGTTCATCTGGGCTCGTTTGGTCTGGTCTGCTCAGCGCTCTACGATGCCACAGAGAAGCTCCGCCCACTCTGAAAAGCCTTAAGTAGCTAAAGCTAACTGTTATAAAAGAATCACAAACGCAAAAGGCCATTATCAGACTAGGGTTTGAGGACACGGAGCCAGTTTCACACTGTTTGTCCTCTCTTCAGTAATGAGGTTAAAGTTCACCAGACTTCAAAATGGCCGCTTCCTGGGGTTGGCTGGGGAGCGGTGGAAAAGTCGCTGCTGCTGGCCTGTGTGTCGGCTCATTGCTAGCTGGGAAAGCGCTGGGCTTACAGCCTTAAGCTGTGACTCACCGTCAGGCTGCTCTGCGGTACAGTGCTCAGTGCGTGTGATCTGTGGTGAGGTGCTCATTGGCTGTGGTGGAGCACATGATCTTCAGTCACACGTCAGATGCTGCTGTTTTTGGGGCCATGGAAACCGCTAACTCTGCGTCGCCTCTCCTCCTTTGGTTCTGCTCTTAAGTGCTGCCTCTGGAAGGCTGTTCCTTTTTTATGAGCATAAAGTCACAGCCAAAAGTGCCTGCTATGATTCACTGATCATAAAAGTCCCCAAAAAAAGCTGACCAGCGTTTTTCAGTGGAAATTCTGACAGTCTTTGTTAATATGCTGCATATTGCTTTATTAGGCTGTGGTTTTCTCTGCGTCAGACCCACAATGCATCCCATTTTTTCTGTAGGTCTCAGTTGTTATGCGTGAGAGTTTATATTAGCTGATTGATTCTGCTGTTTCTGTGCATGTGCTTCACCAGACACGTTGTTCTTTCGTAGATCCTGTTTGACCAAGCCCAGAGGTCGATCAAGTCCCAACTCCAGACGTTTGTGAAAGAGTGAGTATTTCTGAACTAGCCCCCGAAAACTCTGTAAAAATGTTTCAGATGAAGAGTCGCGTCAAAGTGCTTCCCCCTCGCTGGCCTTATTTCATCCTCCAGTTTCTTCTCTTAATTTTTTTGGAACAACGAGCCCCACTGTCCCACCCCTGAGCGAAGGCCAGCTGCCTGACCCCTGTTCTGTCGACCGCGCGGCCTCAGTAGCCCGCTAACACGCCGCTGTGTTCCAGGGACCTGCGGAAGTTCAAGGAGGCGAAGAAGCAGTTTGACCGGGTGAGCGAGGAGAAGGAGGTGGCGCTGGCGAAGAACGCCCAGGCACCGCGCAACAAGCCGCACGAGGTGGAGGAGGCCACCAACATCCTGACCGCCACGCGCAAGTGCTTCCGCCACATCGTCCTGGACTACGTGCTGCAGGTCAGAGAGCCCCGCCCTGACACGCCCAGCCTGGCCCCGCCCTCCTCTCTGCCAGGCCCCGCCCTCCTCTCTGCCAGGCCCTGCCCTGACACACCCAGCCTTGCCCCGCCCTCCTCTCTGCCAGGCCCCGCCTTCTTCTCTGCCAGGCCCCCCCCTGACACGCCCAGCCTGGCCCCACCCTCCTCCCTGCCAGGCCCCGACCTCCTCTCTGAGAGGCCCCACCCTCTGCTCAGCCTGGCCCCGCCCTCCTCTCTGCCTGGCCCTGCCCTCTGCTCTGCCTGGCCCCACCCCGACACGCCCAGCCTGGCCCCGCCCTCATCTGACTGGCCCCGCCCTCCTATCTGCCTTGCCCTGCCCTCATCACTGCCTGGCCCCGCCCCAGCATGCCCAGCCTGGCCCCACCTCCTGTCTGCCTGGCCTTGGCCCTCTCTTCCCAGTCAGCCCTGCCCCTCTCAGCCTAGCCCTGCCCTCCTCCCTATCTAAACTCAGTCCCACCAATTTCTCTCCTTTCCCCCCTTACCCCTGCCCCTCACTGCTAATCCCCACCTTCCTCCTCATCTAACCTTGGCCCCGCCCTCCTCACCATCTAACCACTTCATACAGTTCCCATGGAAACCGGTGAGCTGTCCGTGTGGGAGGAGCAGAATATAGCTGTTGGGAAACCACAGGCTCACACTGCGGGAGTTTTCCCAGCCAATCACGCGGCCGTCTGAAAACTGCACAGACTTCTGTCGCAAGAGACTGGGTGCTGAACGGGCCAGGGGGGGAGGGGGGGGGGAGGGGGGGGGGGGGGGGCGGGGACTGGGGCAGACTGAAGGAGTTAAATCCATAATGTAAAAGCGCCTAAAAGCCTTCGCTGAGGATTTGTGTTGAGTAATGATGTGGGAGGAAGATGGAGACACTGGCTGTTTCTAATTCACCCCCGATGACCTCATAGTGGGGGGGGGGGGGGGGGGGGGGGGGGGGGGGGCACTTACAGTCCTGGGGGCTGGTTTTAGTTTCTACCCCTCAATTAGCTAATTAGCTCTGTGCACAAATGGTGGTTTAACTACGGTTCAAACCTCAGTGGAATGTTTCATACAGTCTTCAGTCCTGTCCTAAGCTGTGATTCAAAGCTTATGAGGAATTCACCTAAAATGATGAAGAAATCAATTACTGGACTAATTAAATAATTAAGTGCAGAAGTTGGCTTTCCATACCCACCCTGGTGTGTCACCTAAATAAGACTGTTAGCATTAAGGTAAACAGAGCTGACGCTTTTTCGACACTCGAGTGGTTGCCTGTGGTTACGCGGTGTGTTGCGACAGCCTGTCTGCGTTTGAGAAGCAGTGCGGTCATTGGCTGAAATTGCGTAATGCGCTTTGCTCAGACGGTGGTTTATCTCCACGCAGCGTTCGTTTCTCTGAGTGACTTTCTGCAGAAACGTTCCGCCCCCGTTTGTGCTCCTGTGGGACTGTTCTCTGAGCTGTCACTCATGACAGGCAGTCTCTGGACTGCTCATAAACCCTGGGTATACTGTGATGTTCATAACGGTTGCTGATTGCGCTGTTTAAATATGTTTTTCATCCTGCGTTACGCGTAGGTGATATTGATGAACTGAAACAGTGTAAACACTGTAGTGAAGTAGAACAAATATTTAAGTCTATCGGTAAGAGCTGTGTGTTTGTGCCCCCTAGTGGTAAGAGTGGGGAGCTACCCATTATGACCAGCGTACAGTAATGTCAGTATGTGTTAAGGGGTTTGGACATTTATTACTGCATACACAAACACAGTTGTTTAACTCAAGGTGTGCTTGTTAATTCCGTGGTGGCCCTCAAGGGCCGGAGTGCGAGATCCCTGACCTAGAGGTTCACCACGGAGAAAATGGTGTTGTGTGTGATGTCATAATGAAAAACGATGCGCTGTGGTGTGCGATGTCGTAATGAAAAGGATGTGGTATGTTGTGTGATGTCATAATGAAAAGGATGTGGTATGTTGCGTGATGTCATAATAAAAAACCTCATGGGCTGAAATGTTTGCTCTCTCCCCTCAGATCAACGTGCTGCAATGCAAGAGAAGATCTGAGATCCTTAAATCGGTAAATGCCTCCGAGTGTTTGCGGTTAAAACTCCACATCAGAGCGTCCTGTGGAACGTTTGAAAGCGTGTCAGTGTGTCTCTGCCCTGTGTGTTCACCTGCAGCACTGCCCCTCACCTGAGCACACCCCTAACCCTAACCCCTGTGTCCTCTCTCTGCCCTGTGTGTTCACCTGCAGCACTGCCCCTCACCTGAGCGCACCCCGAACCCTAACCCCCTGTGTCCTCTCTCTGCCCTGTGTGTTCACCTGCAGCACTGCCCCTCACCTGAGCACACCCCTAACCTGAACCCTAACCCCTGTGTCCTCTCTCTGCCCTGTGTTCACCTGCAGCACTGCCCCTCACCTGAGCACACCCCTAACCCTAACCCCTGTGTCCTCTCTCTGCCCTGTGTGTTCACCTGCAGCACTGCCCCTCACCTGAGCACACCCCTAACCCTAACCCCCTGTGTCCCCGTTTCAGATGCTGTCCTTCATGTATACCCACCTGACCTTCTTCCACCAGGGCTACGACCTGTTCAGCGAGCTGCAGCCGCTCATGAAGCAGCTCGGAGGACAGGTGAGCAACACACCTTTACCTGCCTGTCTGTTTATTTAAATAAATAATTAAACACACTGTACAGGTGAGCAACACACCTTTACCTGCCTGTCCGTTTATTTAAATAAATAATTAAACACACTGTACAGGTGAGCTACACACCTTTACCTGCCTGTCTGTTTATTTAAACAAATAATTAAGCACACTGTACAGGTGAGCTACACACCTTTACCTGTCTGTCTGTCTGTCTATTTAAACAAATAAATACAATACACTGTACAGGTGAGCTACACACCTTTACCTGCCTGTCTGTTTATTTAAATAAATAATTAAACACACTGTACAGGTGAGCTACACACCTTTACCTGTCTGTCTGTCTATTGAAACAAATAAATGCAATACACTGTACAGGTGAGTCACACACCTTTACCTGTCTGTCTGTTTAAACAAATAAATTAAATAAACTGTACAGTGGGGTCACACACCTGGAGGGACCTTTACCTGTCTGTCCGTTTATTTAAATAAATAAATAGTTTTGGATATGAGCTGAATGTGTAAAGATTTAGAATCACTGTTGCGGTACTGGGTTAAGTACCAGAACATAATAGGTTCCAATCCGTTACATTACATTACATATATTTTGCAGACGCTTTTATCCATAGCGACGTACAAAAAGTGCATTTCATGGTCATAGGCAACTGCTAAACACAGGTTCAGTAAGGTACAAAACTTATTTTGTACAGCTATTTCTAGCCAAGAACACAGTTCACACAGTGAACACTATTATGACCTAACCTCTGCAAAGCCAACTAGGCAGAAGAGTAAGCTACAGTATTAGGACAATCCCAGGAGGAACTCAAACTACTTCAGTAAATATTCAGCACTGTCAGTGGATACGATGTTAGGTGTGTGCTGGGGTTTGGGCCCTGGATAAGGTCATTTCCCTTGCAAATAAATGATAAGACTGAGCCTAATAAGGTTTGTTTTGAAAGCGTATCATGCGGGGGTCTGCCTGTCCTATAAACCGTGATTTATGGGCGTTTTTATAGAAACATTCTTGGACGCGAGGTTTGAACTTTGGTGTAATTGTGAAAAACCTTTCCAGAGAAAATCTGTTTAGAATAAAAATGCAATTTTATGAAGGCAGTTTGCCAGAAAACCTGGTTTGAGTTTAAGGCAGATGAAGCAGGTGGAACATCGGCAGTCCGTCATTTCCCCAGTTCTGTGCCGTTCTTCTGAACTTTAACCCTTATTCTGAGATTTGTTACTGCTGTTGTGAGTTTGGAGATGCAGAACCCTAAAAGCGATGGCAAAGAAAAAAAAAAGGTGGGGGCGTGTTGGGTCCCCATGTGACGCCTCGGAGACAGTGGGCGGGCCTTTGGCAGGGCCGGGCCGTTCTGGCCGCGGCAGGAAGGGGATTTCCTGGGAAGAGCCGCTGCCGTTTGTTTCCATAGCGATTCCCAACGCGCTCAGAGCAGGTTTATCAGCAGGGCGGCGCCCGTTCTCTCCGCGAGCAACCGCGAATCCCCGCCCCCTTCTGAGCGCTTGGTGAGCCCCGCCCCCTTCTGAGCGCTCAGTGAGCCCCGCCCCCTTCTGAGCGCTCGGTGAGCCCCGCCCCCTTCTGAGCGCTCGGTGAGCCCCGCCCCCTTCTGAGCGCTCGGTGAGCCCCGCCCCCTTCTGAGCGCTCGGTGAGCCCCGCCCCCTTCGGAGCGCTCGGTGAGCCCTGCCCCCTTCTGAGCGCTCGGTGAGCCCCGCCCCCTTCTGAGCGCTCGGTGAGCCCCGCCCCCTTCGGAGCGCTCGGTGAGCCCCGCCCCCTTCTGAGCGCTCGGTGAGCCCCGCCCCCTTCTGAGCGCTCGGTGAGCCCCGCCCCCTTTGGAGCGCTCGGTGAGCCCCGCCCCCTTTGGAGTGCTCAGTGAGCCCCGCCCCCTTCACAGCGCTCGGTGAGCCCCGCCCCCTTTGGAGCGCTCGGTGAGCCCCGTCCCCTGTGGGAATACGCGGATGGCCTGGGGTTTTGGCGAGGCTAACGCAGCTGGCGCTAACTCCGCTCGCGTGTCAAGATTCCTGTGAGGGGTTGGGAGAGCCTTGGGTCCTGGAACAGATGCGTTATGCGCCTGGAGTGGAGAGGGCAGTCTCGGGTAGGAAGAGGAAGTGGGAGGCAGGCGTAGGCGGGGGCAGGGGCAGGGGCGGGGGCAGGGAGGGTGAGGCAGCCGGGAGTTACCAGGCTGCTCAGCCCTGGTGCAGTCACAGCTGGGGCGGACAGACAGAGAGAGAGAGAGAGAGAGAGAGAGAGAGAGAGAGGAGAGAGAGACAGAGGGAGAGGAAAGAGAGGGAGAGAGAGAGAGGGAGAGAGATAGAGACAGAGGGAGAGGAGAGAGAGAGGGGGGAGAGAGAGAGGAGAGAGAGACAGAGGGAGAGGAAAGAGAGGGAGAGAGAGAGAGGGAGAGAGATAGAGACAGAGGGAGAGGAGAGAGAGAGGGGGGAGAGAGAGATAGAGACAGAGGGAGAGGAGAGAGAGGAGAGAGAGACAGAGGGTGCAGACAGAGAGGGAGAGAGAGAGAGAGAGAGAGAGAGAGACAGAGGGAGAGGAAAGAGAGGGAGAGAGAGAGAGGAGAGAGAGAGATAGAGACAGAGGGAGAGGAGAGAGAGAGAGGAGAGAGAGATAGAGACAGAGGGAGAGGAGAGAGAGGAGAGAGTCTGCAGCATCCCGGCTCTGTGGAGGACAGCGGGACCTTGAGCTGCTCTGCTGGGACTGAGAGACTGAATCCCCCCTGACCCCCGACCCCCCACCCCTCTCGCCATGAAGCTAAAGAAAGTAGACCATCTCTGCCGGGAGGCATGGAAGAGCTGCTTTCAGGTCAGTGTCAATCTCTCCCCCTCTGTCTCTGATTGGACAGCGGAACAGGGTCTCCATCTGCCCTTCTCTCTGATTGGACAGGGTCTCCATCTCTGAGAACAGAATCTGATCTGTGGTGCCTGTGACAGAGACTGCAGAGCCTCAGACTGGGCTTGTAACTCAGAGGTTGCAGGTTTGATTCCCTGGTGGGGCACTGCCATTGTACCCTTGAGCAGGGGTCGCGTACCTGTTCTGCTTCAGTAAATATCCGGGTGTGCAAACGGACTGTATGAATGGAATGTGATTTGTCTAAGTCACTCTAGATAAGAGCGTCTGCTAAATGCTGAAAATGAGAAATGTGGTGTTGAGCCTGACTGTACTCTAGCTGGAGTTATCTGAAGCACAGTCACACTTAACAGACCGAGTGCTCGCTTGTCATGAGGAAGTAGCAGTGCTTTGTATTTTTAGAAGTTGCACAATTAAATATGAAATAAGTTATGAAGAATAATCAAAACAAATTTTTTAAATGGCTGTCCCTCGGTACGAATGGTTGGTTGTCGCTCCACAAATAAATCACGCTGTCTATTTGCTCCCTGAAGGATCTACCTGTGGAGAATTGTCATGTTTTTCACGTGTTAGTGCTTCCTTCAGGTGATGAGTGGATTTTTCTTATGATGTCGGTTTTGTTTCTCGTTCTGTCGGAATGGGGAAGTTGCTTGCGCTACAAATACTTTCCTGATGTGAAAATAACGAGGAAGGCTGTGTGTCATAAGTTTACTTTATACAGTAATCGGCTCCTAGAACTGGTCTTTCCGGTTGTTAAGTTCACCGTCATTATACCCGCATGTGTGTGTTTAATTTGAGTTTTAAAGCAACTGCTTTGTTTAAGACTGTTTGATTAACTACTTTTAGTTGAGCCCTAGGGGAAGTGTGTGGCTGTTGTGGGGAACATAAGCGAAGGGAGCTTTAGAGAGCTAACGTAAGGAATGCTTATTTCTGCTTGTCTGGCCATATAACCTGTTAGCTGCTCTTTTTCTCACAGTTCGAATCAGGAACCCCACCCCCCCACCCCTTATTTGAAATGTACTCGTGCTGTCATTTTTTTTTTTTTTTTTAGCTTTTTGATTAAAAACTGCACGGGTCATTCTTTCTTATGAAAGTAGGAAGTTTGATGACCCCGGGCTACAGAATGCTTGAAAATGCTGAAGTTTCTGGTCAGGAGCTCGAGGAGGCCGTTTAGACCGGGGCTGTGGCCAGGGGGTCCGTCAGAGATGCAGGATTGGCCCTTAGATGTACTGCATATTGCCCGCATGTCTCCCGGTATTGGCAGTAAGTAATTACTCAGCCATTGTTCAAGAATGAGCTGTGCTTAGAATAGCTGTGCCTACAAGGCATCTGCTTTGTTTACATGCATACGGCTCAGCATGATGTGCGCTCTGATATGAATAATGCATGGAATGTTTTTTCTTTGTAAGCAAAAATTATTTCTAGTGAGTGAGAGGCGGAAGTTTTTTTAATTTTTTAATTTTAAATTTTGATTTTATTAAAAAGGCACAAGAACTGCTCTTCAGTCTCGCTTGCCCCCAGTTGGCCCCGGTCACATGTGTGATTTCCACGCCTCCTCGTTTCACTTCAGTTCTGATGATGGTTACTAAGGCAAAAAAAAAAAACATTTCAAAAAGCCCTTTAATGTTCTTTAGAAGACAGTGCTGAGGGCATTATGGCTTCCAGTTGTTTTAGAACTTGGATGCTGTGGAGATGGTCATCGGTGTTGCTGTTGAAATGGTCGTTAGTGTTCTGGAGTAGCAGAGGCTCCTTTAGTGTGCTGTTTGGCCTGGTTGTTATTGTCAAGTGGAAAAACATCTCCCATCTGATGGTATCGCTACGTTGGCTGACAGCCTACTTCCTGGTTGCCGGGAAATGAAAAAAAGAGTGGGATCCTACTTTTGTTCAAGAGAATCTGGAATCTTGGTTCATGAACGTGTGCACAGTCAGTTGTTGGTTCTACGCTGGGTCTGAATCACTGGCAAATGAGTGTATTTTGAGTTTAAATGTTTGGGGGTATAGTAACCGCACACTCCTCCTTCCTCGCGCCGTTGTTTTTCAAGGGAAGGGAAGTGAAGTGAATCTCATCTGTCGTTCGTTTGACAGCATGATGTGAATTTGAGTGGCTCAGCGCGGACGTTTACACAAGGAATATCTGTGCCAAAATCTCACTGTTTAATTATCTTATGAAAGTAGTGTAAACATTATGGAGGGGCCGGGGGGGTGGGGGTGGGGGTGGGGGTGGGGCTCGTTTCTAGGAATAGCCCACGGACACCGAGGCCGGGTGGCCATTTGTCCGTCATTCTGGAGGGTGCTCTACTAAGTGCCGCTCTGGCGCCATTGTATCAGCACTGTTGTACAGTTAACTTGAGAAGCTCTCTGGCGCCCCCTGGGTGCGTTTTCATATCTGTATCGCCCGTTTCCCAGAATTCAATTTCACACACAATAAACCACAGATCGAATGATCCGGTTTGCTGGACCTTGTCCGTTTTTGGGTTCAGGAGTCTGGCAGTTATTTTAGACGGCTGTTTTCCTGGGAGACGCGTTCATGGGCTGAAAACTGACTGCAGGTTTCACTTTAATCTGAAGCTTTCTGATTTCTCCTGTCCGCTTCCTCCATGAGCATCTGCCCCATGCACATTATAAGAATTTTATGATTTTTCATAAGTGATCAGAGACGACCGCAAACTCCTGCTGCTAAAATGCAGTTGTAGGATTCTTATGTCCCAATATTCATACTCGCCAAGTACAGATTTGCAGTCAACGCCCTGTTTTACACTGCGCTGTCCAGCTCCTGTTTTACACTGCA
>CM077287.1:2448842-2456342 GCA_039654925.1 Anguilla pacifica | reverse complement strand
TCATATTAACAGTGTAAAAGGTTAGTGGTACAAGGTAGTGATATACTCACACTGTATTACAGGGCAGTGGTATACTAAAGCTGTATTACAGGGCAGTGGTATACTAAAGCTGTATTAGAGGGCAGTGATATACTCACACTGTATTAGAGGGCAGTGGTATACTCACACTGTATTAGAGGGCAGTGATATACTAAAGCTGTATTATAGGGCAGTGATATACTCACACTGTATTAGAGGGCAGTGGTATACTCACACTGTATTAGAGGGCAGTGATATACTAAAGCTGTATTATAGGGCAGTGATATACTCACACTGTATTAGAGGGCAGTGGTATACTCACACTGTATTAGAGGGCAGTGATATACTAAAGCTGTATTATATGGCAGTGATATACTCACACTGTATTAGAGGGCAGTGATATACTAAAGCTGTATTAGAGGGCAGTGGTATACTCACACTGTATTAGAGGGCAGTGATATACTAAAGCTGTATTATAGGGCAGTGATATACTCACACTGTATTAGAGGGCAGTAGTATACTAATGCTGAATGAGGGCTGTGGTGTTAATAATAGCGTGTCATTAGAGCTGTTTCCCTGGTCAGGTGCAGCCTGTGGTGTATGTCCAGCGCATTCTGTGCGTGATGTCACAGTAGCGCTTAGCGCTCCTCATGTCATTTGAAGCTGCGGGTTGCCGGCGGTAACCCAAGCCCGCGCGCTGGCCGCGGTGTTCTCTGTCCCTGCCAGTGCGCTACGGACGGCCGGCCTCTCGCTGTGATTGGCTTGCTGCGTGCTGGTGAGAAATGCCCTCCCCCCTTCCCGCTGGAGTCATTTTACCAGGACCGCTCACTTCCTCCTCCCTCCAAGGCAGCGTTATGGACTTTCATCAGTTCTGTGTGGAAGGTGTGCTGCCATCCAGCTTTTAAATGACTGATGTGTATATGTTTCTCTTTCTCCGGCCTTCTGTCCATCTCTTCCGTTCTTTGCTCTGTCCTATCTTTAATTCTGTCCATCTCTTTTCATTTCTTCTTCTCTGTCTCCTTCTCCTCTCTCTCACTCTCTCTTTCCTTCCTTCTCTCTCCGTCTGTCTCTCTTTCCCTCTCTCTCTCAGGACTTCTCGAATGAGGACACCAAACTGGAGTACAATGTGGATGCAGACAATGGAATCGTCATGG
Source organism: Anguilla pacifica (assembly GCA_039654925.1). Lineage (NCBI taxonomy): Eukaryota > Metazoa > Chordata > Actinopteri > Anguilliformes > Anguillidae > Anguilla > Anguilla pacifica. Next base: position 2,455,170 of record CM077287.1, on the reverse strand, counting down.
AGGGGTACCTGTTTAAGAGGGCCAGCAACGCCTTCAAAACATGGAACAGGTAAGGGTTCGACACGCCCCCTCAACCGAGCCTATCCCCGCCACACCTTACCTGGCTCTGCCCATTGCCACACCCTGTCAGGCTCCACCCACCACCACATCCTGCCTGACTCCTCCTACCCAGACTTCCTTTCCCATAATCCTCTGCTGTCACACCCTGCTCAAACGGTCCTCGCTAAAATTAACCCTTAGCATCCCTTGATCAAGACCAGCTGTAATGTTTCACAAAGACGGTAGATCCACCCTAGTAAGCGTGTTCTCCTGCAGGCGGTGTTGCTTGGGCGGGTCAGGGTCTCCAGGGCAACGCTGAGTCAGCCGTTTCCGAGCAATCGATGGTGACCTGCTGTAGTCAGCAGGTGCCCCGGGGTCCCGCCTCCCAGTGGCGGCTCAACAGGGCTGGTTTAGAGAGAGCAGCTCCCCTGGGCCAGAGGAAGGTTTACAGGCTTCTGCTGCTTGTTGGTTGTCAGTGTTTAAACAGCAGCATGTTCACTTTTAAGGTTGTGGCCATTTATTTGCATTGCATGCTTGAGGTAAATAAGGCTATAGAGCCCAGCTGGTGCTTAGAGTTCTAGAACCCTAGGGGTAATTAGGGTTCTGGAACCCTGGAGCGAGGTGTTCCGGGTTCTGTAACCCTGGAGGTGCTTTATGGTCATTGAGGAACTGCCTTCTGTTGTGGAGGACCCTTGGGGGGCAGGGAGTAGGGGCTGGGTTTTTCTTAAACTGATATTTTTCCTGAACCCAGTTCCTGTTGTTGTGCAGGACTCATATTTGTGTGTAAATAAAGACCAGTCTTTTTCCCTTTTTTTCCACATCTCTGCATTATGTATGGCAGCGTTGGCAGCAGGCACACCCTGCTCTGCTCTGCTCAGGAGCTGGATTAAGTGCTGTCTGACGGCACACGTTTATTTCAGAGGAGAGGCCGTGGGACTGACTTACAGACACAGCCGGGCAGTCCACAGTCAGAGAACAGAAAATAAAGCCTTAATTAACATTATAATGTAAAATATAAAACAAAAAAACAGAACAACCTTACTGAGATTCAGCAGACGCTGTTATCCACGGTGACACAAATTACGTTCTTTTACACACAGTCTGTTTATACAGCCAGATGTTTTACAGAAGCAGTTTAGGTTGAGTACCTCAGGGGTACAGCAGCAGTGCCACACCTAGGATTGGAACCTGCAACCCGCTGAGTTGCATACCCAGGTCCCTGACCATCATGCCACGCAGTCACCCAGTCGAGTCTACATAAGTGCCCTTTAGCTGGACTGTCAGACTTTTTAATCATGCAGAGGAGATCAGAACCGGTTCCAATCGAGCGCTCGTTTGAGAAGACGCTTCCCTCCCGTGTCCCTTTATAATCCTCCTCACAGTGAGGGTGTGTCACTGTGCTGTGCTGTGTTGTTTTTTCTCATTTTACCTGTGTTTCTTACCTGTGTTCCTGCAGCTCTGTGGCCGTTGGCGTGCACAGGGTCTCATTTGTGTTTTTCTTCCTGTCTCCCTTGTGTTCGTGTTAAACCCCGCCCCCTCATTCTTTGGTCTCTCCTGAAATTTGTCACATGACAGAAAAAAGGCTGTTTACGACAGGTACATACATCACAGCTTCTGGCTCCGCCCCCTTGCCGCTCGCACGCACGCATGTATCCACACTCTTTCACACACACTATCACTCTCACTCGCGCACACACACACGCACACACACACTCACACTCTGACCACTGTGGTCCTTGGTTAGAGACAGTGTTTCAGTGTGACCCTTGCTTTCAAGAGTATGCTCCTCCTGTGACTGACTGATATATTCATAACAGCTCCCCCATGATGCTCCCCCACTCTATTACACACTATCTCTGTTCATATGCTGTCCTCTGCTTCCATCTGTCTTTTGAATGTTGGTCGTCTCGTTACTCAGCGATTGGTGGAGCTCCTCTCCTGCATTACCCGATTTATTATGTCTGGTCTGTAGCAGGAAACAGGAAGTGAGAATGAGGGCCTGGAAATGTGATCCAGCTTGTCCATGTGCCTGTTTTGCCCTGTGTGACTACAGTCCTGTCATGCGGTTCTTTCCTTTGTGGTTTTTCATTTATTAATAGCGCTTTCCAGTCCTTTCAAGGGTACTACTAACAATAGATAGCTCTGTGTCAGGATACTGGTTTGTGTTCTGATTTCTTTTTTTTAATTATGTTTTTGTAAATGTGGAATGTTGAATCACAAAATGCATTTTTTTCTTAGGCGATGGTTCTCCATTCAGAACAACCAGCTAGTTTATCAGAAGAAATTCAAGGTAAGGCAAAAGCGTTGTTTTTTTATTAGTAAAGAAGGTGATTAGTTGTGTGTGGAGTGAGTTGGAGGTGATTAGTAAAGAAGGTGATTAGTTGTGTGTGGAGTGAGTGGTGAGTTGGCTGTGATTAGTTGTGTGGAGTGAGTGGTTTTGGAGGTGCTTAGTTGTGTGGAGTGAGTTGGAGGTGATTAGTTGTGTGTGGTGTGAGTGATAATTTAGAGGTGATTAGTAAAGAAGGTGATTGGTTGTGTGTGGAGTGAGTGATGATTTAGAGGTGATTAGTAAAGAAGGTGATTAGTTGTGTGTGGAGTGAGTGGTGAGTTGGCTGTGATTAGTTGTGTGGAGTGAGTGGTTTTGGAGGTGATTAGTTGTGTGGAGTGAGTTGGAGGTGATTAGTTGTGTGTGGTATGAATGATGATTTAGAGGTGATTAGTAAAGAAGGTGATTAGTTGTGTGTGGAGTGAGTGGTGAGTTGGCTGTGATTAGTGTGGAGTGAGTTGGAGGTGATTCGTTGTGTTTGGTATGAGTGATAATGTAGAGGTGATTAGTAAAGAAGGTGATTGGCTGTGATTATTTGTGTGGAGTGAGTGGTTTTGGAGGTGATTAGTTGTGTGGACGGGAGCACAGTGTCTCTGCAGTAGGTTCAGTAAGACACCGGTGCCTGGTTGCCAGCGGTAACTGAGTCGTTGGCGGATTCTCCTGCAGGATAACCCCACGGTGGTGGTGGAGGACCTGCGGCTCTGCACCGTCAAACACTGCGAGGACCTTGAGCGCCGCTTCTGCTTCGAGGTCGTGTCCCCAACCAAGTGAGTACCCCAAAACCCCGCTCCCCAGGCACCCCAAAAACCCGCTCTGCTCCACAGGGACCCCAAAACCCCACTCCACAGGGAACCCCAAAAACGCACTCTGCTCCTCAGGGTCCCCCAAAACCCAGCTCCATGGGGACCCCAAAACCCCACCCTGCTACACAGGGACCCCCAAACCGCACTCCACAGGGAACCCTAAAAACGCACTCTGCTCCTCAGGGTCCCCCAAAACCCAGCTCCATGGGGACCCCACCCTGCTACACAGGGACCCCCAAACCGCACTCCACAGGGAACCCAAAACCTGCGCTGCTACACAGGAACCACCAAAACCCCACTCTGTTCCACAGGGTCCCCCAAACCTGACTGATTGATTGTTTGATAGATTGACTGACTGGTTGTTTGTTTGATTGATTGAGTTGGTTGGTTGACTGACTGGTTGTTTGTTTGTTTGTTTGATTGATTGATTGATTGATTGATTGTGTTCCGTCTCTTCTCCCCCGCCCAGGAGCTGTATGATGCAGGCCGACTCGGAGAAGCTCAGACAGGCCTGGATCAAAGCTGTCCAGAACAGCATCGCCTCAGCGTTCCGGGATAAGGGGGAAGACGCAGAGGTCAGTGAAGGTCGCAGACCCTACAGCACTGCGTTGTGTGGTAACATAGCCGTACAGCACTGTGTTAAGTGTGATAAGGAGACCTACTGCTCTGTGTTAAGTGTGATACAGAGCCCTACTGCAGTGTGTTAAGTGTGATAGCTTAACCCTACACCACTGTGTTAAGTGTGATACAGAGCCCTACTGCAGTGTGTTAAGTGTGATAGCGGGTGTGAGGGGGAGTGTAAGTAGCAGACGTGTGTGAGAATGTGGGCGAGATTGAACCCAGGGTAAACGCTCAGACTGTTTGGGGTTGGGGGTCTTCCGGGTTTTCCCTGCAGAAGCTGGACAAGAAGCCGTCGGCCTCCACAGCGAGCCTGGACCCGGAGGCGAAGGAGCGGTGCGTGCGGGGGGAGGGGGCGCTGCAGCGGGTTCTGTGCGTCCCGGGAAACGCTGTCTGCTGTGACTGCGGCCAGCCGGACCCCCGCTGGGCCAGCATCAACCTGGGCATCACCCTCTGCATCGAGTGCTCCGGCATACACAGGTAAACCTAACCTGGGCATCACCCTCTGCATCGAATGCTCCGGAATACACAGGTAAACCTAACCTGGGCATCACCCTCTGCATCGAGTGCTCCGGCATACACAGGTAAACCTAACCTGGGCATCACCCTCTGCATAGATTTCTTTTGATTGTAAACACAAGAAATCCTGCATAGTATGCCTTTAAAATGTTACTGCAAAAGTCAGTGAAAAGGGCAAAATATTGATGCCTGATTTGAGAGGTGATGCTGTGACTGACTTTATTGAAAGGAGGGTGTCTTCAGTGAATAACGTCTCCTTACTATGATTGGTCGACCGTTTTATTGACGCTGTCGTTTCCCGCTCTCTGCAGGAGTCTGGGTGTTCACTTCTCCAAGGTGAGATCGCTGACTCTGGACACCTGGGAGCCGGAGCTGCTCAAGGTGAGTGGGGCGGGGCGGGGCTGAGTGGGTGGGGGCTGAGCCAGGAGAGGAACAGTATGACAGATGGCTCGTCAGAACGCTCTGTATTCACCCTGTTTCTGCTCTCCTGCTGTACAGGACCAGACTCTTTCTCTCTCTCTCTCTCTCTCTCTCTCTCTCTCTCTCTCTCTCTCTCTCTTATATAGCAGAGGCTATATAAACCGAATTGAAGTGCCTGTTTCCGACACACACTTAACTGGAAGTGACAGTTGAAGGGTGCTGCTAAATAAGTTGCACAGTCGAGTGGGGTGTACAGCTATTTATACTGGCAATTTAGTGAATTAGCCAACTCTCCTTCTCCATGGCAACATGGACTAAGTGCATTCAGCTGTGGGACTACAACACATCACAATCGTGGTTGAGTGGGACATCTTCAGAAATAGCTGGTAGCTGGTTGCTAAACTGTAGTGTGAGCTTGATTCAGATGCTGTATTGCTGTTTGGATTCTGTATATGCTGTGTTCTGATTGGTTAATTGTTTGGCACAGCTGATGTGTGAGCTGGGGAATGGAGTCCTAAACCAGATATATGAAGCACGTCGAGAAGAAATGAAAGTCAAGAAGCCGCAGCCCGGAGATCCAAGGTACCGCACGACCTTCTGGGTAACAAGGTGCTGAGAGAGTGTGTACTAAACCGACCAATCAGGTACTCACCTCCCTGCTCTGTTCCCGTCTGCGGTCCAGGCAGGAGATCGAGGCCTACATCAGAGCCAAGTACGTCGACAGGAGGTTCGCCCGCATTCCGTCGCCGGCCCAGCAGAGGTCAAAGGTCATCATCCTGAGCAAGCAGGAGAAGCGGCTGAGCATCAGTTCAGAGCACCTGTCGCCCAGGCCAGCCCCGCCCACACCCACGCCCAAGCTCCATGCCACCTCTGACACAGCAGGTGAGACTCCACCCCCCCATGCCTGAATTAAGCCCCGCCTCCAACCTGTCAGGTCAGACATCATCCCCCCCCCCCCCCATGCCTAAACTACACCCCACCGATGTGATGCCGAGACGGACCTCCACCTCCAGCACATCAGGTGAGCAACCCCCCCCCCCCCACCCCGCTCCCCTGATGCTGAGATTGAGCCCTGTCTCCCAGTATGTCAGGTGACCAGGTGAGCCCCCCCCCCCCCCCCCCGGCTCTTGTCCTTCGGAGCGATGCTTATATCCTCCTGTCCATCCCTGCATCCCTGCTGTGGCTGAGACCATCTGTGCCCTCTCTCTCTCTCTCTCTCTCTCTCTCTCTCTCTCTCTCTCTCTCTCTCTCTCTCTCTCTCTCTGTCTCTCTCTCTCTTTTTCTTTTTCCACCACCTCCCTGGCTCTCTCTCTCTCTCTCTCTCTCTCTTTCTTTTTCCGCCACCTCCCTGGCTCTCTCTCTCTTTCTCTCTTTCCCCCACTGCCCTGCTCTCTCTCTCTCTCTCTCTTTCCACCATCTCCCTGCTCCCTCTCTCTCTCTCTCTCTCTGCACTACCCCCCTCTCCCTCTCTTTTGCTTCCCTCCCATACCTCCCTACCGCTCTCCTCCTCCCTCCCTCTCTTTCTCTCCCTCTCTCACTCCCAAACTCTCTCCCCCTCCCTACCTATTTCTCTTTCTTCCTTTCTTTCTTTCTCCCTACCTCT
>CM077287.1:2153842-2443842 GCA_039654925.1 Anguilla pacifica | reverse complement strand
TCTTAGAAGGTTTCACGCTAGCTTTATCTTAAGTTTGTTATTAGAGTTAAAATGTTTGAAAGTCTGCTTGATTTATCTTTCTGTGGTATAAACAGTCATACCCAGAGCAGCTTCCTCTAATAGCCAGTAGAAGTGTCTGGCCTGCCAATCACTGGTGCCTGTGGGGGTCACAGACGTTCAGGGCTGTCCAGAGAAGCCCGATCAGCCCTGTCCCAGCAGCCCTGAGAGAATGAAAGTTCCTCGGAATGGGGGTGGGGGTGGGGGGGCTGCACTTTCTGCTGGGGTTTTTGTGTATTTGGGTGTGTAAGCACCTTATCTAAGTCGAAAATCTGATTCAGAGGAAAAACCAAAAGAATTTACAGAAACTGCAGTCCTGCAGTTTGACATTCCCTGCTTGAGAATCTCCATCTGGAATACATGCAGTACCAGTTATCACCACAGGAGGGAGTATACTTACATATTAAATACCTCCACTGTCACTGAAGAGATGGAGCAAGCAAGTTACCTTAAGGCTGCTTGACAGAGAGAAGGGCATGAGGAACCCCCCCCGCATCCTATGACCACAGTGTGCTTTTACACCTGCCCCCCCCCCCCCAGCCCCGTGAACCAGGCCTCCATCACTGGGGCTGTACATGGTCACTTTACTTGCGAGCGGACGCCATTTTGTTTCTCTGTCAGTCACAGTTTTAGTGTAATAAACCCAGCTCTTCGCTGGTCACTCTCCTCTGTGTGACGAGCGTAGAGCATTTATCTAATGTGTGTAATAGCGCAAAGGAAAAAAAGAGTGGGTAAAACATATTGCTGTGCCCTGGACAAGGTAGCTGTACAGTACTCAGTGTTCTGATTCTGCTTTGGTTCTGAACTGTACTGGAAAATACATGAAATATTACACATGCTGATCCATCACCCTGCAGCACGCCGCTGGCTTGTAGAAGTGGTTTGTGTTGGAAATGGGAACCATTTCTGTCATTTCTGTCTGTTTCCTGCCATTTATTTTACAGAAATTATGTGTTGGGTGTTAAAAAACAAAAAAAGATTTTGCCACCCACGTGCTGACAGCTGATTTTGTTTATTGAAACAGAATCCTGTCGAGAGCAGAGGTCGATTTATTTCTGCTCTGGAAAAACTCCTTTGATTTAGATTTTTTCTCTGGAGGCCTTAAGATGGTCCCTCAGATAATGTGATGAAAATGTGGGTTATCAAGTTTTATTTGGGTGATAAAAAAAGAGTGTTTGTCTGGATCCAAAGGATGTGGCTGTAATCACTCCTTTTTAAAGTCTGCAGTATGGTGGCCTGTGGGACTATTTCATGTTTTTTATTTTATTTAATTTAATTTCATTTAATTAAAAAAAAAAAAAAAAAATTTAAAGCTCTTAAATTTTCTGTTTCTATCTCTGATTCTGCTTGTTCTTCTTGTTGCTTTCCTGAACCCTCTCCCTGGAGTTAGTGCCTTTGCTCTTATCTGCTTTCTTCTGTTCACTGGCCAATGCGACTGAACCTTTTGTACATAAATCCTGCACTTTAAATAGACCACGATTGCCCACTCATGAATCTTGCTTTGGCTTGTCATTTGTATCTAATTATGATTATGGTTACTCTGTGAAACACACAGGGCGTAGATTTACTTCACTCCAGGGATGGTTTAAAATGCGTCCTGTTCAGAGTGATTTGTTAGCAGGTTCGGGTTTGTTTGCACATGCTTGGTGGGGGGCAGAGGTGGGGGGGGGGGGGATTTACGTGGCGCTCTTAAATTCTGCCTCTGAGGTCCAGCTCTGTTCCTTCCTCTAACCTGCTTAACCTCCTTCTCTCTGCTGAGCTGCTGCCACGCCCACAGGTATGCATCACTTCCTGTCTCTTCCTCTCTCTCACTTCCTGTCTCATCTTCAGCCAGTACAGTTGACGCTGCTTGCATGTGTCCATTGAGCGTTCACCTGCATATGTGGTGAAAAGTAAAATGGAGTCATTCCATCCGGGGATCAGGTCATGTGCATGTTGCATGTAGACGGCCGTCCAATCACGTGCTGCTTTTGTGCCATGTGACACTCTTCTACCCGGCTGCCTCACCTGACCGTTTGTTCTTTTTTTTTTGTTTTTTTTCCCCCCTGGTTGCAGGGGACGAGACCTACCAGGACATTTTCCGAGATTTTTCCCAGATGGCGTCGAACGACCCGGACAAGCTGAACCGCTTCCAGCCGCATGACGCTCCGCGGCTTTGAGGGGGGAGCTGGGCTCCGGGCCGAGCCCAGGAACAGGCCCCGAGGCCTGGGCAGGTGCTGCCGTCCCCCTGGGTGGGCTGCTGGAGGTGCCCCCCCAGGAGCGCTGATACCCCCATCTCTGCTGGACTTTGCCCCAGAACCTCAACTCCCCCCAAACGGACAATACGTTTCAATATTTTAAAATGACATTTTTTTCTGTTTTGATTTTTTTCCTTTTTAGTAAATTATTCCTGATTTGATTTTAATGGTCAACAAAAATGAATAGCCTTTGTAGAATATGTATTTCTCCACGATGGGGGGGGGGGGGGGGGGGATGAAATTAAAACCTGAAATGTCAACTCGAGAATGGAAGCACTGAAAATGTTTAAAATATCCCGGTGTTTATACCTGGATGTATTCGCAGGCTCCCAACGCCTCGTAAACACGACATGCGTTTTAACAACTGCTGTGTATTTGACGTTCCGGGAGATCAAGGGCTTCCCCGCCTGACTGTTAGCTTCATAAAGTTTACACTGATCTGGCTGCTTAACGGGGTCCCTGCATTTACGTCTCGGTCACATTTCCTGGAACACAAGGACGGGAGCACAGCCTGTCCATAATTGATCACCCGCGTGTTTAAACTTCCATGGACTTGCGCCCGGGAGAGAAGGCTCGTCCCATCAGAGGTCTGGGGCACAGTTGTTAAATTAGGGCCTTGGAGCCACACACAGGGCAACTGGTTCATATACCAGTATCATAATATTGCCGTGATTATGTTTTTATATCTCTTGCCATCTCTGTGTATGTGCATTTATTATGTACACATGTACTGTAGCTATATTGTAATTGTGTTTTATTATTTTTTTAATCCAGCGAAGTGCCCTTTGATATGTTATGCTAGGAATTATGGCCATTTTGAGATGCTAGAACAGGAGGTACTACACCTGGAGTATCTTGGCTGACGATTTTGTAATCTCCCTGGGCAGTGGTCCACTTTACATCAGTTTTAGATATTCTGTTGTCTGTCTGCAAAGTACAGAGTTACAGAGTGTGTGGTCGACTAGCTTGGACACCCGGTCTGCTACAAAACAAACTCATGTTCAGACATTCCTAAACGCTCAAGTCCCCTTCATTGGGAGGTTTTATAGACCACCGGCCTTTTATAGCGTGATGAGATTTAAGAAAATGGCTGTAAATTTGGGGATTAGTTAATGCAAATCAAATGTAAGTACTCAGCAAAACAGTGTAATTCCGCTCCTAAATGTGTTTAGCAAGCAGCAGTAGGTTCACTGTGACTCGCTTCCCCAGCACGACTTCTTTGTAATTATTTTAGCAAACCAGGAAGGTTGTAAACACTTGGCCATTTTAGATCTCTTACTGATTGTGAAGACAGAAATGTTTGCGTCTTTAAATTCTAGTTTGTGAAGGCTTTCTAAAGTCAGAGTCTACAGCAGTAATTAATTTATTTTATTTTTCCCTGGGATGAGTCTTTAAATATCCGAGCCTCAAGTTGCTGTGTTTTTTTGGTCGGTGTGTCACTGATATGTCATGTCTTGGCTCATTCATTTTTTGGCACAAAGAAATGAAAAAGTTTTTATTATTTTAATGTTTTAGTTTTTTGCGGTGACAGCGAGAGGAGGGCGGTATGCTGGCCTTTGTTTTTAAAGCTGAAAGATGCTTAGAGCTCCCTGTGGGCCTCTGTCCAGTGTGTTTAATTTAAAGCCTGGTCTGGACATCATTCCCACCCCGGTGGTCTCCCCTGCTGTGTAATTAAAGTGCGCGCGCAGGGACTCGTCTGAGACTGCGGGCCTCCAGTGGGGCTTCTGAAATGGTGGCGGGTTTTCCCACCTGCGCCACAAGTCAGCGAAAAAGAGACAGCGCGTGCAGGCAGGGGTGCTCTCATCTGTAATAGGGACTCAGCTAATGAGCCCCCGCCCCCTCCTCCTCCTCCTCCTCCTCCTCTGGAGAGGAAGCCTGGCTACTTGCGTATTCGCGTGGCCGGCCGGTCCTAGGCGATGACGCGCCTGCACCTGCTGAATCTCAGCGCGTGGTCAGAGGAGGCGTGGTCACGGTAATTAACGGTTTTGCGAGACGCGCGTGGATCGGCTCTCGCTCAAATGAAGTCAAACGCAGCTACCTGTGTTAGAGCTATTCTCTTGTGCTGGAATACGGACTGTAGTGAGAATTGTTTCTTTGGTCACTAAATGTTTTCAAATATGTATCCAGAACAGATGACTCTGATGCTAAAGAGTGGGATGTAAATTATGTATATAATGTACATAATCTATGAATATATGCTTCTTTAAATAAATCAGTGGTACTTGAGTCATTAAAAATAAGCTTTTTGTATTCTTTAGATTTTTTAATTGCAAAAAACAAGACTTCTTGCGCAACGTTCATCTTGTGAAATTGACATTTTATTTCCAGTAATAGATGTCAACTCAGAAGGGGGGGGGGGGACTCAAATTTCAGCACTGACAAGCGGACCAGCTCGTCATTTTGCCACGGTTCTTCGGCGGCTTGATACAAGCTGGTAATGTGGCAGCTCTTGATGTTAAATGACCCCCCTGGGGATGTGGATGAGAGGAGGGTGGGAGCGAACTGGATCGCGGAGCGCGGCGGGTGTGGAAGCCTGCGGTCAGCTCCCCGCGGAGAAACGAAGGGCCGCCGCTCCCGGGCGACTTTCCCCGTCCGGTAAGGAGAAAATGTGCGCGAACTCGAGAGGAGGCTAGGCCCCATTAAAGCCATTCGTCCAGCGCAACGTCTGCGCTCGCGCTGCGAGACCGGTCCTGGCGCGAGCGCTCCTTCTCGCTCAACAGATGCTGACAGCGTTCTCTGTAGCGCCTAACGTACCGCGGGAGATATTCAGACTGAAGGACACGGTATCTGATTCTGTGACACGACGGTCTTTATTTTACACTTCGCTTCCTACCCCTATTTTCCCATGGCCGTATTTCCATTAGGATGTGGAAGACCATCTAATGTTATTATTGTAAAAAATGACTGCTTTTTGTTATGCACCAATTCGGCGTTTCCAAGTTCTATTTGCATTTTAGTCATTTCGCACACGCTTACACAGAGTGACTCGCACAGCTCACATTCTTTACATACAGTCCATTTATACAGCTGGATATTTACTGAGGCACTTCAGGTTAAGTTCCTTGCTCAGGGGTGTAGCAGCAGTGCCCCACCAGGGACTCGAACCTGCAATCTTGCTGTTAAAAGCCGTTTCCGTGGCCATCATGCTACACTACTGTAGAAAGTAGAATCCAGATCTTAGTGGGCTTCTCATTTCTGGCTTTTCACTAACACAAAATGCGTTGTTTAGATTAAGCTCTTCCACAACCCTCATGTACATATGCCATGGTGCCTGGAATATTCTGTGCAAATAAATTAGCCTTAATGAAGTTTACATGCAGAGCAATTGTAATCTATGTTATTGAACCATATTTTATTCGGTGAAATTGCTAATTTTGTGAAATTTGAGAAAATTATGTGGATGAGACATTTGCTTAAAAAAAGATGAGGTAATAGCGTTTTATAAATGTGTAATTAAGCATGACAAAACCCTGCCTGCATTAGGGTGTTCACGGACCTATTTTTCATGATAACGACTTTTGCTTTTTTCCTGCCTAACTGAAACATGTTGGCTGAAACTTATTTTTTGTCAGCAGAGAATGTTTCCAGTTCTTTCTGTGTTTCCATAATTCCAAGAAACGTGAATCACCCCTTAATCCAAACAGACAGCAGACGGGGAAACCGGGGAAAAAAAAACGGGGAAAAAAAAAAAGGTGGAGACTTCGGAAATCTATGAGTTTATTAGGCAGAAGATGGATTTATTATCTTCCACAGATTGCATCCGACGTGGCCAAATGCTATCCAGTCATTCATATTTACATATGGGGTGTGCCCTGTGCCTGAGATCATGCTCAGGAATCGCTCGGTTTCATCAGCGGCTGACTCCACTAGGCTCAGAACATACAGCTGCGTCTTTACATTCCTGAGTCTTAGGGTTCCACAATGAAAAGCTCTGCAGTCTTAGGGTTTCATAAAGAAAAGTTCTGCAGTCTTAGGGTTCTACAGTGAAAAGCTCTGCAGTCTTAGGGTTCTGTAAAGAAAAGTTCTGCAGTCTTAGGGTTCTACAGTGAAAAGCTCTGCAGTCTTAAGGTTTCATAAAGAAAAGTTCTGCAGTCTTAGGGTTCCACAAGAAAAGCTCTGCAGTCTTAGGGTTTCATAAAGAAAAGCTCTGCAGTCTTAGGGTTCCTCAAGAAAAGTTCTGCAGTCTTAGGGTTTCACAAGAAGAGCTCTGCAGTCTTAGGGTTCTGTATGTAAAACACAGAATGCACCTCCATGTAGACATGTTCTCATTGGTTACAGACCCAGTGTTTGACAGAGATGAAAATTTCAGACATACAATTATATTTGTGAGATTTGGAGTGTTTTTACCTCTGCTCTATATGTACACTGTTAGATATTTTGCTCTGTATTCGACATAATATGCGAAAATGTAGCACTGATTACAGTTAAATATGGACATAATTTCAGTTCTTATTTGTGATTTTTCTCATTTTTCTCATTCTCCTGGTTACTTTCTTCTAGGGCCTGCATGTGTGGCAGTGTTTTCCAGAGTGAATGCTGTATTCTCTTGTTTTCAGTTTTCTGACCAGAATTATAATTGAAAACATAAACAGACAACTAGACTTCACTCTATACAGTTAATGGTTAAGGTTGAAAGAGCTTTTCAAATGAGCTAATCGCTTTCCCCATCTACAGTTGCATCAATTGCATTAGATACCTGCTGGCTGGTGGCGATGTCAGTCATTAGTCATAGCCCTACCTAGCCTCTCCCAGGTGTTAGCTTGTTAGCGTCTCCCACTCTATTCTTCCCCCCCCCCCCCCCCGTAAATAACGATGATAATGAGACTCCTGAAACTGGGCACTTTAAACAAGGAGGGGTTTTTTTGGGGGGGGGGGGGGTTTGAGGGAAGACCTGCTTTTAGAGCCAGTTGAAGAAAGAATCGCTGAGCTTTTCATAGTTTCTCTCCATTTTGAATGTATTTAAACAGTCCTGATGTATTTTCTAAATGATGATGATGGATATGAGGGGAGGGGTGGGGCGGCCGGTGAATCACTCTAGTGTTCTGGGTTAACCCCCCCCCCACCCTCACCCCCACCTTCACCCTGCCCAGATCTCCACCATCCCATGACCAACTGGAGAGGGAAAACCCTCACACACCACTGTGTCATCTGCACCCCACCACCACACCACCCCCCCCTACTCCCAGCTTCTGGGCCCTGGTTGTTTATTTCTCCAGCCTGTAGTTCCCAGAAGGGGCTGGCTCACACCTCCCTGTCCAGGACAGGACACTCTTTAAGGCTGAGGAACCCCCCACCCCCCCACCCCCCACCCCTCCTTCAGCTTTCACCCTCCAGTAGGGAGCCAGCAGCAGGGTTTGCAGAGTTTGGGGCAGGAGACACCCCGGCCCAGAAAAACACAGGAGCCCAGGCCACAGGTCTGGCCTCCAGCTGTGAGAAGAAGTGGACTCTGCTGGGAGGATGGAAGGAGGGAGGGAAGAAAAAAGAAAGGAAGAGGGAGTGCAGTTCACATTGATCCTTTGAAGAGAAGTTTTTTTTTTCCCTCTTCAAAATTCAAAGTCAGTGTTCTAGAACTCCGCTGTGTCCTGTTAATGGCAGTGATTGTTACATCAGCATTAGAATGTTAAGAACATTATAATCACATATTTATGATCTTACCCCTTAAAGGGTTGAACCAATATGAACCAAAAACAATACTCTTAAAATATTTCACTGCATTCATATTCACAAGTGTAACAGGACAAGAATTAGAATTCACTGTATGTCAGCACGTCCACAAGCTATCAAGCTATTTTCAATCCTAATATTTGTAGGCTGATGTGGCATGTGTTGACATTTCAAAGTTATCCATAGCCAAACCAGAGGTATCCTACATTGTTTCAACACCCCGGCAAATCAGTGACCACGGGGCCGGTGTGTGTATTGGTGTGAGCTCGTCTAAGTTCCAACTGATTATTAATGCTCTAAACAGCCGTTACACCTCAGGATCATTCCTGTATGAGGCCACTGTAAGGACACGTTCACTCCACTGCACTACCGTAGCATGAGACCTTAAAAAAGAGAGAAAAATAGATAAAATACAGGACTGGGTTTTGTGTAAAAATGAAGAGCAGACATGTAAAATTCTGAAACAGATGAGCTGTCAGTGTGAGCGCCTGGGTATGTGAACTGCTCGGTTCTCTCCACCATGGGAAAACTCGTAGACCAATCAGAGTTTAGAGTTTAGGGCTGCACTTATGGTTAGGGGTATGTTTTATCTTTAGGGGTAGTGTTAGAGTTTGGGTTTGATTTTATCTTTAGGGGTAGTGTTAGAGTTTGGGTTTGGTTTTTTATCTTTAGGGGTAGTGTTAGAGTTTGGGTTAGGTTATATCTTTAGGGACAGCGTTAGAGTTTGGGTTAGGATTAACATTTATTTTTTTATCTTTGGGGGTAGTGTTAGAGTTTGGTTTTGGTTTTTTATCTTTAGGGGTAGTGTTAGAGTTTGGGTTAGGTTTTATCTTTAGAGACAGTGTTAGAGTTTGGGTTAGGATTAACATTTATTTTTTTATCTTTGGGGGTAGTATTAGATTATGGGTTTGGTTTTATCTTTAGGGGTAGTGTTAGAGTTTGTGTTAGGATTTATCTTTAGGGGCAGTATTAGAGTTTGGGTTAAGATTAACGTTTATTTTTAGGGGTAGAGTTTTGGTCAGGATAAAGGCTTATGGTTCTGGTTATAATTATTTCTAATGATAAAATGACACCGGAAACATTTTGTTGTACATATCTTGCCATGTTGATTTCTTTTAGAATGTTTCTCATCGGTCGTGAAATAACCACTTGTGTAAAAGAACTCAGTTTTCTTCACTTTTTGGTGGATGCCAATGTATTTTTAAAGTTAGGGTTATGATCAGGAGATAGGGTTAGGGTTAGGGTGACCAGACTTTGTTTTATGTATCTTTGAATTATTTCAGTGAAATTATTATTGAAATAAATTACTTTGTGACACCCATGTTACTTTTGTTGACTTGATATTTAATTTGTTTTTCATCCATTTTAATAGAAAAACACTATATTCGAGATGACTGACAGGCCTATAATTAGGATAGGGTTAGGGATAGGTGAGGGTTAGATTAGGAAAACATCTTTCTTTATCAGGGCCCCCTTGGGGAAAAAAGTTTGCACTTTTGAGTTTTTGAGTAGCTTTTGAGTAGGAAGAATTTGGTCCCTTGTGTTGAAGTTTTATGTGTGTTCGTTTAGTCCTCCTGGGAATGTTGTGTTTAATTTTATGATCCTGTGTTTTTCTGCCTTACATCTGTCTTCTGGTGTCCAGCTAGCATTCGTTTGCAAGCCCTGTATTTATAGTGGTCCAAGTCCATTGTGAAGGAAATGAGCCACTAGGTGTGTGTCCCTGTTATTTATAATGTTACATTACAATGTGTTGTGCTAATCTATTCCAAATCTTATTTGCTGTTTCCTCTACATATTTTATGTCGCAGTGTCTTCTCTTCATGACATATATGAAGTTTTCTGTGACTGTAAATGTTTGTTTAATTACGTAAGTTGTGTTTGTAGTGTTATTCTTGAATGTTGTGGCCTGTTTGTAAAGGTAAAATACATGGCCTCGTGTGTGTGCCACATTGAGTTTTGGTAGTTTGCTACTTATAAGATGGTCCCTGAGGTTTTTATTTTTTTCATTTTTTTGTGAACGGAGATAATCATGCAGTCGTGGAGTAGGTTGGTGTTCTGTAGGGTCCTGACCAGGTTCTGTTTGATGTTTCTGTTTGCTAATTGGCGTAATGCTGGATAAGTGGTGATCAGTGGGATTTTTCTTGTGTCCTGTTGTCGTGTAGCCTAGAAGGTCCTTAGGATCTGTCTTAGGGAGGATCTGGGGTACCCCTTTGGTTTTAATGCATTGAAGAGTGGTTGGTGGCCTCTTCATGATCTGTGTGCATTATGTACACATTCTGTTAAACCTGTTCTGTTAAGGGGTTAGGGTTAGGCTGTGGTTCAGGGTTCAGTTTAGGTTTGTAGGTTTTCTTATTCAGATGGACAAGAAACCTTAACTTAAACATGGTGAAATAAGTGAATAGAAAAGTGTTTGATGAAATGTATGACTATGAATGTATTTCAGTGGAAAACCACGAAATTGATAAGACTATAGTCTTATGTCCAAAAAGTAAAAAAATGCTTTAACAGATTTTTTATGTCATTTTTTTATTCAAACGGATAGGAAACTGTCCTAATTTAACAACCACGGTGAAATAAATGAATAGATATTTATTTGAAGAAATTCATGATCATAAATGTATTTCAGTGGAAAACCAGAAAATTTGTAAGACTATAGTCTTATGTCCAAAAAGTAAAAAAATGCTTAACAGATTTTTTATGTCATTTTTTTATTCAAATGGATAGGAAACTCTCCTAATTTAATAACCACAGGAACATAAATGAATAGATATTTATTTGAAGAAATATAGGATCATAAATGTGTTTCAGTGGAAAACCACAAAATTGATAAGACTATAGTCTTATGTCCAAAAAGTAAAAAAATGCTGAACAGATTTTTTATGTCATTTTTTTATTCAAATGGATAGGAAACTGTCCTAATTTAATAACCACAGGAACATAAATGAATAGATATTTATTTGAAGAAATATAGGATCATAAATGTGTTTCAGTGGAAAACCACAAAATTGATAAGACTATAGTCTTATGTCCAAAAAGTAAAAAAATGCTTTAACGGATTTTTTATGTCATTTTTTTTATTCAAATGGATAGGAAACTGTCCTAATTTAACAACCACGGGGAAATAAATGAATAGATAATTATTTGAAGAAATTTATGATCATAAATGTATTTCAGTGGAAAACCAGAAAATTTGTAAGACTATAGTCTTATGTCCAAAAAGTAAAAAAATGCTTAACAGATTTTTTATGTCATTTTTTTATTCAAACGGATATGAAACTGTCCTAATTTAACAACCACGGTGAAATAAATGAATAGATATTTATTTGAAGAAATATATTATCATAAATGTGTTTCAGTGTAAAATATATTCATAAGACTATAGCTTTATTTCTAAAAAGTGAAGAAAAAAAATTAATAATGTCATTTTCACTCCTCTTTCTTAATTTAAGAACCACTGTGAAAAAACGAATAATTATTTGTTTGAAGAAAATATGAGAAATGTGTTTTGGTTGAAAACAGAAAAACATAAGACTATAAAAAAACTATAAAAAAGAATGTCAAAAAAGCACACAAAACATACAATAAACATTTTTAACATGCCCTTTATTTTATTCAGACCGACAATAATTCCTGTTAAGAACCACAGAGGATTAAATGAGTAGAAATTTAAAAAAAGAAATTACTGATTTTTTATTTTTATCTTTTTCATACAAAAATGAATTTTGGAATGAATATTTTACAGCCATATATATTTACATATTTTTCAGTGAAATGCTTTGTTCAAAATAATTGTAAAAAAAAGAAAGAAAATTTTCAACCGTGTATAGTGCATGTGGATAATTAATTTATGTAAAACAAAACAATGTAAGTCTTACTTTGAGGTAATTTTTAAATGCAACATTGGGTAGAACAGCCATGTGTATATTAGCAGGCAATAGGCTGAGACCTGATGTCTGATAATGTTCAATGAGTTGTAGTGAATGTTATGTTTGTGCCATTATTGTGTTTGGTAGTTGGAGGGTGACCAGCACCTCCATTTGGTGTCTTGATGCAAATAGAAATCAAGACAAACATTTTTTTTTTTTTTTTGAAGATCTGAAGATGAAACCAAGTAAAATTAAAGAGAAGGTGAGGGTTGTGTTATCAGCACTTGAATAAAAATAATCTTTTTGTAAATTTATTTGTCCTTTATTTTCCCATCCTTTTCATCCATTTGTAGTTGACATCACTTTTCCCTGGCTGAAATTTTAATATTAGCAAGAGAGAAAAACACAAAGCAGACCATTCAAACCCCTTATATGAGATCCTATCAGATGAGGATATGACACATTAGACAACGCCCATGCAGCATTCTCACAACGTTAGAGCAACGCTACAGCAGCCTTTTCACAGCGTGGTTTTTGTTGTCGTTTGTTGTTGTTGTTTTCGTGTTAGCGGACGCCGCGGGCGGCCTCGTCTCTGTGTGTGTCTGTGCTCTGTACTCAGATTTACAAAGAGCCTCACACGCCAGCCAAGATCCACAGCTCTAAGCCCTGAGCGCCGCTGAAGGAGGCCTCAGCCCCGCATTCCGCCCGAACCTGAGTCCGGCGAACCGCGGCGCTCGTCACTCAACGCCCC
Source organism: Anguilla pacifica (assembly GCA_039654925.1). Taxonomy (NCBI): domain Eukaryota; kingdom Metazoa; phylum Chordata; class Actinopteri; order Anguilliformes; family Anguillidae; genus Anguilla; species Anguilla pacifica. Next base: position 2,431,267 of record CM077287.1, on the reverse strand, counting down.
GTGAGTCAGAGCAGTCATTGGCCCACGCCGTCACCCCCCCCTACCCTCGCCCCCGCAGCCCATCCCTCGCCCCCGCACCTCATCCCCCACCAACCCCCCCATCCTCCACCCCCGTCCCTGCCCCACATCCCCCCTATCCTCGCCCCCGCACCCTATCCCCCTATCCTCGCCCCCCCGCCCCAGTCCCCCGCCCTCGCCCTCGCCCTGACACACTCCCGTCCCGCCCGTCTGCTCCGGACCTGCTGCCCAATCGCAGCTCCCCGGCGGGGCGAGCCCGGCGATGACTTCACCGGGAGGGAAACCGCGGAACGCTCCGCTCCGGACCTGTCGTCGACGGTTACCCTCTGGTTTCAGTAGACTGTGAGGACACGGGAGAGAACGGCGGAGGAATGTGCGTTCCCCGCCCCCCCCCCCCCCATCTCCCCAAACCTCCCCCGCACCCCCCCACCGTGCCCGCACGTGCTCACACGATGACAGACGCAGAAGGCGCTGTTCCCGAGATGGGACGTCCTGACAGCACTCTGGGGTCAAGCCATGCTGCAGTCTGAAAATAGCCCCCCCCCCCCCCCCCCCCCGTGATCCCGCCACCCAGACCCCAGACCCCAGACCCCGGTCATTATCCCTTTTATGGTCCCGTGTCCCTCTGCCCTTTCTGAGAGGAGCTCAGTGACCCTCTGCCGCTTCCAAAAAACCCTCAGGCCCGAGTCTTTCCCCAGTGACCCCGCCCCTGGACCTTGGGGGTCACGCCGGTCCTTCACTCCCCCCGGCGCTCCAGCTAAAAGGGTCGGGCGGACCACACAGCGGGACAGTGCGCTGGCGGGGAAACGGATCCAGAAAGGGCCGCGTCGACCGCAGCGACACCTCCGGGTCAGCAGGGGTCACTGTAACATCGTGGGAGAGGGCAGACAAGAGGCAGGTGTCTGGTCTTCATGCTGTCTGCTGGTTTCCATGGTGAGAGAAGCTGTTTAGGAGAGGAGAGCACCAGAATGTGTCTGTGCAGACACACAGACGGGCGCGATGGCCTTAATCAGATTAATTAATTTAATTTAATCAGATTAAAGCAAACTGTCTTGAATTAGTTCCATTTGAAGCGATGTCATCTCCTGAAACCTGGCAGGAAATGTACTTATTTTTTTGACATAACACAAGTGTCGTGGATGACGACAAGAAGTTGCAGTGAAAATATTTTCAAAAATATTCTTTCAAAGTCCCTTGTAGTGTAAGTTTCTGCATAGCAGAATATATGTCTTTTTTTGGATTAAGAGTGGAGACTCATTCCCTACAGGGGACAAAAATGAATTTGCCTGGTCTTAGGAGGACATGTACACCATTAACTGAACTGGAAATGTTAAGAACAAGTCTTATTTATTTATTATTCCTCCACTTACTTTCGTCTTTGTTGGTCTAGGGGATGACTATGTGGGTAGATGTGGAGAGACAGTCTTTGTGGGAATTTGACCAGGAAACCAGATGAGATACAATCTGGTTTTAATGACCACAATGATTCAGAACCTTGTTACTGAGTGGTAGGGCTTCTTGGCTTTAGCAGGTCAACGTGAGAAGGTTACTGAGTGGAATGGCTGTGTAGCCGCGTGAGCATGGATAACTGGATGATGTGAATTGGTGCTGTTGCCGGGTGAAGGACTGTGGTTGAGAGGCTTGGCTCGCGTTTGAGTCCCGGGGCCCGGTGGAGTGGAAGCCAGCAGTCAGGAGCTTCCTGGAGCAGAACCGCTGGATTAGGCTCTGTGCAATGCTCCTGCCCTTACCACTGACTGCATTCACCAGCACAGGGAACCACCTGTCAGACTGGGGGTGGAATTCAAGGAACAATTTGAACAATATTAAAAGTTTTTTTTCATTATTCTGACGATTGATACTCTCTCAGAACAGTGTATCAGCCCCCTAGGCTTTCTAATTATTGCTATACTCAGGGACGGGGGGGGGGGTAAATACAGAAATGCATCTTGTTACAAAAATACCCGCCAAATAATCATATCTATAATATACACCTGAAGGGCAGCAGTGTAAGCTGCTTCACAGGTGGCATAGAGGTAGATAAAAACAAGGTGAGAAATGTGAAAAACACTTCTGAAAATACACTTTACTAGTTCCATATTTAAAATGCTGCCCATCCCTGGCTGTGCAGTAGGGGAGTATCTCCTGTGAGCCCTGTCCAGGCCCTGGTGCTCTCCTGGTTTTGGACTTGAGGCAGACTGGCCTCACACAGAACTGATTCCACCCCTCCCCCTCTGCTCCTCTCCAGGCCTTTTCTGCTCCTCTTCACTCCTCTCTGCTCCTCTTTGTTCTTTTTCGCTCCTCTTTGTTCTCCTCTGTTCTTTTTCACTCCTCTGCTCTTTGGCCACCGGCTCCATGCTCCAGCCAGTCTCCAAATCCCCCATAATTCCCTTTTTGGCTCATTCCACTGAAATATGATTTTCAGACTAAACCACTGCACTGCGCTGATGAAAACTACAGCATGATCAAAATGTTTTTTTTAAACATCACACTTTTTTATACCTTTTTTCTTTATTTTCTTTTGAAATAAGTCACTGTTATTTTTTACTGGAAGTTCTGTTGGCCTACTGCATGGAGTATTCAGACCTCAGATCTTTATTCAGATATTAAAATAGTCTCGAAATGTGGTAATGTGGTAATTTTAGCAGACTCAAAGTGCACACCACAGTGTGCAGAGCAATTTAATTTCGAATTCCATTTAATTTCCACTTGTGGTTGTTTATTGTTTATACAATCTTCTCCAGATAATATAATCAAGACATGTATGAACACAAGACCCAAAATTTAGCAAAATGTGTTATAAAAACTTACATGTAGGTTTTGAAGAAGGTTCATGAAACTGTAAATTCAGTAAATTACATTCAAATTCTAGTGTACAGTCAGCAATGTATAATATAAAACAATTCAGGGATTTAAAATTCAGTTAGAAATGAGCTCTAAGTTTCTGCCACACAGTATGTTGCCTCCAGACAATAAACCAGAGAAATGAGAGGTGCTGTTGAAAGCAGCGCAGGTAATTCGTCAGGGCCTACCGGTCAGTACAGCCTCGTTGTGTGGCCCATTTAGGAATTCACACTTCAGAGGAGATGGAGGGTGTGGAGAGGAGATTGTGGGGAGGAGAGGATGGGGGACAGGAGGGCTGAGGGGCGAAGAAATTTGGAAACAATAAAAATGACTCACACCGGTGAAATCTCCTAATTTCACTCCAATCTGGCACCCAGACAAGGCTTCTCTCTCTCTCTCACACACACACACACACACACACACGCACGCACGCACACACACGTGGAGGTAATGGGGGGTTGGGGGAATGTGAATGCAAGCTAAAGAGTTTGCCCAAACAATCCCCCCCCCCCCCCCCCCATTATTCCTTAATGCAGTGTTCTATTTAGGTTTAGCTAATGCTCCAGCTTCAAAGTTTGGAAACCACTGAGCTAATGTGTGTGTGATCGGCTCCCTCGTGGAACACGCCCCCTTGTGGCCATCCGCCATAACCCGCACTGTATAAGGTTACCCTCCTCCGTCATTGCTGGAACACAGCATTCTGACCCGGGCCAAGCGTGGGCCCTGATGAACTCTCCCTCTCTCTCAGGGGAGAGAACACAAAGCTGCCGAAACGCCTGGGGGCTGTAAAAACCCCGTGCCCCCCCGCCCCCCCAGCTCCTCCATTTAAGTGGTGTCAGCGTGGCACACTGCACACGTGCGGCAAGAGCGCTTTCCCGCTTTGATCCGTGGCTCAGCCGCTCGGTCTCTCCATTAAAATAAACGGAGGGAAAACGCGGACCTTGGCCTCGTCTGTCGGAGCGACGAGGAGGGCGACGTTAAAGGCAGGGTCCGACCGGGACACAGAGAGCATCGCCTTCCCAGTGTGACGTGATGAGGCTCTGGACTCAACTGTGCGAGTGTAACAGAGTTCACAGACCTTGAGCGTATATTACAGAATGTGACGTCACCCATGCTGACTGCAACTGCAGTTCGAAATCCTCAGCTGACATTACCCTAGCAGTGACAGACCAAACCTGACCTCCATTTAATAGAGTAACATCTGCAAATACGACTAAGGTTCTTGCAGGAAAGATTTTTTTAAAAATTATAGCATATGTGCTGGCAATAGCAAAGTATATTGATGGGCTTATGACTCAGAGGTTGCAGGTTTGATTCCCGGGTGGGACACTGCCATTGTACCCGTGAGGAAGATACTTCACCTAAATTGCTTTGGTAAACATTCAAAAGGACTGAAAATAGATAAAACAACTTCAAAAGCCTGGAATACACATAATGCAATCATGAATAAAGAGCCATTTTAGAACGAGCAGAAGATGGATTAGGGCAGAGCGGAGGGAAAAGATCGCAGTGTTCCTGTAGGTGCGTGCGACGGGGCGCATTTCGGAGATTCCAGGCGAACTCTGAGCCGTGAAACGAGTACACCTGCAGTCCGTGGGTCAGCTGAGGACCGCCACGCGGGTCCTCCAGAGCACAGCCAGGCCCCGTCCCGCAATGCCTCTCTCCCCACGCCCCTGGGGGGGACAAGGCCGAGTGCACGACCTCACATCACCTCTCGCTGTGCTGCGTCCGCTGTAGCGCCAACCCTGCGAGGAGCCGTTTAAAAAAGCAATTCCCTTATCCTTAATTACCCGAGAGTGAGAGAGAGAGAGAGAGAGAGAGAGAGAGAGGGAGAGAGAGAGGGGGAGGGGGTGTGGGAAAGAGAGAGGAGAGAGAGAGGGCAGGGAGAGAGAGAGAGAGAGAGGGAGGGAGAGGGAGAGAGAGAGGGGGAGGGAGAGGGAGAGAGAGGGAGAGGGGGGTGGGAAAGATAGAGAGGAGAGAGAGAGGGCAGGAGGGAGAGAGAGAGAGAGAGAGAGAGAGAGAGGGAGGGAGAGGGAGAGAGAGGGGGAGAAAGAGAGAGGGAGAGGGGGGTGGGAAAGATAGAGAGGAGAGAGAGAGGGCAGGAGAGAGAGAGAGAGAGAGAGAGAGGGAGGGAGCGGGAGAGAGAGAGGGGGAGAAAGAGAGGGAGGGAGAGGGAGAGAGAAAGAGAAACTTAAGAGCACATCATCTTAACTGAGGTGAGAGGGCAGAAGGATGAAATGTACTAACAAAATGGGCACCTAGGTTAGTACACAGAGCACAGAACACACAGGGACAATGTGAGTGAAAATGCAGGAGATAAACATTCGTTGCCTCAGAATGCTAGCTAAACTGGGTGGCGTGAAAGGCGTTTTGTTACACATCATACAAGTCTTCTCATTATGAGCTTGAAGAGCAATTATTAGCACACACAAATCAGTTCAGATTTATTACAGCAATTCAGCAAAATGGCAAGAATGAGTTCAAAGTTAAAAAAAAATGCTTTTTTATATTTTATTTTTTTTAGGGATTTCAAGTATTTACAAGGAAAGTGAAAAAGAAAAGCATTCATGTAAAAGTGTGAGGCACATCTGAAAATTTTATGCAAGCTGAAAGGATGGTGCACTATTCCCTTAAGGAAGTACTCAGGGCGTCTTCAATCACGGCACGTAAATCAGGTTCTCTTTATTGACTTCACATCCTGACGGATCCCAACACATTTTCATATTACCGCGAGTCTCCGCGTTGTCCGCCAAGCCGTCTGTGCCACACCTGGTTCATGAAACTCATAAATCCATCATCTCTGGCACCACTGAGGAATGCCGTAAATGGAGGGCTAACCGTGGGTCTGCAGGGGGGCCTTCGACAAACCCAGCACACTCTCAAGGCGTATTGTGAGAAGAGGCACGCCTCATCTCCAGATGGGACAGGTGCAGGAGAGGACTGAACAAAAGGTTAATAACCGATGTGTTCTGCTGCTTAATATTGGTCCTCCCCTTTCTACAGTCTGAGCATTCTCCCCATCCTGACTACAGACCCACTGGACACTGGCAGGAGAGCCGGTGTTCAACTGTAGTCCCCAAGACCTGGACTTCACCCTCATCAGTCAAATTTACTGGCAAAGTTCACGATTCACAGTTCAAGATCATGTTTTTGTGCACCAATATGAAATGTCTAATCTAGGAATGAACTGGCATAGATGGCCAGAGCGAATTAGCCAGGTGAGCCTCGGGATAACAGGTGGAAATAAAAACATGCAAACACACCTGCAGCACAGCCCTGGGCTACAAACTCACAGCCCTGAGACCGCGCCCACAAAAACGATCCATCCACACCGTGACTTTGAAAAGAATGTGTTTCCAGTTCAAGCCGTGACCTTGCATTGAATGAGTTTCCAGATCAAACTGTGACTTTGAATTGAAAGAGTCCAGGCTCCTGGCTCTGCGTTTAGGCTGGGGTATAGTGTTCCTGTTGCTCAGGAATCTCAAACTCCAGTCCTGCAGGGCTGTAGGATGTGGGGGTTTTTGCTATTTCTGAACTAAACTGCTTAAATCACTGATTGGCTAAAGAGTCCCACACACCTTATTTCCAATGATCAAACTGGCTGTTCAAAGGAAAGCACAAAAACCTGTAGAATTTGTGTTCCCTGTCCCATAGTTCCAGACGGAAAAAAAACACTCTGGTATGTTGTGACATCATAATGGAAATTATGCACTGTGGTGTGTGATGCCATAATGAATTATGTCCTGTGGTATGTGATGTCATAATGAAAATACTGCATATGAACTGAAAGATGGTAGAAGGCAGACTGGGCGGTTGGCTATGTGTGGACTGTGGACAGATTTGTGCAAGTAATACAAATACAGCAGGAGGTACATAGCACTATTGAATTATGAGATTGGGAAGCATGCATGCGTGCACACTAACACACACACGCACACACACTCATAAAGCACAAACACACAGCGCAATCACCCAGAACAAATATGCAGACACCAAAAGATCCCCAATACATATATATATCTTTTTTTATTTTATGTTTTTACGGACAAAAAAAAGATACCATTTAACAAGAGTGTAAAACATTCCTAGCTCGGTGCAGCAGCCAAGCTCAGGAGGGAACGTGTAAAATGAGGGAGGAGGAGGAGGAGGAGGAGGAGGAAGAGGTGCATGCTAAGACTCCAGGGTCCTCTGGAGAGGCTCCTAATATCTGCCTGAGAGAAAAAACAAACAAACAAACAAACAAAGATGGAAACATCAGAACAGACGCTTCAACCCAGAAGCAACACATCCCATTTTAAAATATAAATATCTGCTCTATATACGGTCACTACTGGAGTAATTACAGCCTCAAAGAATAAACGGTGAGCAAAGAAGTGGAACAAATGAAAATGGGTTTAAAATGAACAGAGGAGCGGCTCGGTGTCTATCCACTACATTCTGCCAGCCTGTCCTTTCCCTGCCGGCCCCTAACCTCCCCCTGGCCCAGCAGAGCAAAGCTTCAGCACGTGGGGAAAGACACGCATCTGTCTTCAGCCCCCCTCAAACCCTGACCCTCAGCCCCCCCCCCAAACCCTGACCCTCAGCCCCCCCCCCCCCCCCCAAACCCCGACCATCAGCCCCCCCCCTCCAAACCCCGACCCTCAGCCCCCCCCCCCCAAAACCCTGACCCTCAGCCCCCCCCCCCCCCAAAACCCTGACCCTCAGCCCCCCCCCCCGCCCCAAAACCCTGACCCTCAGCCCCCCCCCCCGCCCCAAAACCCTGACCCTCAGCCCGCCCAAACCCCGACCCTCAGCCCCCCCCCCCCAAACCCTGACCCTCAGCCCCCCCACCCAAACACCCCGCGGCCGGCGATGAAGCCGAACGGCGGGAACAGCGGAGAGGCGCGCGGACGGGCAGCTATCGCAGCGCCATCTAAGGGCAGAGCCGGCGTTCCCGTGGCGACCGAGCGCCGCGCGCGGCTGTATGAGGCGCGCGTGCAGCGGACCGCGGCGCGTTCCTGGCGATCGGACGCCATCAATATGCCCCGTTAAAAGCACAGAGCACCTTAAGTACACAGAGCCTGGAGCCCGGAGCCAGGAGCAGGGTACTGGGACAGAGCGAGCCTCACGCTGGGGAGGGAGGGAGGGGGCGAGCGAGGTGGGTGGGCGAACGAGGGACGGCGATGGCTGCGTTTTCTTTTTTTTAAAAAATTTTTTTTATATCCGTTTATTTATAACATTATTAATAAATCAACAGCTCTGGCGTTATTACAGCTGCATCCAAGCTGAAGTAGCTTCGCCAGTAAGTGTCTAATTAATGTGTCAGACGAGAAGCAGGATGACTGGCCAGGCGTCTGCGCAGAGCCCACAGCATCATGGGGGGAGAAAGCATCACTTGAGAGGGTGTGAGGGAGTGAGGGGGCAGTGTGGGGCTGTAGCCTACCTTGGCCGGGGGGTGGGGGGGTGGAGGGTTACTCGTCGATGTACTCGAACGGCTCTGGGGCCTCCGGCTCCTGCTCTTCCTCCTCGATCTTGGGGCCGTGGGCGGAAACGGGCTCCACCAGCTCCTCCTCTTCCTCACTGGTGTCCTTCAGGATGATGATCCCGCCGGTGTGCAGCTGTGGGGGGTAAACGCGGACATGTTAGCCCTTAGCACTAGCTACACATTCCCCCAGGCAAGACCACAGTTATATTAGCCTTTAGCGCTAGCTACACATTCCCCCAGGCAAGACCACAGTCATATTAGCCTTTAGCGCTAGCTACACATTCCCCCAGGCAAGACCACAGTCATATTAGCCCTTAGCACTAGCTACACATTCCCCCAGGCAAGACCACAGTCATATTAGCCTTTAGTGCTAGCTACACATTCCCCCAGGTAAGACCACACACGTTAGCCCTTAGCACTAGCTACACATTCCCCCAGGCAAGACCACAGTCATATTAGCCTTTAGTGCTAGCTACACATTCCCCCAGGCCAGATCACACACATTTTAGCATCCCACGCTAGCACCAATCTGTACCTCTCACAGGTACGTCATACAGGAACTTCAGCAAATCATGTGAAATCCCCCGCCCTACACCGCTGCCGAACACAAACCGTGTTCTAGCGCAGAACGTCCACACTAAAAGCAAAGCAGAGCCCCTCAGGCAGGCAGGCTGCAGGTCTCTGATCGGTACATATAAACCCAAAATCTGAGCCAGCAGGTTGAACCGCTCCCTCAATCCCCCCCATGGCTAATGGAAGCCTGCGAGTTGGGGGGGGGGGGGGGGCGAGCCACGAGAGAATGCCAGAGAGAGAGAGCCTCTCAGGACGGGCTTAAGGACGCAATCACGCCCCAGATAAATTAAAAACGCATCACTCTCACGGCCCTGACCCAGAGTGCAGTTCTTCCCCTGAGCGAGTTCTTACGCAACAGCCTCCCAGGCCTGTTTAACAGTCACAGCGCGCCCCGGCCTGTGTTAAAACCCAGTGAGCGCAGCGCATAGTGTCCCACAATGCTGAGGTACTTCACCAAAACAAACTGTCCCCTGATTTGGAGAGGCTCTTTTCACAGAAAAACACATTTCCACCAATTTGGTGGCTGCAGCCAAGCAGTAGTGAGATATTTCTGTGGTCTTTAGAGACGCCCCCCCCCCCCCAGCCTGCAGACACCCCCCCCCCCCCAGGGCAGGGGCTCCCAAACTCGGCCCGGGAGACCCGCTGTGTCGGAAGCTTCCTGGTAATTGCCGATTGTTGAAAACACGCGTTTTAACTTCTGCAATAATTTTTTCCCATAAACTTTCCTTTCCCATTACAAAATACAATACATAATGTGCCATAGGCAGACCAGGTGCACAGGCAGTGATGGGAATTAAGAAACTAAAATGCCAAATTTTATGGCAAATAATAAAATAGTCCTTCCCCCCCTTCTCCCTTCTTCTCTCCCTCCGCCAGAATTGTACCCATAAAGCACAATCAAACTGATATTGCAAAGAAAGTGAACACTTGTAAACACACAGTTAAACGGCTTAAAGTGCCCATCTGTGGGCCTGTGTGTGGGGCGGGGCTCGTGGGTTGGGGCGGGGAGAAGCTAAGCGGGGCGGGGCAGGGTGTACACGCGTGGTTTCTCTGCTCTCCCTCGTCCCCTAACCCCCCCCCCCCGGCTCGGGGCTAACTGGTCTGCAGCAGCTGTGTTTGCTTTTGGTTGGTGCTGAAATGCGCCTGGCAGGGAGGGGCTGGGGGGCCTCGTTTCAGCGCACGGGTGGGGTCGTCTCTGGGGACCCCCCCCCCCCCCACCCCCTGTCCGAGTCTATTTCGGGGGGGGTCAGAATCCGACGCGGACGCGATAATTGGCGGGACCTGCATTCCGTGTGTTGAAACGAAGGCGTTTCGCGTGCGGGACGTCTGGCACTACACAGGACGCCCCAGTTCGGAACACCCCTCAGTTCGCCAAACCTTGAAGCGCTGACGTCATTGGGACGCAAAAAAAACTCCTCTTCTCATGCAACGCACACAGGCTCAGAGCAGCCAGATCACGTTGCCGCGGGGAACCGCTCTGTTTACCGCAGAGAAGGCAGCCAGGCTGCGCCGGCTCAAAGAACGCTCTGTTTAGAGATAATGAGCAAAAGCCCAGCGGAGCAGCGTTTGGCCTGAAACCCTGGAACTGGAGGACGAGGGGAGAGGTGTGAGACACACCTGAGGAGAGGGAGAGGTGTGTGTGACACACCTGAGGAGAGGGAGAGGTGTGTGACACACCTGAGGAGAGGGAGAGGTGTGTGACACACCTGAGGAGAGGGAGAGGTGTGAGACACACCTGAGGAGAGGGAGAGGTGTGTGACACACCTGAGGAGAGGGAGAGGTGTGTGACACACCTGAGGAGAGGGAGAGGTGTGAGACACACCTGGGGAGAGGGAGAGGTGTCTGACACACCTGAGGAGAGGGAGAGGTGTGTGTGACACACCTGAGGAGAGGGAGAGGTGTGAGACACACCTGAGGAGAGGGAGAGGTGTCTGACACACCTGAGGAGAGGGAGAGGTGTGAGACACACCTGGGGAGAGGGAGAGGTGTGAGACACACCTGGGGAGAGGGAGAGGTGTGAGACACACCTGAGGAGAGGGAGAGGTGTGTGACACACCTGGGGAGAGGGAGAGGTGTGAGACACACCTGAGGAGAGGGAGAGGTGTGAGACACACCTGGGGAGAGGGAGAGGTGTGAGACACACCTGGGGAGAGGGACTGGGATGAGGCTCAAGTGAAAAAGTGGTCTGGATACACGGAGAAATCCCTGAAAATGAGGAACTGAAAACATTCTCTAATGTGTGTGGGGGTGACTACAGGTGTGGGGCTCAGATGTGTGTGGAGCTCAGGCGTGTGTGGAGCTCAGGCTCAGGTGTGTGGGGCTCAGGTGTGGAGCGCAGTTTGAGCGCAGGTGTGGAGCGCAGTTTGAGCGCAGGTGCACAGCGCAGTTTGAGCGCAGGTGTGGAGCGTAGTTTGAGCGCAGGTGTGGAGCGCAGTTTGAGCGCAGGTGCACAGCGCAGGTGTACAGCGCAGGGAGCCTCACCGGTTTGAAGGGCTGGTAGCGGCATGTGTCGGGCATGGTGAGCACTTTGAGCTGCGCAGGCATCACCCGGGCCGGGTTCTCCAGCAGCTGGAAGCTGGGCTCCGGCTCCTTCCTCTTCTCCTTCTCCTTCTCCTTTTCTTTCTCCTTCTCTTTCTCTTTTTCCTTTTCTTTCTCCTTCTCCTCCTCTTTTTTCTCTTTCTCTTTCTCCTTCTCCTTCTCTTTCTCTTCAGTCTCCTGCAGGTCCATCACAAGTGAGTGTGAGATCACAGAGCCTGGCTCTTTAGCACAGCCAACGCAACACAATAATCACGATAATAACAATAACAACCATCATCATCATCATCATAACAATAAAACTTACTGCTAGCAATAATAAGCAGATAAACTTTACACAGCACCTTGTGGAGCACATCTCACACAACATTTGACTGTTGTGCTCCTGAAAAGAACTCATTTCTGCATAGTTCAAGATGGCAGCCAAGACAGAGGAGAAGCATCATCAGCAGTAACGGAACACAGCGGAACATGAACACGCCGCGGATCACATGACCGCGGATCACATGACCGCGGAGTCCGAAGAAAGCCGTCGCCGCGTGCGAGAGGGTTCGCCGCCGACCCTGAACTCACCACTTCCATCTTCTCCTCCTCCTTCTCCTTCTTCTCCTTCTCTTTCTCCTTCTTCTTGGCCTTGGCTGTGATGGACAGAACGGCGGTGGAAACCTGACGCAGCGTCGGGGGAGAGAAAGTTCCAGAGAGTCAGCGCTACGGAAACGAAGTTCAGCGCGCCCTCATAAAGCCACAAAGTGAAATCACAAACTGGGTCTGTCTTCTCCTTCAGCTCAAGTGACTTTTTAATTCTTATTTTTACTACAGCAGATTCTCAGTTACGGACCGACCCTTCACCCGAACAGGAGAAAGAGAGTTAGAATCGTAACTCTGTTCGATATTAAAGAGGACCAGAATGTAATTAAAGGTCAAGTGAGACTAAACCAGGCCACTGAGAAGGTACTCAGAATGCCGATCTCGTTTGATTAAGTTCTAACAAGATACTAGCCATCATAAAGAAAGTTTAATAGCTACAAAATGGCCTCATGTTAACATACATCACTTACAGTAAATAATACCAGTTAAGCATATGATTCCAATCAGTAAATGGTTCAAATGATTGAGAATTCTTTCTTGAAATATTCTCCATCCTTCCAAAAAAGCTTGCTATCTGAACTGAAGTCCACAGCACTGAGCCCAATGAACACCAGCATCAGGAATGTTTTGTGTGTGTGTGTGTGTGTGTGTGTGTGTGTGTGTGTGGGGGGGGGGGGGGGGGGGTGTTCCCACCTTCTCCTTCTCCTTCTCCTTGGGCACCTCCAGGGCAGGGGGGTAGGCGAAGGTGGAGGGCTTGCAGTTGGAGCGGTACTGCACCTTGGGCATCTGGAGACAGAACAAGGTCAGAGTCACAAGCTGCCACAGGTGTGCCAACGTCAGGTGAGCTACTGTCAGGTGCGCTAACACCAGGTGAGCTAGTTCCAGGTGCGCTAACACCAGGTGAGCTAGTTCAAGGTGCGCTAACACCAGATGAGCTAGTTCCAGGTGCGCCAACACCAGATGAGCTAGTTCCAGGTGCGCTGGCACCCCAGACACAGAACCAGCCCCCAGAGCTGCTCGCTGTAACTCTTCCCTACCTTCAGGTCCTTGTTGAGGCCGATGATGGCGGTGGGGGTGAAGGCCAGAGACAGGAAGTGGGAGAGGGGGAACCAGAACCAGAACTGGGTGAAGACCAGGAGGCCCACCACCGAGGGCATGTGGGTGTGGCCCGTGCGGGACTGCAGGGATATGGTGACGTTGCGGCCGCCTGCACAGACAGAGGGGACAGACAGCAGGGCTCAGACTCAGCACCACTGAGGGTGAAACAGCAGGAAGCACAGGCCAGGAGTTCAGAAACACTGCTGAGGATGACAATCTGACACTGCTGAGGGCAACAGACTGACACGCCTGTGACATCAGCATTAGAATGTTCAGCTGAAGAACATCCTAATCACATATTTCTGAACTAACACCTTAAGAGAAAGTAAAGAAGGGGCTCCCTCTCAGCGAAAGCCGATCAGCTGCGCAGAAACGGGGAGTACAAAACAAGAAGTACCGAGGAGCTCCCCTGGCAAAGGGGGAGGGAAACCCCGTACCCTTTAAAAAATCCTTCATTATTTTTTTATTTTATTTTTTTTTTGACCGATTTTAACTCCTGCTAAAAAAAACTTCTGATTACAGACAAACGGTCCCAGTTCAAACGCCAGCTCGCGAGACAACGAGCGGCGACGCTCTGTCACGGCGGTTAAATCCGTCTGGCATTTAATTTCATTTTCACCGGCATCACGCGGACGGATCACCGGCGGTCTGAGTCCTCTTATCCGGCCGCGGAGATCAGCCGGCTCGATCCCGAGCGCGTACATTCGCACTCCCAACAATTCACAGGCAATCACAGGGGCGTGCCTCCATTCTATTTTAAACCTGCAGGGGTCTGCGGTGTCTTTAGTGATGAGAACTAAAATACGGTTCATCAGCTGTTTCTGCTTCGGTCAGCCTCGGGGGGGGGGGGGGGGGGGGGAAATTAACCGCCTAATCACAACACAGGATACTAACACTGTGTCCCACAGGCCAAAAATCTATTATTTCAAAACCTGAAGAAGAAAAGAACATTTTGAGGTGGGGGGATGGGGGGGGGGGGGGGGGGCGAACTCAGATGGGGAGGTTACTGATGAGAGACAGAAAAAACGAAATATTCCCAATAAAAAAAAGTCACGAACTCTTCCCTCGAAAATACGTTTCTATTCAGTCCAGCTGAAGACCAGCCACGCAGATCTGGCCAATGGCAGCATCCCAGGAACATTGAGTGATTTCTCAGGCCCGGTACAGGGCATTTACCCAATCAGGGGTGCGTGACCCTGGTCCTGGACACCTACAGGGGCCCCCCCAAGCTTGTTTTCGGTTCCACGTTAAAATCTGCAGCTGATTCAGACCCAAAAAACTGGGAGAGGAGAGTTCACTGTAATCAGACACTTTTAACTGGTCAATTATGTGCTGGACAACAGCGAACACAAGCAGACTCTGGAGATCTCTGGGACCAGGACTGCAGACCCCTGAAATAGAAGCTGAGCACCAGGAACGATCCCCGCACACCCCAAATCCAGACCTGTACCGATGCCTAAGAAAAGCGGTAACCAGCCCTGTTCCAGGAGATATACCATCCTGTAGGGTTTCACTCTCTAGTTGTTGAATGAGGTGTGTTTTATAAGGGTTGGAGTGAAAACCTACAGGACGGTAGATCTCCAGGAACAGGATTGGTTATTTAGAGAATGGGCTCTCACTCAATAACCTCACCAGATCCACAGCGGTTTAGTGCGAAGACTAAACAAGCCCTGCACTACATCAAAACTTTTACACTGAAAAACTGAATCAAAAAACTTTTTCATGGCGGGTTTTTCATTAAATACCAATAAGAAGCACTGGAATTGGAGTTTTGCTGAGGAGAGAGAGAGAGAGGAGGTTGGTTCACGGTCACCAGGGAAACGAGTGCGCTGCTTATCAGGAAATCTACACACAGCCTCAGCCGCGCTCTGAAAGGCAGCCTAATGTTGTGCCTCCCGAGCATTCAGGCCGGCGTTAAACTGATCCACATGTCGGAAGAGGCTTTTTAAACACAACGGCATTACCAGAAGGGCTCTGTGCAGAGCGGGGTTTTTTTTTGTTGAAGAGGGACACGCCGTTTTCCACTGGTTTGCGTGACAAAACGGTCCACCGACGCAGCGAAGTACCGACACCGTATGAACTTTTCCCCTCAGAATATATGAACGTATACATATATAAATATATATATATATATATATATATATATATACACACACACACACACACACACATATATACACATATATACACACACACACACACACACATATATGTACATATATATATATATATATATGAATTCCAGCCAAAGTGTTTCTTAGGGTTCGAGCGGAATACAGGCTCCAGTCAAACAGGGATCATAGCTTAGGATCTGGCCTTTCTGTCTTCCTGTCTAGGAGGGACAGAGAACGGCTAAATCTCACGACAAAGGTTTTTCTTTTCCCCCCCTCAGCTGTAAAACTGATTAGATGAAGGCAAAAGAGGATGAGGTATTCCTTTTAAAGCTGTGACCGTGATTCAAGGGGAATAGATTTTTTAAATTCATGCATTGATTATTACTGGGATTCTCTGTAATATTTGACACACTGTGACTATATAAGATATGAAAACCTTTGTGGGAAGGATGGCTATTTTCTGCGTACTTTCTGGCTTTAGTACTTTGGCTACGTGATTTTTTCGTTGGAACTTGAAAGCATATACATGTGCGCATTTGTGTGTGTGTGTGTGTGTGTTTGATTGTGTATTGAAGGGCAGGCATTATTTTTGTTTAGCTGTTGCTTTGGACGTCAGAAAACACTTGAATCCACGGACATGGACACACACACACACACACACACACACACACACACAGACACAGACACAGACACACAGACACACACACTCAGTTTTCAGACGGTGGAATGCTAGGTTATTCACAGCCTTCCGCAGGCTTCCAGAAAGCACCCCCACTCACCTGCGTCCAGGATGCCCTGTGCCAGGATGGCCCCAAACTTGGCCATGACGTCATCGTGCTTGTCGTTGATGACCTTGGCGTACAGCTGCCGAAACTGGTTAACCTGCGGGGGGGGGGGGGGTAAAGACACAAAATCACCCTTTAAACTCCACTTCTAACACTACACACGTGCCACGTCCTGACAAACCCAATACACGTACCATTTGATAACTGTAGTCTTAACACAAGAGACCAGGACACACATTGGATTTGTCCAAATACAGCTCGAGTCTCACCTAGAAGCGGTCAGACTCAGATTCCACTGATATCGGACATGACTGCAAACACAACAGCACGCGTCCTCTCCAGTCATCACCACTGTACTAAGAACATCCCATAATAAGCGTGTGGAAGTTACCAGGCACTCGGCTGTGGTTGCTGGTCAGGAAAAAACTGAGCGCAGCAACTTGGGAGAAATGCGACCTCATACTAAACTTGCAGAATAATAACACGGACAGTATTAAGTGCACCCAGACAATGAGATCTCAGAAAGCTGCTGCATCAGACAGGTTTAAACTGGGCCAAACGGCAACACACTGAAGGAAACAAACAGGCCAAATGTTCCTGTTTACAGAGTCCCTGGTGTCCATTACCTCTGCTTCCATTCCTCAAAAAATTACAAGATTAATACTGTGTCAAGCGTAGATATGACCTCATTTATTATTTTAATGAAGAGAAAAAAAGCATTTTTATAATTATTTTTGTTTAAAACTTCAAACGTTGTATTTCAGGTTCCCGTTATTATTATTTTTGGTTCTACACACCAAGCTTCTTCGCATGATTTGTGAAGCTGGGGCAGTGTGATGGTTTATCGGTTCTGAAACGAACAAAAGCACTCGAACCCAGCACATCAAAGCAAGATAAATAAATAAAGGAGGAGAAAAAGAAGAAGAAAAAAGCTTTCAAAGCTTTGATGATCAAGGATTCATTCTGTGCTCCTAAAGATTTACTCCACAAGCCGCTCCTCGGTCACTGAACTGCATGCTGAACAGACACATCGGCCTCCAGCGATAGAGAGCGTGTTTACCCATCCTCAAGCTAACGGAAAAGAGCGTAAATCAAAAAGCGCTCGGATGTGCAAACAGACATGCAAGCTACACACATGAATGTCAGGCACCGATTAAGGTCTAAAAAAGACGTGTGTGAGAGCAGAATTTTAATCCACTTCGCAGAAAGTGCCGAGTAGGTCAATATAACCACATGCGCTTCCCTGCCAGCAATCGACCCGAATCCTTCCCGAAGATGAAAATTAACGAGTACGACTGGTAAAACTATCAGAGGCACACGCTGCCGGAATTCCAGAGCAACTAAAAAGAGAGGATGAGTACAGGGCATCAACGGGGTAAAATTTATTAGTGGTGCAGATCAAGAGCTGTTGAAGAAGCATCCGGATTGTTCAAAATATTGTGACACTAGGTTGCTCTGGACAAATGAGAAGCAGTTACACAGAGCAGGCAATTACCCTCCTCACACACACGCACACGCACACACACACGCTCTCACTCTCACACACACACACACACACACACACACACTCACACACAGAAACACACACACACGCACACACGCTCTCACTCTCACACACACAGAAACACACACACACACAGAAACACTCTCACACACACAGAAACACACACACACGCACACACGCTCTCATTCTCACACACACAGAAACACACACACACACAGAAACACACGCACACGCACACACGCTCTCACTCACACACACACACACACACACACACACACGCTCTCACTCTCACACACACACACACACACACACACACACACACACACCTGATTTCAGCCAGCCTATACACACACTCAGGTCCCAAATGCCAGGCTCTAAAGTGAGGTTATTCTGAGTGGAATTGGGACTGAGATTTACACGAACAGCACATCAGGCTCGGAGGTGGCAGAGACATTTTCAGGGGGCAATCAATGCACTGATGCTCTTTGTCACCTTGACAACGTGTGGTTCCCAGCACTCTTCGCGAGTATGATAAACGGTGGGTACAGAAAGGGGGCGGAGTCAGGCCTGACTCACAGTGATTGTTGTTCCGCTGTGGTCAATGATGCAGTCCGGGTGAGCGTCTGAGACTCACAAGGGGACAAGTGAGCTGGGTGGGCGTGTCTGTGACTCACCTTGGGACAGGTGACCTCGGTCTGCTGGATCATGATGAGGGCGGAGGCGATCAGCGCCCCCTGTCGCACGTAGTTCACCGGGTCGTTGGTCATGGGCTCCAGCAGGTTGATCGCTTCCTGCAAAAGACAAGATTCGAAATTCATTTTTTTAATCATTTGAAAATCCAGGACATGAAGCTCAGTGAAACCCTTGGCAAAAGGAGGGAGTGACAGGGAAATGTGAAATGATGGTAGGACCAGAGCCCAGTCCGTCAGGGAGGAGAAGCCCAATGGCATCGCTCGAGCGGCTGTAAGCCCCGCCCCCTGGCAGGCAGGAAGACAGGCGTTCTCTGTAGAGGCCATGTTTGTGTTACTGTACTCTTGGGCATTACGGCCAAATGCCAGCGTCCGACAGCTGACCAACCGCTCAGCAGGAGCGCAAACAAGCTGGCAGGCCTCTGAGTGAACCGCCTGCCAAGCGGGCAGCCATGCCCATAGCATGCCCACAGCCATGCCCACAGCATGCCTGCAGCATGCCCACACCATGCCCGCAGCATGCCTGCAGCATGCCCACACCACGCCCGCAGCATGCCCGCACCATGCCCGCAGCATGCCCGCAGCATGCCCACACCATGCCCACACCATGCCCGCAGCTATGCCCACACCATGCCCGCAACCATGCCCGCAGCAGGCCCACACCATGCCCGCAGCCATGCCCACACCATGCTCGCAACCATGCCCGCAGCATGCCCACACCATGCCCGCAGCCATGCCCACACCATGCCCGCAACCATGCCCGCAGCATGCCCGCAGCATGCCCACACCATGCCCGCAGCATGCCCACACCTTTCTGTGCTACACAGGGCATAAAAACAGACAATAAAACAAAGACCACCTGCACACCTGGGCCTGTATCCAGAAAGCATCTCAAATTAGGACAGGAACTCCACCAACCACTGAGTGTGTTAATAATTACCAATAAAACCAATGCTGATTTGGTGCACACATAAAAGTATGTCCACCAATCACCTGTGGCTTTGTTCTGCAGGTCATTACCAACATGCCTTGTGATTGGTGGGGCTCCCAGGCCAACAGTGCAGTGCTTGGAAAGTAGAACTGTTGTTTGCCTGAGGTGCTACTGAAAGCCTCCTAAAGCAGACTCCAGATGCCAGCTGGACCATCCTTCGGTACAGAGTTGGCTGAACATTCCCATACTCTTTAGGGGAAAAAAATAAATAAATACCCGGACTACACAACAAGCTAGACTGGAAAAGTTTAAGCTTCAAGGGAGGACAGATAATCTTACTGTGCTGACAGACTGAGTGCTAAAAAGACCTCATTGAATAAGCTTTTCCTGTAACTGCACCCAAATAAGAGAAATAACAGCACAGTAATAACAACAGAATCCCCAGGTGTGTACATCAGAGCTCAGGTGTAAGAGCTGCGGAAGGGTGAGAAGCTGATTGGACTGGGCACTGTATGGACTGCAGATGATCCAGTGCGCGCTCTCTCTCTCTCTCTCTCTCTCTCTCTCTCTCTCTCTCTCTCTCTCTCTCTCTCTCTCTCTCTCTCTCTCTCTCTCTCTCTCTCTCTCTCTCTCTCTCTCTCTCTCTCTCTCTCTCTCTCTCTCTCTCTCTCTCTCTCTCTCTCTCTCTCTCTCTCTCTCTCTCTCTCTCTCTCTCTCTCTCTCTCTCTCTCCCCGTCCCTGCCTCTCACCCTCCATACCCCCCATCTCCCCCCTCTCTTTCTCCATCTCTTCAACCTGCTCTCTCACACACACCAAGAGCTTCTGCAATCTTAGGCAACAGTTCAGGTGAGGGGGCGGAGCCTCACCTAGGGGAAGATGTGTGTGTGTGTGTGTGTGTGTGTGTGCGTGTATGTGTGTGTGTGTGTGTGTGTGTGTGTGAGCGTGTGTATGAGTGTGTGCAGCTCAGGTGAGGGGGCGGAGCCTCACCTTGTTCCCCGTCCCAGCGCAGCAGATGCCCAGCGCCATGGCGGCTCCACAGCGCACGTGGGGGTTATAGCTCTCCGACAGGAGGGAGACCACGCTGGGGCACTGCTCAGGGGTCCTACAGAGAGGGGGGGGGAGAGAGACGGAGGGGGGGGGGGGAGAGAGAGAGAGAGAGAGAGAGAGAGAGAGATATTCAATCAGTGCCACCAAGCCACAATTAACCAGGTAAGCAACACCCCCCCCTCCCGAAATCACAGCCAAAGCAGATGCACTCGCTTGGCAAATATTTGGAACGTTGACAAGAGAACAGGTTAATCTAATGATGCTGGAAGAACAGAACGCAGGACTGATGGGCTATTTTGTCAGAGAGGAAAATAATCTAATTAGCAGTTTCACAGGCCTTCATCTCGTTAGCGAGCTGCAGTGGACAGAAAACACCCCCCCCCCCACCCCCCCACCCCGATTTCCTGCATTTTATCACACCAGGGCTCTCTCTCTCTCTCACACAGCCACATAACAGCAGGATCACACCCCACACGCGCAGGTCCAGCAAGGTGTCCACACCGCCCCAGGTAAGTCATCTCAGCCATCCTTAAACACCACAGCCAATGAGATGGGAGGAAAGTGACTGATGGGGCAGAACCGCGGCCCGGGCAGGCAGACTGCTTACGGTCGCGAGCTCAGCGCAGAAGTGAGATGAATAATGGACCAGCGCAGACAGCTTTACAGCGCGCAAATCCTCGGCACGACGGGGGAGCGGACTGGTCTGGGCTGAAAAGTGAACTTTAATGCAGAGTAGTTACTTACTCTTTTTTTTTTTTTTTTTGCAGACTGCACTAAAGACTGAGCCAAAAAGAAAAGATTCAGGTGTTCCATGAAATTAAAAACTGGGAAGACGGGCAGCAGGTTGTTCACCCCCCTTAACTCGGGCTGGGGGGGGGGCTCAGATGATATATGGAGGAATGGTCACAACGGGGGGTGGGGGGGTGGGGGGGGCTGGCTATGACATGTATATGAGCCAGTAAACCCTACCAAGCTGTAGCTGCAGCTGCAGTCCTGTAGGGCCTGAATCATTTCAGTTAATATCCAACTGTGTGAATGGACTGTATGTAAAGAATGTAACCTGTGCAAGTCACTCTGGATTTAGCATCTGCTAAACTCATAAAAAGTTTAGCATTTTCCCTATGAATGCATCTAGTAAAAGGGCTTGTGTGTGCGTGTGTGTGAGTGTGCATGCATGTGTGTGTGCACATATTATGTGGGTAAATTTGCACAAATTGTTCAGCTTGGCTCAGTGATCTAAATGTATGATGCTGCAAAGGTTGTGAACACATTTAATATACATTCATCTATCAATTTTCTCTCCTGTGCCAAACAAGACTACATTTCAGGGTGCCTCCATTCTGCAGTTTAATTGGTTAGTCTTCTGTCAGCTGACACTGAATTTCTTTTAAACAGACCAGCTTGAGCGCAGAATCTGAGAGCAGCAGTTTGTCAGAACTTCGTTTAAATTCAGGAGCTCATTTTAAAAGCGCAGTTCTGTTGGCAGACAGTACAGGTCTCCCTTTCTGTTCAGAGCGTTAAATACGTTTCTCACAGCAGCCAGAACCCCAATCAGGTCCAAGTCAACTTAATATGGCAAGTGTGGAAGAGCCAGATAAACAAGCCAATCCATCACAAAAACACTGAGGAGGAGGAAGAGGAGGACGTTTTTTTTGCCCCAAGAACTTAAGCACATTGTCTCTCCAAAGTTTTATGCTTCTCTTTCATCTTCTGACTTTCTCATTTAGAAAGTGCAAGAGTGCAAAAAAAAAGTAATAAATTCAGATGTTTAAGTCACACTTCTGAGCATCATGTGTGACCTGGGGTTGCACACACACGGCAGCCGGTGACCGTGGGAAGCTGAGTGAGCTGGACACTGAACCGGTCAGAACTTCTGGCAGGAACAAGCGAAGAAAAAAAAAAAAAAAACTTCTCTAGTGCTTTAACCTCGAAGAGCCCACCCACGATTTAGCACCCAATTAAAGCCCTGGCCCTCACGTTTGCCCAACACAAACACAGCGGCGAAATAAAGGCTCTGGCACACCGCTGGGGTTTAACAACGCGTGGAATCCCTGCTAACTCAGAGCCCGAACCGGACGGGACCGGCCCGAGTCTGCCGGGCCGTTTCGGCCCCAGATAAGGAGAGACGACGGCGTGTGAATAAAATTAAACCCCAGAGCTTTAACCCCCCCCCCCCCACGCACGCACACACGCACACGCACGCACGCACGCACACACGCACAAGCGCGCACACACACACGCGCACACGCGCACACAGACACAAACACAAACACAAACACAAACACACACAGACACAGACACAGACACAGACGCACACACACACACACACACACATACGCGCACACACACACACACACACACACACACACACACACACACACACACACACATATACACTGCCCTGTTTGATTACGTGGAGGGGCCTGCTGGGAGATCGCTGCTGGGGTTTAAAACGCTAAAGTTACCGCGGTAACTGGGTGAGGTCCGCCAAGCCCAAGTTCTGGGGCCAAGGACGACCAGGACTGGCAGCAGGAAATTATCTGAATCACTTTCTGACAAAACCACCCTACTAGTCATCGGCAGCAGAACATTCTCAAATCATTGAATCCACTGCAGAAGTCAGACTTGGGGCTGATCTTACACAGCAGGGTTTATAAAAAGAAAAAATATTTTTAAACACCACACGGACACATTTACAGGCCAAGATCTATTTAAAAAAAAAAAAAAAGTGATTTCTGCTTTTCGCAAAAGACGAAAATAAAACGGTACAAAGACAAACTAATTATCGCTGCATTTACAGCAGACCTGAGGTAGGGGTGTGGCACGCTGGCAGGCACTCACAGTAACACAGCCTCCTTCTGTCTGGCGCGAGGACAGAAGCAGCAGCGCGGGCGGCCATCTTACGCAGGGAGGCAAAGCGACTGTCATCATAGCGCCTGGGGGCCCATTCCACTAAAAATGTTCCTTTTTCTTTAATAAACGGCCCCAGAGGAGCAGAAGGACTCTCCACTTTCAGACCGAGGCTAACGGGCTAACGGGCTCCGGGGGCGCACCCTGAGAATAAATCAGGGCGAACGCGCTCGTAAACGCGCGCGAGAGGTCCTCACCGCGCCTCCGAATCTCAGACGCCAGCCCCGTCAAAAAGGACAAACGGTAGCGAACGGCAGTCCTTCCTCGTAAAAAATTAATTCATAAATAAGGAGGACAAGACGATATTAATATTGCCCCCGACGACTCAAATATACGGTGTAAAATAAACGGGCAGACCGCGTTCAGGCCGGGGGAAGAGGAGCGGGAGAATAAATGAGTTATAAAACAGGACACTAACACGCGAAGCTCGAGCACGCTTTGTTTACGTGTGGCAAACCCTGTTGGTAATAATGCTCTCTGAGACTGGCCACGGCACGCGGCTCAGGCTGGAGGCTCGGGGCTGGAAACAAGGGTCCATTGTCTGAGCCTGGACCTCACGTTTGGGGCGTACCCCAAAAACGCACGCGAGGACTCTGTGGTTAGGAACAGGCGGGCCGATCTTTGCTGTTTAATCCAGTTTGCAGAGGAATTCACTTGTAACACCAGTGTGGGGGAAACACACTATGAGCCGCATTAGCCCAAGAATTCCGACCGTGATCTGGGAACGCCGACTGGGATCTGGGAATGCTGACAGGGATCTGGGAATGCCAAGTAATCTGGGAATGTGTACTGGGATAAGGGAATGCCAACTGGGATGTGGGAATGCCGACAGATCCGGAAACGCCAGCTGCGATCCATTGCTAAACTCTCTGGTGTTCTGAGACACAGTGGCAAAGACAGGACAGGGCTCTGAAGTCGGAGTGTAGCACAGTGGGTAAGGAACTGGGCTTGTAACCGAAAGGTCGCAGGTTCGATTCCCGGGTAAGGACACTGCCGTTGTATCCTTGAGCAAGGTACTTAACCTGCATTGCTTCAGTATATATCCAGCTGTATAAATGGATACACAACTTTTTACATAGCATTTTACATTGTAAGTCGCTCTGGATAAGAGCGTCTGCTAAATGCCTGTAATGTAATGTAATAATGAAGTCCCCAGAGTCCAAATCTGACCCTGAACCCCCGTGGGTCACCACACTTCAGTATCCCTCATCAACCCTGCTCCATTTCACTTACTGATATTTTACACTAGAGAATCCCACGGGCGTCACAACGGCCTCTGCACATGGGACAGACCCAGCCCCAGAGGCCCCGAGGACGGGACAGCCTGTCACCCCCCCCCCAGCTCCCAAACGGACGGCGTATCTGGACAGTCTCAGCAGCACTCTGCCCCCGGGGCGGCTTGTTTTGGTCTGCTTCAGCTTTTCTGCTCAGAGCCTTCCATAAACAGGCTGCGGGCCTGACGCTCTCCAGGACCGCCCCCCCTCCCCAACCCCCCCCCCCCCCCCACCACACAAACAACTCCGCCCAACCTGCCGGGGGTGCGTCACCATGACCCGCTTAAGAACAGAGATAAACGGAGGCGGGCAGGACCCGGGGCAGGGGTGTGGATTTTCGGAATGAATGCAAATGTAGATTATCAGACAAGTTAATGCTTCAGCCAGAGGCAAAGGACTTGGGTACGTCACAAGCACACGCACATGCACTCATCCTCTTATTCTATTGGCTATCAAAACAGCCAATCGGAAGTGGATCCAGTGACAGTCAGGGGGCTTTTCCAGGTTTCACGTGCGCTGTGAAGCACAGTGCACTCTGGGACTGCCAGGCTGAAGCTCTAAGGAGAAGTGAAGTCAAAGCAGAACGCGGTCGCTGACATCACTTCCTGTGTTAGGGCATCCCCGGGCACGGGGAGAGGGGAGAGGAAAGCACTCTGGAACATCTGAGCACAAACGCCTTCCAGCCGTGTTAGCGCTACATCTGAGGGTCAGGAAGTGCTTCAGCACGGCAAATTTGGGTGGGAGGGTGGGGGGTACTGGGGGTGCCCAGAATCACCGCACACCCCCACCCCCCCCCCTACTCTGACCATGGTGGAAATGGAACATATTATTATATATATGTGGACCTCTTTTAAGAAATACAATTCACAACCATGTATTTTAAACACAGACACACACACACACTTTCTCTCACACACACGCGCGCTCACACACACACACACACACACACTCTCGCACGCAGACACTCGCACTCACACACAACTTATAAAAGTTAACGAAAGGTTTTTACGCCGTAGCCATGCACAGTGCACCACCATTTTCATGAGCCATGTGCGCTGGAAAGCTCCATCGGAATTCTCTCACAGCCACTTCACACGGAGCTCTTGGGCTGGAATATAAACCCCACACGCGCACGAGTGTGTGAGTGTGTTCAGTCCTCATCAGAGCACGAAAGCCGAAAAACACATTACCAAACCCGACCGAGCCCATAAAGATTTCTGATCTTCACATTTTAATTCAACATATTGCCAAATGATCCATTTCCATAAAGGTGCGCTCCACACACACACACACACACACACACACACACGTTTAAAACCGTACGGACCGAGCCAGGACCCTGACAGGACAACGGCTTGCTTACAGCAGCCTTCACGTATTAGAAACAACTTAAGAGAATAAAAGCAGCAGCTGCTTGGCTTGCAGTCCTGACAGCACCTGCATGTGATCTGAGAGACAAGGTGTGCATCTGAACCGAGCCCGGAGCAGGTTGTTCCTACCACTGACAGGACAGGGCAGGGCAGGTAACAGGGCAGTGCAGGTAAGTGGGCAGGTATCAGGGCAGTGCAGGTAAGTGGGCTGGTAACAGGGCAGTGCAGGTAAGTGGGCAGGTATCAGGGCAGTGCAGGTAAGTGGGCAGGTATCAGGGCAGTGCAGGTAAGTGGGCAGGTATCAGGGTAGTGCAGGTAACAGGGCAGGTATCAGGGCAGTGCAGGTAACTGGGCAGGTATCAGGGCAGTGAAGGTAACTGGGCAGTGCAGGTAACTGGGCAGGTATCAGGGCAGTGAAGGTAACTGGGCAGGGCAGGTAACTGGGCAGGTATCAGGGCAGTGCAGGTAACAGGGCAGGTATCAGGGTAGTGCAGGTAACAGGGCAGGTATCAGGGCAGTGCAGGTAACTGGGCAGGTATCACGGCAGTGCAGGTAACTGGGCAGGTATAAGGGCAGTGCAGGTAACTGGGCAGGTATCAGGGCAGTGCAGGTGAGTGGGCAGGTATCAGGGTAGTGCAGGTATCAGGGCAGTGCAGGTAAGTGGGCAGGTATCAGGGCAGTGCAGGTAACAGGGCAGTGCAGGTAAGTGGGCAGGTATCAGGGCAGTGGGCAGGTATCAGGGCAGTGCAGGTAAGTGGGCAGGTATCAGGGCAGTGCAGGTAACAGGGCAGTGAAGGTAACTGGGCAGGGCAGGTAACTGGGCAGCTATCAGGGCAGTGCAGGTACCTGGGGGCTCTGAGATTTTGGGAACACCAGGGTTGCAGTAGACTGAGGGGAAAAGTTTCTGGGGGGGGGGGCCCTGGAAACAGCCCCTTTGCCGCAGCGGATCAGCGGACTGAGGAAGAGTGACACGCACTAACAGCAGGTCGGCTGAGCGGAAGGAATCCCCCCCCCCCCCCCCCGACTACCGCTGGAACAGAGCCAGAGCTGACCCCGCCCATCCCAAACCCCCAGCCCCACCCAAATTACCCCCCATGGCTGCTGGAACAGAGCCAGAGCAGAGATACTCATCTGCTAACCCCGCCCACCACCCAAACCCCCAGCCCCATCCACAGGGAAGCTAGAGAGGAGGGGCAGGGGGGGGGAGAGAGAGAGAACCAGCGAGAGAGAGAGAGTGAGATGGAGAACGAGAGAAACACAGAGAAGGAGAGCAAAAGGGGTAGAAAGAGGGAGGGGGAGGGAGAGGGAGAGACGGGGAGAAACGGAGAAAGAGAGAGAGAGAGAGAGAAAGAGAAACAGACTCAGACAGAGAGCTCTAAACCTGTGATCACAGTATATGATGCGTAACTGGAATGGGTGCTTTTCCGACACTTTGGAAGGAAGACAATTCTTCGGATTCTTGCGAGGCGATATTTAAATATTTACGACTCGTTGGGACGGAAGGGGCCGTGGGGCGCGAGCCGCTATTTAAAAGAAATAAAACAAAATAAAAGCGCAGACACGCGTCCCAGGGGCTGAAAGAGGCTGTCTGTGCGTCGGAGGAGAGGAAGACCGCGGCTTCAGTGAGGAAGAGGAAGAAGAGGAGGAGGAGGAGGACAGCCCGCCGCGCGGTTCGGCTGAGTTTCAGCGGAGACCCCCGCCGCTCCGTACGGTCGCCCCGGGGAACGCTCGCCCGAGGGGAACAGCGCCGCTCGCGCACACGCTCACGCTCACGCCGCGGAGTTCCAGCACGGTAAGGAGCCGGAGAGAGCGCCACTGCCGCTCACACGCCGCAGCCCAAATTAAACTTTCACATTCGCTACGAAAAAAACGCTCGACTGAAAATCACCCGCACAGCACGCTGTCACACATTTAAACCCAAAAACCCGGGTTTTTATTCCACACCTCAGTCATCTATGTGCATTATTAGTTTTAAAAAAAACAATTCTACAAATAAACACGCATTTCTAATGTCTTCAAATAAAATGGATTCTAAAAAAGCGGACAGACTGTACCTCAGTTATAATGCATGTGTACAGCAGGGCAAAATGTTCTCCGATGATTAATAATAAACACCTTTCAGTACAACTTAGCATCAGAATCCACCTTTACAAGACCGCTCTCATTGCAATATAACGATTGATACTAACGATGCGTTATTTCAGTTTACCAAGTCTTATACTCGTGTCAAAAATAATCATTTAGTAATTTAGAAAGGATTTTAGAGTTGATTTGGCAGTGTGTGCATATTTTGATGACCAGGTATTTTATGACTTATGAAACAGCGGTGTAATGATCAGCAAACTTATCTTGCAGCTCTAGGGTTGCAGGTTTTATTCCCAAGTAGGGTGCTACTGTTGCACTCTTGTGCAAGGTACCTGACCCGAATTGCTTCAGTAAATATCCAGCTGCATAAATGGACTGCACTAAAAAAAAAATAATAGAAAAATAAAAAATAAGCTGTGCAAGTCATTCAACCATCTGCTAAGTGCCTAAAAAAGTTATGGAAAAACAAAATTTAGACCCATGAAAGCGTACGAGAGAGAAATAAAAACATATTTTAAGTGAACGGCTTGAACCAGAGGGACAAGGGCTAAGTAGGGTCAAATAGCTTCCCAGCCCTTCAAAGACACCAAGAGAACTGCAGGTCTGGAGTCAGAACTTAAAATACTGAGGAGAAACTGTAACAACAGACACAATATAAAGAATATTAAATGCGTAAAGGGTATATAAAGAACAGAAAATGTTTTCTATAAGATGGGTAATATCCACAATACAGCAGAAATCTGCGAAAAATGCGCAACTAAAAAGCAAAGAAATATTTCACTTTTTTTTTTTTTTTTGCACATTTAAGATGTCTGCTCACATACTGAACAGAAATTCACAATTAGCCTGGGTGATTTTCCTGTGTACCTGTTATTCTTGAGTGCAAATGTAATGACGGGAAGGAATTTGTTTTCCAAAAAAAACAAAACAATTTAAACTGCACATCTGAAAATTATAAATATCATTCAGAGTGGCTCTGAATTGAATTACATCAAAAAACAAAACAAAACAAAACATGCACAACTGAGCACCATATGGTTAGAAGGGAAATTACATTAATTATACAAATTGCCTGCAGTAATTTGTTTTGGTTTATCAATTTCCACTTGCGGCCATCTTGCCCAAAGATTAATTTAAATACACGCACGTCCTGAGATTATTAACAGAGTTGAAAAATTAAAATCAGAGATTATTAACAGAGCTGGAACTTAAAATCACGCAACACACACTTGCAAACGATGAGAGGATTGATGACATCACATGAGTCACTGTGCTTCATGAACTCCTCATAAAACAGCAACAGTAACAGACTTCCAGACTAGTTACTGTTAAAGACTTCACTACAGAGGGAGATGGAGAGCTATTGGGAGTGTCCTTTGTTGTATTGCTGAAAAAGCCGTTATCCTGTTCGTGTTAATTTAATTTTTAATTTTTATTTTTTTAAATAGGGGATCAGGAAGGACTTCTGGCCCAGAACAGAGACTGCAGGAGTCAGGACTACAACTCTTACCCACTGAACAGCACCCCCTTCCGGTTCCTCCGGGAAGTACAGCCAACTGGCGGATTACTGTTGCGCTTGAAGAGGGAAGAGTGCGTTTAAAACTGCAGCCAGAGGCAGAGGTGGTTTAGGAAAAGGGGTGTTTTTTTTTTTTTCTGAGGGGCGAGGGAAAGGAAGTCAAAAGGGGAATGCCACTCCGGTGAGTCCGATTTTCAATAACCCCGTCCACTTTGGCTCCGCCCTCTTTGGCCCCACCCGTGGGACCCCCGTGTGACCATGCTGGCCCCGCCCACAGAGGCACTCACAGCACAGCCCCCCAGCACACGCAGGCCAGCGCCCCCTTCGCACCTCCGCCAGAGATGTCCCCGTTGCCAGGCAACGGCTCTTCTCCGGACAACCCCATCGCCGGCGGCGACGGCGGCGGGGGCGAGCTGCGCTGGGCGTCGCTGCTCATCGTCGCGGTGATCATCCCCACCATCGGGGGCAACATCCTGGTCATCCTGGCCGTGGCACTGGAGAGGAAGCTGCAGAACGCCACAAACTACTTCCTGATGTCGCTGGCCGTGGCCGACCTCCTGGTGGGGCTGCTCGTCATGCCCATCGCCCTGGTAACCGTGCTCTTCAGTAAGTACGCCCGGCGCATCTAACAGCCCGTTACTTCCTGCCTGCTACTTCCGGGGCCTAACGGATCGTCCTCAGTGTGCCTGCGCAAAACTTAGCAGGCTCCTCTCTGTGCGGTGTCTCTCTCTCTCTCTCTCTCAGAGCGGAAGAGCAGTCTCTCTCAGAGCGGTGTCTCTCTCTGAGCGGTCTCTCTCTCAGAGCAGTAGAGCGGTCTCTCTCTGAGCGGTCTCTCACAGCGGTCTCTCTCAGAGCGGTGTCTCTCTCTCTCTCTCTCTCTCAGAGCAGAAGAGCGGTCTCTCTCTCTCAGAGCAGTAGAGCAGTCTCTCTCAGAGCGGTCTCGCTCTCAGAGCAGTAGAGCGGTCTCTCTCTGAGTGGTCTCTCTCAGTGCAGTCTCTCTCAGAGCTGTGTGAGTGTGTGTTGCGGAGCAGCGGTTAGGACAGACGGCCTGGTGTTCGCTGCTCACTCCCCTGAGGAGCAGCCTTTCAGCCACGCTGACATACGCAAACATCTCTCTGTCCAAATCACACTTCCTCTGTTTTTACAGCACGACAAAAAATCTAAAGATCTACTCTACTGAAGCCAACATAAATCGCAGAGCTGTACTTCTCTGCGGATAGCACATATAATTCCAACAGCCAATCAGCAGGCAGCAGAGAAAATTCCAACAGCCAACCAGCAGGCAGTAGAGATAATTCCAACAGCCAACCAGCAGGTAGCAGAGAAAATTCCAACAGCCAACCAGCAGGTAGCAGAGATAATTCCAACAGTTAATTAGCCAGTAGCGGAGCTAATCCCAACAGCCAACCAGCCAGTAGTGGAGCTAATCCCAACAGCCAATCAGCCAGTAGTGGAGCTAATCCCAACAGCCAATCAGTTTCCTCTGCTGCGGTCTGCACTGCCTTCAGCGGTCCAGTGCTGCTCATTATTTTGGCGGAGCGTGGCTGTGTGTGTGTGTGTGTGTGTGTGTGCGTCTGCGCGTGCGTCTCTGAGTGTCTGTCAGTGTGCTAGTGCATCTAACTTTACAGCTTTACACCACTGCTAGAAATCTACAGGGAGACCACTGTCCAATCACACACGAGAGGAGAGCTGATGGCCCCCGGTAGAAAAAAAAAAAAAACACTGTTTTAGGGCAGTCACCCTAACTGCCTACACCGGTCTCGGTCACATCCAACATCTTCATCACTTAGTGTTGTTGAAAACATGCCTTCAGTTTCTAACAGAATTAGGCACTTTCACTTATTCCAGTTTATTACAGGTTTGGCTCACAGGCACAGTCACTCAACAGCTCATTATCATCAACACGCAGTTTCAGCGACCAAGAAACAACACAGCCAATGAAATAATAAGCTGGCAGGACAGCCTGTAACGGACAAGTACCGCCGTGGATTATGGGAACGCACCTGGCCACCAGACTTCACCCGTCTCACTGGGGACAGGTGACACCCCCC
This sequence comes from Anguilla pacifica, assembly GCA_039654925.1. Lineage (NCBI taxonomy): Eukaryota > Metazoa > Chordata > Actinopteri > Anguilliformes > Anguillidae > Anguilla > Anguilla pacifica. The sequence continues at coordinate 2,399,874 of CM077287.1, read as the reverse complement.
CCCCCCCCCCGTTCTGCTCCTGTGCCACACGCACCTGAGAGAATGTGGGCGGGGTCTATCTACACCCAGTTCCACACCCAAGCCCACATCAGAAATGTTTGCAGAGGAAGATTAGAGTAACAATGTGAGACTGAGCCCAACAGTCACCCACTGCTGTATAAATCACACTCGTCAAAAATTCTGCACTGTAGCAATAAAAACAGTTTTTTTATTTCTTAATTTTAAAACATATTTTTGCATTTGGCAAAATGCAAAAATATATACTTTCACAGAAGAGGCTACAGATCGTTTCTTCCACCTTTATTTGCTAACTGATAATCAACATACCCCACAGTACTCTCCATCATTTCATATGCGATTTTGTGTGATTTACAGAGTAGCCAAACATGAACTTATGAATTTAAAATGAAATATAGCGATTGAAGCCCCTGAGAACAGTGTAGAAAATATTTTAAAAACCATCGGGAGAACTGGCCAACCATCAGGGACCTGGGCCATACAAAATCAGCAGTGAGAGAACGGGTGACCTGTCCAAAACCTTAAGTTGCAGCATCTACTGCGCTGAGTCTTAGCAGAAATCTGGCACTTTTCTTGCGGAGAGTTCGAGAGCAATCTCATAAATCTCCTTAAAAAACAAGCAGGACAACCAACTCTACACATTTTAATTATTTTATGTACCTAAAGATTGATGGGCTGGGTGTTTTTAAAAAAATGAATCACTGCAAAACGAGCCCTGTCACTGACCGCAGAAACGTCCCGGGCCACCTTCTCCACTGACCCAGAATAACTGCAGAACAGAAGAACGTAGTGAGACCTGAAATCTGACAGGTGCAGAGAGGTCCAGACAGTCTGTAATAATACTACAGCGACCGTTTCTCTGTCCAAAGCCATTAAATAAATCATTTTAAAAAAGCCATTTTGTGCAGCGAGTTCCCTGAGCTTCAAACAAAATCGTATTTCAAAGTCTGGGAGGATTTTTTTATTAAATTTTTTTTTTTTTTTTTTAAAAAGCCAAGAACATGACTTATAAGTACAAAACATGTTCATTAATAAAGAGGACCTCCCTAAAAAGGCCGTCCCCACCACGAGCAGGGGAAGGGGGCGGGGCTTGTATAGACGGCCGCAACCTCAGACTCCCGCCCATGCTGACCGGTGTTCAGCAAAGCGTTCTGTACCCAGCGCTTCGCTTAGCAACACGGAACACGGAACACAGAACACGCCATAAAGCCCCACAGTGCACCACAGAGTGCCACAGTGCACCGGTTCAAGGGCAGATCGCTTGTGACCGAAATTCACCGGCTTATGAACTCAGGAGCTCTGCAGGGTTTAGCAGAGCCTGCTGGGGGTGGCGGGGGGCGGGGGGGGGGGCCTAGCACTAGCATTAGCACTGATAAACAGCAGAGTTGTGTTTAACTTTTCAGAGGGGAATGATTTCTGTGGGGACAAAATCCCAAGTCATCGGCAAAAAATAAATAAATAAAATAACAGCGGTTCAATTCGGTCTTGACTTCTTGACTGGGACATGGATTTCCAAAATATCATAAACACACGCAAAATAATGCTGAGAAGACAGGAAACTAACCTGCATGGACAAATCCAGACCGCAATCAAAAAGAACAGACACACAAAGGTACATAACCCCACCGAAAGCTATAATGAACCCAGTGTACCGTTCACTTCAGTTCCATTTCAAACTTACGTTAGAAATGTATAAAGTCAAACCGACCAATTACCAGCTCTACAGACTGACCTTTGGAGTGAATTAGGGACAAACAGAAATGATCTCCGCTTCCATGAAGGATCACTTAACACATTTCACAACTTCGCTGAAATCAGCAAGCGAGCGTAGCGCAGAACGTTCAGACGATGGCACAACCTTTCCAACCAAAGCACCCCGAATGTAAACCTTTTTTAGGAGTCGATCAATCCCACCCCATTTCCCGCCATATTTCACGTCTGGGATCCAGAACAAACAAAGTTCCGGGAGGAACCTGACCAAAACCAAAATGGAGATCACCGACCTTCAGCTCCTCGCAGGGACACGAGGCCCATTTTCCAGCAAATTCATTCCTCGCACACACCACTTAAAAAATAAACTCAACCTCAACATCGGGACAGTTTTCATTTCTCGCGTTTGAAGCTAGGCTTGTCATGTTGTTGGCATGCACTACAATCAATCTTGTTATATGAAGCAAAGGTCTGTTAAAGACAAGGAAAGCAAACAGCAGAAATTAAGGATAGATTTAGTGCTTCCTGGCAAAACCGTATGCAAGGCCTTCTCAATATGTTATTCATATGCTGTAAACGTACGAGGAAAGAAAAATATAACAATTGCAATGTGATGCAGTAAACAGAAGTTAACTTGCAATTTTCAAACAGGTGAAAAGACAAATTAAGTCATATTTTAACACATTTTCTACTGCTGCCGTGACTTGATAAAAAGGAGCTTTTAAAACACGACTCCAGCACAAGCCTGGTCTTAACAGAATGTCTGCACGCACTTCAAAGCCATTTCTTCCGCACGAGGGTTGCGTGTTGTGAGTCAGCGGTCTTAAAGTACGGCCAAGTACATATTTTCAAAACCCCCTGCAAATCAATATTAAACAATAGTCAACAATAGCCAGGAGACAAACGTCAGCACACACAGCTGCAACAATCCACCATGTTCCTGCTTTTCTCTTTTTTTGGAAGGAGGTAGAAACCGAACCCTACACGAGACAGTCAGGCGGCAACGCCGTTAAGGAGCTACCGAAGAGCCGATGAACATTCAACCTTCAAACGCAAATCTTCAAAAGGCTCAAAAGATGACAGACGCTTCTATAAATGACATTTTCACTCCCAAGATAAAACTATTTCTTTGGGGGGGAGTTGGAAGAGACAGGAAAAAAATTCACTGCCATCATTGAAGCGAATAAAAAAATGTCCAGAAAGTGCTCTGAGCAAATTCCTCGTCCTGTAATGTCATGCAGACCTCTGGTCTACTGTCCCGGTTAAAGGCAAACCTTGTCAATGCGGTCAATGGACTTGCAGGACCTGGGTCATGTTCACTAAAATGTCTGATTCTACAGACCCAGGAGAGATCGGCTCTTGCATCCCTTCTCACCTTCTTCACTAGAGGAGGTTCTGATCGGTGGCAGGAACTTAAGGCACTATATCACAGTGCAGACCCTTAATGAACTTCATGCATGAACTTCTAGAGGAGTGGAAATCAACCTGGACCCATCCTGTCTGCTTTCCTTTCAACTCTAATTTGGCACACCTGACTCCACTAATTAGCAACACTAACATCTGACTCCACTAATGAGCAGCTGCTGAATGAGGTGTGCTTTGTGAGGACAGGAGTGAAAATCTACAGGATGGTAGCTCTGCAGGAACAGGGTTGGTCACCACTGTTCCAGAGGATGCATCCCCCTTTCATGACACTCATGTTGCATGTAACCCTCCAGCACTTTTTGTCATTTGTATTTGTCCTAATATTGTAGCATGTTCTTCTCCCTAGTTTGGCTTGGCATAAGTTAGGTCAGAATAGTGTTCGCTGTGTGAACTGAACTGTGATCTTGGCTAAAAACAGTGTACGAAATGAGTATCGTACCTTATTGAACTTGTGTTCTGTAGTTGTCCAATGACCATGATATGTACTTTTGTACGTCACTTTGGATAAAAGCGTCTGCCAAATAAATGTAATGTAATGTAATGTAAATAGAATTTTTGGCTTCAGCAGTGGAGAGACAGAATTTTCAATGTTAAGAACATGGAGTTGAGTATCTGTTGGGTCTACAAAAACAAAAAAAAACTAAACTGTGATGCCACCCTCTCTCCCTGCATCTCAGACTCTGGTTGGCCGTTGCCCGGATACCTCTGTCCAATCTGGCTCTTCCTGGACGTGCTGTTCTCCACGGCCTCCATCATGCACCTGTGTGCCATCTCTCTGGACCGCTACATCGCCATCAAGAGGCCCATCCAGCACAGCCAGTACAAGTCCCGGTCGAAAGCGCTGGCCAAGATCACCGTGGTCTGGCTCATATCCATCGGTAAGTCACCTCTCACCGGAACACAGCGCCTCTGCCAGGCTCAAACATCCTCACCAGGGGGGGGGGGCAGAGAAATCTCCCTTCCTCAGGGTACAGAGGATACCGGAGGGCAGGAGGAGACATCACATCACACTGTTCTCCCTTCCTGCCTCTTATGAGAAATAAATATGAACACGATTGGTCAGAAAATAAATTTAAAAAAAACGAAATGAACAGACTTAAATCTGCCTTTAGTTAATACCTGAACAAAACGTGAAAGAGAACGAGAAATGATCCAAGACCATACACGCCGATAACTCAGACCCACATTTATAAAAGCAGACGATATAGACAGTAGGGGACCAGCGGTACTTCACTGGGCTGCACTGCACCAGACCTCAGAGGTGACCGGTGTGCAGGAGGCCAGCCGTCCGTCCCGAGACAGGTTCACACCGCAGAGTGCCGAGGAGGAGATGAGGTTTCCCCGCAGAGCGCACCACCGAGAGGCCGCTGCTGCAGATCAGTCAGTGCCTCGTTTCACACCATCGCCCTTATGAACAGCGCTACACAACGCACAGGGCCAAGGAGAACGGGGGGTCCATTTTTATCACGGAAGATTCTGGAAACAATTCTCCAAGCCTCCGAAAACCTCTGGTTTCTAACAATCCCAATGTCACCTAAATTAATTACTCAGAGACTACAATGAGTGCTATACGCTAGACCATACGTAATGTATCATGTAACTAAAGGGATATGTAATAAAAGTATAAAATAAAAGCCCAGAGCAGAGTTGCCTCACACAGCTGCTAAACACTCCCTGTACATAACTGCACAGTCATCAGGCTCATTAAGTATTGTGTAAGCAGTTCTTGGATGAAAAATGCCATTAATTGAGCTGGGGCTATATAAAAACAAACAGACAAATGAATCCTGCCCAGGCCGATAAATCTGCAGTAAGAACCCTTCCGTTCATTTGCTCAATTTAACGTTTTTTTCCCCCCACCATTTTATTTCTCTCATTACTTCCTGCTTTTCCAGGTTTAACTCTTGACACCACTTCCGAAGTCACATACACTGCTTTCAGTCCATTAGACGTGTGCAAAAAAAATTTATCAGGCATGAACTACAGACGACAGGCAAAATGGCGGACATCGCTCGACCCCCCCGATTCGCCCCGTTCCACAGCTTTAAGCCACTCGATCGGGAGTAAAGCAGGGCTGTTATTTGCGGCGCTGAGACGTGCGGTGATGGAAGCCAAGAGAACAGACCCCTGGGACTGCCAAACACGCCCCACCGCTTTAAATCAGCAAATAAAATTAAACGGCCTTGTTCGTTTGCTCATCGCTCATAAAGCCTACCGTTCGGCCGCCAGCGGCCACTGGTCACCATCAGCGGCCCGCCCCCGAGTCACCGATTCAGAGCCTTTTACTGCCAGCGCACACTTTTCAGACCGGCTGGACACAAATTATTCAAACTGCTTCTTGTCTAAACATAAAACGCGCTATAAATTAGTCAGAAAGCTAATTTTTTAACATAAATACTAACCCGTGATCGCTTTGTCAAGCTTTGCGATTACAAAAGATTTGAGCTGGCAAAGCTACAGCCCAACTCTAAATCACAAGAGCAGGAGAGATAAGTGCCTGAAGATTAGACTCGCCATCTATGGATCATAATCTATGTAAAGCCTGCGGCAGGACAGTTAGCTTATGGACATCAGATTATTTAGCCATGCTGAACTTCAAATCAGAGATAAGCGCTTTAAAAGTCCCACAACAGCCTTGAGGGAGTCTTGCATACTCTTAACTGGAGAACCGCACTATGGGTAAAGAAAAAAGTTAACCAGCAGTGTAGTATAATGGCCAGGGAAGTGGGCTGCAGGTTTGATTCCCAGGTGGAGCACAGCCGTTGTACCCTAGAGTAAGGCACGTAACCTGAACTGCCTCAGTAAAATACCCAGCTGCATAAATGGAACGTGTGCAAAAGAACGCAAGCTGTGCATGACGCTCTGGAAAAGAGCATCGGCTAAATCCCCAAAATGCAAACGTAAAAAACGAGGCCGGTGTGAATCCGAACCTGAAAGAGTGACAGTGTGCTGAGATGGAGGAGAGTTCTGTGCGGGAGATGAACGCAGAGCGAGGCGGTGCGTGTAAACCCGCTACAGTCCTGATAACGCACTAAACACACCCCAGCCTTCACTGCCTGTTACCCACACACACACACACACACACACACACAGCGGTCAGCTGACCCACAGCCTGTTACACAAACACAGCGGTCAGCTGACCCACAGCCTGTTACACACACACACACACACACACACACACACACACACACACAGCGGTCAGCTGACCCACAGCCTGTTACACAAACACAGCGGTCAGCTGACCCACAGCCTGTTACACACACACACACACACACACACACACACACACACAGCGGTCAGCTGACCCACAGCCTGTTACACACACACACACACACACACAGCGGTCAGCTGACCCACAGTCTGTAACACAAACACAGCGGTCAGCTGACCCACAGCCTGTTACACACACACACACACACACACAGCGGTCAGCTGACCCACAGTCTGTAACACAAACACAGCGGTCAGCCTGAACCAGCGCCTGAGCTTCAGCTTTTGGGGAAATTAAACACTCTGCAAGCCGGGCCTGTTGGTATGAACTGAAGACTACTGCTCTGGCTTGGTTTGGGAAGGCCGCAGATTCGGCTGTCCGGTCGCTGCTCCCAGTCCGGGATTCACAGCCCCAGACAACCTCAATGGCACCCCAGAATATTCCCATTTTTACTGGCACACCAGAACATTCCTGTTTTTAATGCCATCCCAGAATATTCCCATTTTTAATGCCATCCCAGAATATTCCCATTTTCAACGCCATCCCAGAATATTCCCATTTTTAATGGCACCCCGAGATATTCCCGTTTTTACCGGCACGCCAGGATATTCCTGCTATTGCTTGAGGTCGGACGTAACACAGCGTCTCTCTTGACCCAGCGGTTTTTAACGTGAGTGTAGCCAGATGAGGGACATTTAGTATTTACGAGATCGGCACACGGACTCTTAAGATTCTTCCAGAAGGCCGGGCTTCCAAGTTCACCGCGCTGTCATAACTACCGTCGGCCGTGATTAACGGTTCATTTATCGAACTTAAACTGTTTTGATCAGACATTTTCCAGGAGTGCAATTCCATGGCGGTTTCCCGTTAGAACCGCTGGCTCTGCTACTGTGACATCATCCAGTCAGCCCTTCCCTTCCTTAAGAACAGCAGCCGCTGGCTCTGCTACTGTGACATCATCCAGTCAGCCCTTCCCTTCCTTAAGAACAGCAGCTCAATATAAAAGCATATAAAAGAACTGGCAGGTGTGTGCCGCAGGCCCACAACAGGCGGCTAAACAAAAAGCCTGATTAAAACAGTGCCAGCTGTCCTGCCGCTTTTCCCATAGGCCAAGTTTACAGTAAACAGACTGAATGTTCCAAGCCTCGTCCTGCAGGGCCTTATCACCTTTATCATTTATTGATGAGTTTATCGCGTCCCTGACATATAAATGTGATCCGTCTAATCTATGAATGACCTGGCACTGATGCATGGAAACAATCAGCCAATTCAGGCAGTTAATCTGAGATGAACATCCGGAACATTCCGGGCTAATAACCGGCCCTCTCTGCTCCCTTCTCTCCTGCAGGCATCGCCACGCCCATCCCCATCAAAGGCCTGCGAAACTTCCACTTCCCCAACAACGTCACCTTCGTCAACGACACCTGCGTGCTGAAGCCGGAGAGCTTCCGGGATTTCATCAAGTTCGGCTCGCTGGTGGCCTTCTTCATCCCGCTCACCATCATGATGGTCATCTACCTGCTGACCATCCGCGCGCTGCGCCGCAAGGCCTGCCTGCTCCGCTCCCGCGCCTTCCGCCGGACCGCCCGGCCCGCCGCCCCCCCCGCGCCCGGCCCGCACCCGCACCCGGCCCCGCCCTCGCCGGAGGACGTCCCCCTGCGCAGGATGTCCACCATGGGCAAGCGGTCCATGCAGAACCTCAGCAACGAGCAGCGGGCCTCCAAGGTGCTGGGCATAGTCTTCCTCCTGTTCGTGGTGATGTGGTGCCCGTTCTTCATCACCAACGTGACGTCGGCGCTGTGCGACGCGGGCTGCGACGGCGCCGCCGTCGCCCGGCTGATGGAGATCTTCGTCTGGGTGGGCTACGTGTCCTCGGGCATCAACCCGCTGGTCTACACGCTCTTCAACAGGACCTTCCGCGAGGCCTTCGCCCGCTACATCACCTGCAGCTACGGCGGGGTCGCGGCGGCGCTGCCCGCGGAGCTGCAGCGCAAGAACACCGCCACCGCCATCGCCGTGCCCGCGTCCTTCCGCTCCTCCGTCGCCGAGAACTCCAAGCTCTTCATGAAGAGGGGCATGAGCAACGGCATCGGCCCGGTGGGCTGCCAGAGCCCCCTCCGCCGGCGCCCAAACCCCACGAACGAGCCCCCCGCCCCCCCGTCCGCCTGCGTCCTGCTGGACGCCTCGCTCCTCACCGAGAACCAAAACTGCACACGGGAGGAGCGTGTCAGCTACGTGTAGCTCTGAACACGCCCTGCACACACCAGGAGCGTGTGAGCTACGTGTAGCTCTGAACACGCCCTGCACACGCAAGGAGCACTTGAGCTACCTGTAGCTTTAAAACTCCCTCAGTGCACTACCGTGAGCTTCCAGGTGAGGGTGCTAAAGGGAAAAAATGACCTTTTCCAGCACTGCACATGCAGTTGAATCATAGCACAAACTCAAACTTTCACCTGCACACAAGACAAGGCGACAGTAATTTAACCAAATGAGGGAGCTCCAGTGCTGGAGAAAGAGATTCAGATTTTTCTTTAAAAAAGGGAACTGAAATAAATGGATACATCAACAAGAAAAGCCAAGAAAAGACTAGGCCCGCGGAGTGCAGAACGGGGGCGTGGGTCTCTCATTCAGACAGGATCCCAGACGAGAGGGCGCGGAATAAGAGCGCGTTTGTGCGTTCAGACAACTCACGCCTGGCTACGCGGCGGCATCGCCCCGGCCCACCTGAATCTGCGGCGGGACGACAGCCGGGAAAGGGCATCAAACAGTACCCACCAATCAGATCGCAGATGTACCGCCCGCTCCACGTCTTCACACGCTCCCACACAACGAGCTCTCCCGACCGCCATGTTCTCCGCACACCAAACTTCCAGGTGAAATCGGGCAGAATCATTTAGTCCAGTCAACCCCCCAGCGGTCTTGGGGTGCCATACACAGGTACCACTGACACCCCCCCACCCCCAAATATCTGAACTTAAACAACTCCGCAGCTTAACAGAGACAACACATCTGCCAATGGGAAGCTTTGGGGACTTTTTTTTTTTTTTTTTTTTTTTACAAATGGAAGTATATACAGACAAATATATCCTGTGCAAGAATGGCTTTGGTTTAAAGAATAAACACAAAGCGCTGCTTGGTTTACAAAAGCGCCAGCGTGTGTGTGTCAGTTCCGTTGTCGTCTCATACACCGGGAGTCATTACTTCACTGCACCATAAAAAAACACACACAGCCTTGATTCCGGTGCTGACTCATCGGGGTCTTCATGCAGGTTTATACAGTACATGAGCTTGTAGCTGCACAGGCATGGTTCAGTGAGCGTGTTAAAGGGGATGCTCACCGTAAAATATTTTGGGAGAGCGGAGATGGTTACGGACAGTAACCGAAAGTGCCACAGCCCGGAATCGAACCAACGGCTGGGCGGGGCGGACATTCTAAAACAGGTATGAGAGTGCACCTCTGCGTGGACTCTGGGCCCGTTCATACCAAAAACTGAATACCTTTACTGCATTTAGGAGACGCTCTTATCCAGGGTGACTCCCATTCCTTACATACAGTCCATTTCCACAGCTGGATATTTTCTGAAGCAGTTCGGGTTGAGTACCTTTAGCTCAGGGGCAAAGCAGCAGTGTCCAACCTGGGATTAGAACCTGCAACCTCTCTGTTACAATCAAATAACCTGTTAAATCAATGATTCACAGGGGAACATTTCCCTCAGTATGTATGGGAGGAGGAGGGGGGGGGTGCTGATCCTGACAGCCTTTTTTGAGCTCGCACCCCAGTTCGTCCGCTGGGCCTGCCGCTGTGATTAACCTCACTGGCCTGGCCAAAGGGTACACTCACAGCATAACAAGAACAAATACAAAGCGAATGAAGAAGAAATGCACAACCCAGAGGCTACCCAGAACCACTCAGCCGTCAATGCGCTAGCTTCCAGAACTTTCTCTTGGCCGCGCAGAGTACACTGTGTGAGTCATGTCGTTCCAAAGTGCTCTCCCTACACACATACCTGCACACACACACACACACCTGCACACAGACACAGAGCCGCAAACCAGCACACACCTGCACAGAGAGACACATTCTGCAGGCCTCATTTGCTAGACAGTGAGGAATCCCAACAATTTACAATTACAGATTTCTATCTGCATAGATTATCTGATATAAAGCCTCACAACTTCCCAGTCCCCAATCACAGCAAAGGCTTGTGCTGCATCTGTGTTAGTTTTCATAGCTGCAAGTGCATCCTAAAGATTTTACTGAGCAAGTACAGGAGAGAGCCAGCCTAGCTTACAGACCTTCAGAAAACTAAAACCAAGGTAACGCATTGGAGCGAAAACCAGCAGGAAGACCGGCCGTCCGGGACCGGAGTTGTGCCCCCCTGCTCTGTGTGAGCGAGCTGTGCCCCCCTGCTCTGTGTGAGCGAGCTGTGCCCCCCTGCTCTGTGTGAGCGAGCTGTGCCCCCCTGCTCTGTGTGAGCGAGCTGTGCCCCCCTGCTCTGTGTGAGCGAGCTGTGCCCCCCTGCTCTGTGTGAACGAGCTGTGCCCCCCTGCTCTGTGTGAGCGAGCTGTGCCCCTTGCTCTGTGTGAGCGAGCTGTGCCCCCCTGCTCTGTGTGAGCGAGCTGTGCCCCCCTGCTCTGTGTGAACGAGCTGTGCCCCCCTGCTCTGTGTGAGCGAGCTGTGCCCCCCTGCTCTGTGTGAGCGAGCTGTGCCCCCCTGCTCTGTGTGAACGAGCTGTGCCCCCCTGCTCTGTGTGAGCGAGCTGTGCCCCCCTGCTCTGTGTGAACGGGCTGTGCCCCCCTGCTCTGTGTGAATGACTTGTGCCCCCCTGCTCTGTGTGAGCGAGCTGTGCCCCCCTGCTCTGTGTGAGTGAGCTGTGCCCCCCTGCTCTGTGTGAGCGAGCTGTGCCCCCCTGCTCTGTGTGAACGGGCTGTGCCCCCCTGCTCTGTGTGAGCGAGCTGTGCCCCCCTGCTCTGTGTGAGCGAGCTGTGCCCCCCTGCTCTGTGTGAGCGGGCTGTGCCCCCCTGCTCTGTGTGAGCGAGCTGTGCCCCCCTGCTCTGTGTGAGCGAGCTGTGCCCCCCTGCCCATTGTGAACGAGTTGTGCCCCCCTGCTCTGTGTGAGCGAGCTGTGCCCCCCTGCTCTGTGTGAGCGAGCTGTGCCCCCCTGCTCTGTGTGAGCGAGCTGTGCCCCCCTGCTCTGTGTGAACGGGCTGTGCCCCCCTGCTCTGTGTGAGCGAGCTGTGCCCCCCTGCTCTGTGTGAACGGGCTGTGCCCCCCTGCTCTGTGTGAACGAGCTGTGCCCCCGTGCTCTGTGTGAATGACTTGTGCCCCGCTGCTCTGTGTGAACGGGCGTGCAGACGTTCCGCTGTGCGCTAGGCACAAAGGCGGGACGCCCCGATCGCCAAGGTCGGTTACGCGTCAATTAAAATTAGCGACGCATTTCAACAGCGTTAATAATCCCGTTCAATAACAGTAACAATATCTGCCATCGGTCACACTGGGATTATAAGAGCATTCTTTTAAACGCAGGGCTGCTTGGAAACATTTCTATTTTCTCCGACAGACATTCCACCCGCAGTACCTCAGACAGAGGAATGCCAGGAATCGTCAGTATAAAACCTCACCACCGATATTCCTGGGGACGAACCTACCGTCCCACACCCGAGAGCACGAGAACCAAGGCAACACAGGAAACTCGAGCGAGGGACGCAGCACGCACGGTCATTCCGTAGCCTGCTCTACAAAAACCAGAATGCTTTGAAATTAAACTGAACAGAACGTTCGGCGATTCCAGAGCGTTGACGTGGAGATGAGATAAAGGAACATCACAGACTGCAGCACCTTACATTACAGTCATTCAGCAGACACTCTCATCCAGAGCGACTTACACAACTTTTGACATAGCATTTACACTGCATCCATTTATACAGCTGGATATACACTGAAGACTGTAGGTTAAGTACCTTGTACAACGGCAGTGTCCCACCTGGGAATCGAACCTGCGACCTTTGGGTCACTAGACCAGTTCCTTACCCGTTACACTACACTGCCGCCTCACCACTGGCACCACACACTCACAACACCAGGAGTGGGTGTACGCACGATATGCATCCGCACTGCAATGGAGAGTCTAAGAGAGAGAATTTTTTATGGGTTTGTGTGTGAGTCTGGGGGGGGGGGGGGGTCAGGGCCTAACGCATAAACAAATGAACTGGAAAAACGGTCCCTGGGAAAATAAATTAAATGAAGACACCGGCCAACGCGCTGTAAACACACACAGACGTATGTAAGCACTTCAGTGCCCATAAGAGCATTCTGTCCTTTCACCCAGTTCTGAAACCAGTGGGCAAAATTCAAACCGAGCACCCCCCGAACAGCTATCGCTACCTTACAAAAACAGGGCCTAAATATGCACGATCCAGGCAAGCACCATCAGAACAGCTATCGCTACCTTACAAAAACAGGGCCTAAATATGCAAGATCCAGCCAAGCACCATCAGAACAGCTATCGCTACCTTACAAAAACAGGGCTTAAATACCCAAGATCCAGCCAAGCACCATCAGAACAGCTATCGCTACCTTACAAAAACAGGGCTTAAATACCCAAGATCCAGCCAAGCACCATCAGAACAGCTATCGCTACCTTACAAAAACAGGGCTTAAATATGCAAGATCCAGCCAAGCACCATCAGAACAGCTATCGCTACCTTACCAGAACAGGGCTTAAATATGCAAGATCCAGGCAAGCACCATCAGAACAGCTATCGCTACTGTACAAAAACAGGGCTCTGGGGGCACTAGACAGCCCTGTGGGGAGGCCAGACTCAAGTTCCCAGAAATGAAGAAAGAGATCCTTTTCTCTAGGCCAATGATTTAATCAAATTAAAAAATAAAATACTATTTAATGCTTTTGTGGTTGGTCTAGAACCTAGATGTAGCCAGGGGCACCACTCTCTGCAGTCTGATACAGGCTGCAATTAGAAACTTTCCACTGAATATTTTACTCATAAAACACCTGACCCTCACCAGTGGCAGGATGAATCTCACATCTGAAACGCAGTAACACAGAATAACAAACGCAGTAGCCCACGTTAACTCGGTCCAGGACACCATCGCTGTCTCCTTCCTGGCTGAATTTGACTCGACACGATTGAGGTTGACAGCCGACATCATAACCCGGCTTCGCTCCTTCAAAACCGCCACGGCACGTTTTCCCCCGAGGCGATTCCGGAATCGGAACACCGTTCTGCGCAGAGACGCCGCTGGATGCCATAAAGCACCGTGAAGTCATTTCTCCATTTGTGCACGTCTGATCCCCTCAATACACAGAGCATGGAAAAAGCACCTGGTCTGGACACCACAGCAGCAAACAACACAATTCCGCTTTCCTAGCAAAACAATTTTACAAAAGCAAAAATTAAAACTGTCCAGCTAGTCTCATGTCTTTTGCAACACTATAGAACAATGAGATAACATGGGCTTAGCAGTTTGCTTAAAAACAAAAACAGACCTGCACTTCCATGTTTTCCATCAATTATGTATGGTCAATGTGTCAGGGCTTTGTGACCAATAAAACACCGATTCAAAACACCATGCGACTAAAACACCATATGACTAAAACGCTATGCGAATACAACACCATGTGACTAAAACGCCATGTGACTAAAACTAACCAGAATGTAAATTAATGTCACAATACCAGAACAGTGACCTTTCTGCAGATGAGTTTCTCCTCTTTTTTCCCACGATGCCGAAAATATTCAATTCCATTGCAGAGCAACATGCTAAACTAATCCTGGCACACAGCATACTAAAACCTATACGTTTCAAAGACTGGAATTTACTGTGACTAAACACAGGTATTCCAGGGCATTTAACACTGTTACGCTAAAAGCAAACGGTTCCGCGCACAGTTCCCAGCATGCTTTGGGTGATGGATGGAGAATCGAACCACAGCTAGTGACAGCACCAGGGAAACCGGATTTATCTGCTGCTGTTTCGGGAGTTTAAACAAGAAGGCCAGAGCACAAACCACAGACAAGGTGAAGAACAAGGCAAAGAAACCGCTGGCCAGTTCTAATGGGGGGGTGGGGGGGGTGGGGGTGGGGGCGCGCACATGGAACGCACACTCTCCCAAAACTATCGCAGGAATTCGCCCCCACCCCCTCTTTGTGTAAACACGCACGAGCCCAGTTAATCACAGCAGAGAGATTGAGGAGAGTCCGAGAGAGCATGTGGGGGCATGGGGTCTCCATGGAGATGCCTAGCCAATGAGGGAGAGGGGGATTACAGGGACACGGCATCTCCGTGGAGATGCCCAGCCAATGAGAGAGAGGGGGATAACAGGGACATGGCGTCTCCGTGGAGATGGCCAGCCAATGAGAGAGGGGGAACATACCTGAACATAATGAACCCGATGGACTCCACGGCAGCCCTTCTGACATCATCGTTCACATCACTCACCTGCAGAGAGGAAGAGGAAGAGGAAGAGGAACGCCGTCAGCAAAGCAGCAGAGAAACACTGAGAAGGTTTAGTCAGCCACAACAGAAGGACCCCCCCACCCCACCCGGTCGTTAGGTGCCCACAGATCTGCCTGTCCCTCCTGTTTGGGCGAGCAGGACTGTGGTGAGTAGCAGTGACGCAAACTCCCACAACAACAGAAGCAAACGCTTCCAGGTGATACCGTGTGTTTCAGTTAGTAACACGCTGCCTCAGCGACTCCCAGGAATTCACAGATGTGTTCATGTCAAAAACAAAAACACCCAATCCAGGTCCAGGGCTTACTGTTCTGTGATATGATGCCAAACAAATAAAAGATCTGAGAAACCACTTGTGCTACAACGGCTCATTACAGCTGGTACAACCCAACGATCCCGAATTATGCAGACAGTCCCGGTCGACTAACACAAAATTTTTTTTTTTTGGCCTTTTTCAGTTTTATTTGACAGATCGGTGTAGACAGACAGGAAGAACCAGAAGGAGAGAGAGGGAGAGGCATGCGACAAAGGTCGGCGACTGGACTCGAACCACCGACGTCGTGGCTCGCAACGAGCATATGGAAAGCGCTCCACGGGCTACATCACACGAGACACCCCGAACACAGGTCAATTTGAGAAAATGCTCTGCTTACGCTGAAACATACAGGTTCATACAACTGCGTGACCACACAGACAAAAGCCATAGGATGCACAGTGCAACCGGTAAAAAATATGAGTACCTGCTCATTCCACAGAAAAGTACAATCACTGAGCACAGAAATCACCTGTTCTCTAGTCAGCTTGCCACACATCTCTCAAGACTCGCATAATTTTGCCCCCATAATTTAAGAAATCTCATAAATTCTGCCATAGGTATGTTTAGGGTTGTTCAGTGTGAGAACCATGGCCTTCTGGGAAATCCTTCAGTGTGATTCACACCAGCAGTTTAAACCATACTCTGGTGAGCAGATGCTGCCCCCTGCTGGGACACAGCAGAATTACGCACAGACTGCCTATTACACAGATATGGTTCCCATGGTTACAGAGCCTGGTACCCACCACTTAAAATGTACCAAATATATTAACATATGCTTCTGAATGGCAACCACTGCAGAACATGCAACGTTACCTGGAGCAGTGGTTCACTGGACTGATGTGAATATTAGTGGTTAATGAACCAGAGTGAAAGAGGGACATAAATCTGTTCATAAAGACCACCTCCACTCTCCTGTACCTGTTCATAAAGATCACCTCCACTCTCCTGTACCTGTTCATAAAGATCACCTCCACTCTCCTGTACCTGTTCATAAAGACCACCTCCACTCTCCTGTACCTGTTCATAAAGACCACCTCCATTCTCCTGTACCTGTCCATAAAGATCATCTCCACTCTCCTGTACGTGTTCATAAAGACCACCTCCACTCTCCTGTACGTGTTCATAAAGATCACCTCCACTCTCCTGTACCTGTTCATAAAGATCACCTCCACTCTCCTGTACCTGTTCATAAAGATCAACTCCACTCTCCTGTATCTGTTCATAAAGACCACCTCCACTCTCCTGTACGTGTTCATAAAGATCACATCCACTCTCCTGTACCTGTTCATAAAGATCACCTCCACTCTCCTGTACCTGTTCATGAAGATCACCTCCACTCTCCTGCATCTGTTCATAAAGATCACCTCCACTCTCCTGTACCTGTTCATAAAGATCACCTCCACTCTCCTGTACCTGTTCATAAAGATCAACTCCGCTCTCCTGTATCTGTTCATAAAGACCACCTCCACTCTCCTGTACGTGTTCATAAAGATCACCTCCACTCTCCTGTACCTGTTCAAAAAGATCAATGCCAACATGCTGTGGGGTGGGCAGCTCCTAAAAGAAAGGAGTAGGCAGTCCATGTAGTAGTGGGAGGAGTCTGTGCCCTGGAGTGGGAGGAGTCTGTGCCTTAGAGTGGGTGGGTCCTGTGGAAGTGGGAGGAGTCTGTGGTAATGGGTGGTGCCTGTGCCCTGGAGTGGGAGGAGTCTGTGGTAATGGGTGGTGCCTGTGCCCTGGAGTGGGAGGAGTCTGTAGAGTGGGTGGGCCCTGTAGTAGTGGGCGGCGCTTGACCCGCCCACTACTACAGCGGCGTAGGGATACTCACGGCCACGTGCAGCAGGCGCCGGATGGCCTTGTTGTTCCCGGAGCCGCAGTACGCCATCCCCACCGTGTACATCCCCGACCGGCGCAGGATGGGGTCCTGGAGCCGCCGACACCGACGGGCAGAAGAAACAAACAGACCGTCGGGGAATACGTCTCACTTCACGCTGCGCGGCAGCACCACACAGACCCCTTCCGCTCACCGTCAGGGAGAAGAGATACGGTTCGTTTATAAACCCTGTCACCTGCATCAAAGGGCTGCCAAGCAGGACTTCCTGCCCGTGCCACTGCGGTTGAGATCCACTAAACAGGCTCGATTCCAGCAGCTCAACAGGCAGAGAGAACGGATCATGACGGGAAGAGCAGGAACAGGCTGCCAGGCCCCGGATTTATGAGCCTGGCAGCTGACCTATCCCAGCTGACCGTTCTGCCATAACGTTCTAAACAGCCAGCTGTGCCAATACAGCCATGCTCCTGTATCAGGCCACAGCAAAACACGGCAGGGGATTTCAACAAATATGTGCTTGTTTATACTGTGAGGGCAGGGGAAGTTATGAACAGAAGTTCTTAATTGTGAGATTCCTGACACAGATATACCCTCATACACCACAGGAGCACAATCAACTCCTGGTGCCATGTGGGTGGGGCCAGCAACACATGCACATGGTCAGAGCAATGTGGGAGGGGCCTGTGAGACGTGGGAGGGGCCTGTCAATTGCAGGAGGGGCCTGTAGATTGTGGGAGGGGTCTGTGGGACATGGGAGGGGCCTACAGGACAGCGGAGGGGTCTGTAGGATGTGAGAGGGGCCTGTTGGATGTTGGAGGGGCCTGTGGGATGGGGGAGGAGTCTGTGGGACATGGGAGGGGCCTGTGCTTTGTGGGAGGGGCCTAGGGCAGCGCCGGCCGTACCTTGTCCCTGCAGAGGCTCTCGATGAGGGTGTCGGCCTCCTCCATCCTGCCGTACATGACGAGCGCGATCCCCACGGCCAGCCCACGCAGGATCTTCTCGTGCTGCGTCTCCTGGGCGTAGCCCACCATGTCCTCTATGGCCTGAGCAGACTTAGAGCCCAGCATCACCAGCCCCAGAGCCAGGCCGGCGGCCTCACCTGCACCAATCACAGAGAGCGGTAAAGACACGCCCCCAACCGTGCACCAATCACAGAGAGCGGTAAAGAAGCCCCCCTACCCCAGAGCCAATCACACAGACTGGCAGACACGTCCCCACCCCAGAGCCAATCACACAGACAGGCAGAGACACGTCCCCACCCCAGAGCCAATCACACGGACAGGCAGAGACACGTCCCCACCCCAGAGCCAATCACACGGACAGGCAGAGACACGTCCCCACCCCAGAGCCAATCACACGGACAGGCAGAGACACGTCCCCACCCCAGAGCCAATCACACGGACAGGCAGAGACACGTCCCCACCCCAGAGCCAATCACACGGACAGGCAGAGACACGTCCCCACCCCAGAGTCAATCACACGGACAGACAGAGAGGAGGAAGGGGAGGAGGAGAGGGGCTGACATGGCAGCGGAGACGGCGGTGTGTGGAGCAGCAGGTGTGCACAGGTGCGTTATTACCTGTGACGGCGTCGTCCTGGTACAGGTTGGATTTGAGGAGGTCGTAGACGTCCTGCCGGGCGGTGCCCAAAGCGGCCAGCCCCAGGCCCAGCGCCCCACCGTGACGCACGATCTGAGGGGAGGAAACGTGACACGCGGCTTAACACAGCGCTCAGCGTAACACAGCGAGCGCCTCAACACAGTATGCAGTTTAACACGGCTAGGGCCTCAACACAGTATGCAGTTTAACACGGCTAGGGCCTCAACACAGTATGCAGTTTAACACGGCTAGGGCCTCAACACAGTATGCAGTTTAACACGGCTAGGGCCTCAACATGGCACGAGCGCCTCAACACAATGCACGGTTTAACGCGGCAAGCACCTTCACACAGCGCTAGTAGCTCCACACAGCGCCAGCAGCTCCACACAGTCAGCACCTCAACACGGCCAGTGCATCACAGTCAGTGACTCAACACAGTGAGCCGCTCAGCATGGCCAGCGACTGGTTTGTAAACGCCGCGATCTGACCAACATCGGCCACTCTGCCACTCACGTCATTGCTGGCGTTTTTGAGCTGGTTGAGCAGATAGTCGATGATGTCCCCCCCGTGGTTGGCATGGATCAGTCCGAGGGCGTACAGACCCCCCCCTTCCTGGTAGGCCGACCCAGGCGAGGTGTCTTTGGGCAGGTAGGTGGCCATCAGCTGCAACGCTTCCTTCTCATGACCCTGAAGACAGAACGCAAAGACTAACTTTACACAGCGGCTTCCTCTAAAACACAGCGCACACACACGCGCACACACAGACCCCCGTGCACACACACGCACACACAGACCCCCGTGCACACACACATACACACGCACACACAGACCCCCGTGCACACACACACACACACACACACACACACGCGCACGCACAGAGACCCCTGTGCACACACACGCACACAGAGACCCCCGTGCACACACACGCAGACACACACACACGCGTGCGCACAGAGACCCCCGTGCACACACACACACACACACAGACCCCCGTGCGCACACACACACACACACAGACCCCCGTGCACACACACACACACACACACAGACCCACGCGCGCACACAGAGATTACCCCAAATACAATTCACATGTACGCACACACACAGACACACAATAAACAGTGTACAAGACACACATGCACACACATACGCACACGCACGCACACACACACACAAAAAACACAGACACACACACACGCACACACTCATCTTGCCTTGTGAATGACTCCCAGACTCGCTGTGGCAGTGAACTTGGCCCAGTTCGTGGCTCTTGCTAACCACTCCAAATTCTCTCTGCTCAAAGACAGAAGGCATTATAGACCCACCTGCGTTTCATCACATAACCACAGAAGGACAAACACAAAAATCAAGTCAGCAGTGAAGCTTCCGGGGGGTTTGTTCCGGATTGTGTAACAGTCATCGTTTCCCCTCAGTTCTTTCCACAGTAACGGAGAACAATCAGCGAGAAACCAACCCGGAGATCCCAGGCTGTATATGAATCACTGAGTTACTAACAATATAACATTGGAACATGATCTTAAGAAAGTTCTGCTGTCCCATAATCCACGAGTGACGGATCAGTGGGGACATATATACAGCTTTCACTTCTCCCAATGAAATACAGCGTCATTCAGCACTAACGCCAAGTCCCCAGGTCCAATATTTACAGCATTCCGAGTTTGATAGCAGTAAAATTGACAGAATTTTTTGTATTTGTTTTGAATGTTAGACTTCTTGCCTCAGCGAGAGCAGAGTTTGATAAACGCACAATTGCCTAAGCTACTAGAGGTTTTGAACAGTTCGGTTAACCAGAATCTCTGAGGTTCTACAACACAGCGTCTGGAGGAAGCAGGATGGACCAGAACATCTCCATGGCGACACACAGGTAAAACTCCTGAACAGGTAAAGGCCGGGTCATACCTGAGGAACTGGTCGCTGGTGGTCCCGGTGTGCATGAAGGAGTTGGCTATGACCGTCGCCGTGTGGCACACGGAGTTCCGAACCGCATCCTGCAGAACGGGTTGGAGGAGAAGCGCGTCAATCAAGATTACTTCTCACACACGCACAGAGGAAGAAATCTGGCGGCCAACGAGGGCCTTAACCATCTCTTATTCCCGGCCAAATTCGGAACGCCCATTATCTGCAAGCGCAGCTGTGTTCATGCCCCAGCCCCGCCGCTGATTCGGGAGAGTGCAGGCATCCGCAGTCTACAGCCAAGCTCACACAGAGCGGAGCAGGAGGAAGACCTTCCATACGCGGCTTTTCACATGCAGCCCAAGGGGCGCCCAATCGAGCAGTAGGGGTTGCGGTGAAACGCACACCCCCTAACTGACTGAACCCTCCCACACCCTGGGCAACGCAACCGACAATTACACACCGCTCTGTGGACATTTTAAACTTTAGATCTAGGTTCATAACAGTACAGAGGTCCCCAACTGGCAAATATGTTTTATGTAAATGTTTAATCCTGCCAAATAATGAACTTCAAAAATCACAGGAAACTTCTGGAAGCAACATGAGCTCAGGCCTCAGACAGGGCTAACCTTTGTGTTCTTGAGAATCATCAGGTCTGTGTTGTTGTTTCTGATGAGGAACTGCAGATGCAGTTCTATGGCCATTTCTCCACTGAGTATCATAATCATCTTAGAGTTCTGGTCTTTTGGTTCCTCTTTCTACAGGGAAGAGAAGAATGACAGTGGTTAGCAAAAAAGTCCTATCTACACACACGACATGCCTACATATCATGCGCAGCTTCAATAAAAACTATAATTCAGAAAAAACGTCAGCACAAAACTAATACATGCCATTAGTTATGTACAAAACCAGAATGGCAGTATTTAAACAGAAAAACAGAGCCCTGGTTGAATAGTATGGAAGATGGAAGGACCCACTGTACCAGTGGGCCGCAGAGAAAGGCCAGTTGGAGCAGTGTGTAATCAGCAAACTCACCACCTCTGAGGACTTTCCTGTCGGGGAGCTGCCAGCTTTATCATCCGTTTCCATGGCATCGCTAAAATTAAAGAGGCGCCACAGCGTTAGATAATCTAATTATGCTCACCGTGTCCGGTAAGTTGATTACCCAATACCTTTCATACAGAATGGGCTTCACAACCTTGGTCTTTAACCATGAACCCCCCCCCCCCCCCGTGTGTTGAGCTTACCTGTGCAGGTACACAGGGATGTGACTTTTCAACAACTAATCAGTAAAATACTGACCTTTCACCCTCCAAAGGCCTCAACCAGGGGGTTAGAGTATGTAACGCACGCGCACACGCGCACGTGCACACACAGATTAAGCTCTCTCTGACAGCTGAGAGCAGCAGAGCATAAAGTAATGAAAGTCAAATACTAGCAGCCCATTTAGAGTTTCAAAAGAGAGACATTTAGGGACTGAGAAGAGGCATTTAGGGACTGAGAAGAGACATTTAGGGGCTGAGAAGAGGCATTTAGGGACTGAGAAGAGACATTTAGGGACTGAGAAGAGACATTTAGGGACTGAGAAGAGACATTTAGGGACTGAGAAGAGACATTTAGGGGCTGAGAAGAGACTTTTAGGGGCTGAGAAGAGACTTTTAGGGGCTGAGAAGAGAGACTTTTAGGGGCTGAGAAGAGAGACATTTAGGGGCTGAGAAGAGACTTTTAGGGAATGAGAAGAGAGACATTTAGGGACTGAGAAGAGACATTTAGGGACTGAGAAGAGAGACATTTAGGGGCTGAGAAGAGAGACATTTAGGGGCTGAGAAGAGACTTTTAGGGAATGAGAAGAGAGACATTTAGGGACTGAGAAGAGACATTTAGGGACTGAGAAGAGAGACATTTAGGGGCTGAGAAGAGAGACTTTTAGGGGCTGAGAAGAGAGACATTTAGGGACTGAGAAGAGACATTTAGGGACTGAGAAGAGAGACATTTAGGGACTGAGAAGAGAGACATTTAGCGACTGACAAGAGACATTTAGGGACTGAGAAGAGACATTTAGGGTCCTCTGTGATACAAACACAGCGTTCCTGCACAGGTTTTCCACACCTGCACTGCAATGAGAAGCGGACCAGGCCGCACCCACCTGTCCTTGTCCGGCGTGGGGACGGTGCCGGTGTTGGTGGAGCCGGGCACGGCGGGGATGGGGCTGCCCACGGTGCGCAGGTTCTGGATGACGGACGAGAGGAACTGCTGGCTGGCGCTCTGGTACAGGTCGAAGCAGATCTGGTAGGCCATCAGCAGGTTGCCCTCCTTCATCAGCTTCTCCAGGATGTCGCTCACCGCCTGGGGGTCGTCCAGGAAGATCAGGCACTGTGCGGGACGGACAGAGAGAGAGAGAGAAAGAGAGAGGAGGAGGAGGAGGGGGTCAACATCAGCGTTCACAGCCCCAAGGAGTTTGGTCCAGGTCAGACACTTTTGGAACCCGCAGATTCTCCACTGGCAGAAAGCAGTAAATCGGAGCTCTGCAACACTGGTTCTGGAGAACCGCAGGGTCTGCTGGGGTCCCCAGCCCTGGTCCCAAAGAGCCACAGGGTCTGCTGGGGTCCCCAGCCCTGGTCCCAAAGAGCCACAGGGTCTGCTGGGGTCCCCAGCCCTGGTCCCAAAGGGCCACAGGGTCTGCTGGGGTCCCCAGCCCTGGTCCCAAAGAGCCACAGGGTCTGCTGGGGTCCCCAGCCCTGGTCCCAAAGAGCCACAGGGTCTGCTGGGGTCCCCAGCCCTGGTCCCAAAGAGCCACAGGTTCTTCTTGTTACTCAACATTCAACTGATCATCACGCATCATGGCTTGGTGTCAGAATTGGTTGCATGCCCCTGGGTTAACGTGTGAAGGTTCTAATGCAAGGCTACCCCAGCGGGTTCTAACTCCCGTAGACATCAGAGCGAAACGCCGAAGTGCGACAGCTCGCGGTCAGGCTAGCGCTCTCCGAAACGCGCGCGCGGCAGTACCTGGCACACGTTGATGAAGTCCGGCTTCTCCAGGTTCATGTAGAGCTTGACCAGCACCCTGAGGACCTCGTTCCTGAACTGCTTGTTCTGCATGAGTGACATGCACACCTTCAGGCTGTAGGCCAGCAGTCCGCTAACGTCGTTCTGCGTGAGCGGAGAAAGAAAGAAAGCGACGAATTCACACACTTCACCTCGTCACCACACACTTCACATACGAGCGTTTAATAGATGAAAGTCACTGCCTACAGAAAAAAAATGTCACCACTGTTATCTATTGGGTGACCATAAGACAGCCAACCAACAGCAAGACCTTGCAGCTTCCACGCGATTGACAAAAACGCATCACATGATCACATGGAAGCTGTACAACCTTGCTGCTGATTGGCCGTGTTATCAACGCCCAGTGGATAACAGTGTATCATAAAAAGAAAAGTAATACAACATATGGTGGCAAAGATCACTGGTGCATTTGATAATTATCATTGTGGTATATTGCCCACCCCTACCTGGGGATGGAACCTGCAACTAATCAGTTCCAAGCACAGGCTCAACCCACTACACTACACGTCCTGCTGCAGCCTTGTTATCCCAGAGAGTTTCACCATCTCAGGGGTTCACCAAGCCCATACCTGCATAGCTTCAACTACCAGACAGGGAGTCGGCATGGCTGATTACAGTCATATACTGCATTGACAGGGAAATTATTTAATATCTGGAATTGAGTTTGCTCTTCTGCCATTCAGTAATTACTGCAAACTTTAAAAAAGCCGAACACTGCATCGCCTTCAATCTCAACACAGCATTTAGTGCAAAGTTGTTGCGCTACATTTAAGTTCAGCAGAATAATGTGTACAGAGCTGCAGGCTAAAGTGTGCACAAAGGTTTCGGGAAAAAACAAGCATAAAGTCAGTGGCATCACAACCAACAGAAGCAGTCAGTACACAATCTTATCACATAATGCCAAGAGCCACAGAAGGTGCAAGAGAGCAACCCTTCGATAAACAGGTTTTTTGGAATGTTTTTTTTTTTTTTCTTCAAAATTATAAGTGTTCTAGAACTCCATTGCTTTCAACTATCAATGTTCCATCAACATTGGAATGTTCAGTTGAGAACATTCTAATTACATATTTGTGATCTCACACCATAAAGGGTCGAAGATATTGTGCTTTAAGCAGCAAATGCATTTCAGAATGAAGCGTCAGACGTGAACACAGGAACGTGGGTAAGGCCGGTAAATAACTGAAAATGGGCAGAGCTGAGTATGGGTTGAGTCATGCCACAGTGTAAACCGGTGCGTCTGCCGTCTGCCGTCTGCGATAGAAAACAGGAAGTGATTCCGCTGTCTGCAGTAGAGAACAGGCAGTGACTCCGCTGTCTGCGGTGCAGAACAGGCAGTGACTCTGCTGTCTGCGATAGAAAACAGGCAGTGACTCTGCTGTCTGCGATAGAAAACAGGAAGTGATTCCGCTGTCTGCGGTGCAGAACAGGCAGTGACTCTGCTGTCTGCGGTGCAGAACAGGCAGTGACTCTGCTGTCTGCGGTGCAGAACAGGCAGTGACTCTGCTGTCTGCGGTGCAGAACAGGCAGTGACTCTGCTGTCTGCGGTGCAGAACAGGCAGTGACTCTGCTGTCTGCGATAGAGAACAGGCAGTGACTCCGCTGTCTGCGGTGCAGAACAGGCAGTGACTCCGCTGTCTGCGGTGCAGAACAGGCAGTGACTCCGCTGTCTGCGATAGAGAACAGGCAGTGACTCCGCTGTCTGCGGTGCAGAACAGGCAGTGACTCTGCTGTCTGCGGTAGAGAACAGGCAGTGACTCTGCTGTCTGCGGTAGAGAACAGGCAGTGACTCTGCTGTCTGCGGTAGAGAACAGGCAGTGACTCCGCTGTCTGCGGTAGAGAACAGGCAGTGACTCCGCTGTCTGCGGTGCAGAACAGGCAGTGACTCCGCTGTCTGCGGTAGAGAACAGGCAGTGACTCCGCTGTCTGCGGTAGAGAACAGGCAGTGACTCCGCTGTCTGCGGTAGAGAACAGGCTGTGACTCCGCTGTCTGCGGTAGAGAACAGGCTGTGACTCCGCTGTCTGCGGTAGAGAACAGGCTGTGACTCCGCTGTCTGCGGTGCAGAACAGGCAGTGACTCCGCTGTCTGCGGTAGAGAACAGGCAGTGACTCCGCTGTCTGCGGTAGAGAACAGGCAGTGACTCCGCTGTCTGCGGTGCAGAACAGGCAGTGACTCCGCTGTCTGCGGTAGAGAACAGGCAGTGACTCCGCTGTCTGCGGTGCAGAACAGGCAGTGACTCCGCTGTCTGCGGTAGAGAACAGGCAGTGACTCCGCTGTCTGCGGTAGAGAACAGGCAGTGACTCCGCTGTCTGCGGTAGAGAGCAGGCTGTGACTCCGCTGTCTGCGGTGCAGAACAGGCAGTGACTCCGCTGTCTGCGGTAGAGAGCAGGCTGTGACTCCGCTGTCTGCGGTGCAGAACAGGCAGTGACTCCGCTGTCTGCGGTGCAGAACAGGCAGTGACTCCGCTGTCTGCGGTGCAGAACAGGCAGTGACTCCGCTGTCTGCGGTAGAGAACAGGCAGTGACTCCGCTATCTGCGGTGCAGAACAGGCAGTGACTCCGCTGTCTGCGGTGCAGAACAGGCAGTGACTCCGCTGTCTGCGGTGCAGAACAGGCAGTGACTCCGCTGTCTGCGGTGCAGAACAGGCAGTGACTCCGCTGTCTGCGGCAGAGAACAGGCAGTGACTCCGCTGTCTGCGGCAGAGAACAGGCAGTGACTCTGCTGTCTGCGGTGCAGAACAGGCAGTGACTCTGCTGTCTGCGGTAGAGAACAGGCAGTGACTCTGCTGTCTGCGGTAGAGAACAGGCAGTGACTCCGCTGTCTGCGGTGCAGAACAGGCAGTGACTCCGCTGTCTGCGGTAGAGAACAGGCAGTGACTCCGCTGTCTGCGGTAGAGAACAGGCAGTGACTCCGCTGTCTGCGGTAGAGAACAGGCTGTGACTCCGCTGTCTGCGGTGCAGAACAGGCAGTGACTCCGCTGTCTGCGGTAGAGAACAGGCAGTGACTCCGCTGTCTGCGGTAGAGAACAGGCTGTGACTCCGCTGTCTGCGGTAGAGAACAGGCAGTGACTCCGCTGTCTGCGGTGCAGAACAGGCAGTGACTCCGCTGTCTGCGGTGCAGAACAGGCAGTGACTCCGCTGTCTGCGGTAGAGAACAGGCAGTGACTCCGCTGTCTGCGGTAGAGAACAGGCAGTGACTCCGCTGTCTGCGGTGCAGAACAGGCAGTGACTCCGCTGTCTGCGGTGCAGAACAGGCAGTGACTCCGCTGTCTGCGGTGCAGAACAGGCAGTGACTCCGCTGTCTGCGGTGCAGAACAGGCAGTGACTCCGCTGTCTGCGGTAGAGAGCAGGCTGTGACTCCGCTGTCTGCGGTGCAGAACAGGCAGTGACTCCGCTGTCTGCGGTGCAGAACAGGCAGTGACTCCGCTGTCTGCGGTAGAGAACAGGCAGTGACTCCGCTATCTGCGGTAGAGAACAGGCAGTGACTCCGCTATCTGCGGTAGAGAACAGGCAGTGACTCCGCTGTCTGCGGTGCAGAACAGGCAGTGACTCCGCTGTCTGCGGTGCAGAACAGGCAGTGACTCCGCTGTCTGCGGTGCAGAACAGGCAGTGACTCCGCTGTCTGCGGCAGAGAACAGGCAGTGACTCCGCTGTCTGTGGCAGAGAACAGGCAGTGACTCCGCTGTCTGCGGCAGAGAACAGGCAGTGACTCTGCTGTCTGCGGTGCAGAACAGGCAGTGACTCTGCTGTCTGCGGTAGAGAACAGGCAGTGACTCTGCTGTCTGCGGTAGAGAACAGGCAGTGACTCTGCTGTCTGCGGTAGAGAACAGGCAGTGACTCCGCTGTCTGCGGTAGAGAACAGGCAGTGACTCTGCTGTCTGCGGTAGAGAACAGGCAGTGACTCTGCTGTCTGCGGTGCAGAACAGGCAGTGACTCCGCTGTCTGCGGTGCAGAACAGGCAGTGACTCCGCTGTCTGCGGTGCAGAACAGGCAGTGACTCTGCTGTCTGCGGTGCAGAACAGGCAGTGACTCTGCTGTCTGCGGTAGAGAACAGGCTGTAACTCCGCTGTCTGCGGTAGAGAACAGGCAGTGACTCCGCTGTCTGCGGTGCAGAACAGGCAGTGACTCCGCTGTCCTGACTGCAGCGAGGAGCTCATTCCACAGAGGAGGTGCGACTCAGCGAGTGAGCCTTTATGGAACGGCGCGGTGCCAAAAGGATTTCGGTGAATGCTTACAGACTCCAGGATGGTCTTCTCAAAGATGTCCAAGCGTCGTGTCTCCAAGGCGATGCCAATGGCCTGCTTGTACTTGTGGTCGCCCAGGCAACGCAGGAACATTTTGTTGACGATGCCCTCCAGGCGGGGGTCGATGACCTTCCTCTCCTCCCCCTCCTGCAGCTCCGTGTTCTCCACGCGCTGCTTGGTGTAGTGGTCGATGCATTTCGCTGTCGGGGGAAATTTTTTTACGTTCACTGCACGGTTTCTCATTAAAATGCAGACGAATTCCGAATTAAGCAAGCTCAGAGGATTGGGGAATCAATCCATCAGGGTTGGGGCATCAAATGTCAATTTGAACCCCCCCCCCCCCAACTACTGAAAACGAAGACTTTTTTTTTTTTTTTTTTTTTACTGTTCCCTCACTTTTTTTTTTTTTTTAAACACAGAAAAGTATTCTGCCTCATTTGCTAAATCCCCCTCAAGTGTGCAGACACATCTCCTCAGGATATTCACAAGACCCCCCCACCCCGATCGCCGGGAACCTCTTGAGATCCCACCGCTCTCCCTCCCGCTCACCTATTATGGTCTCCACATACTCCGAGTCGTCGGCCACGTTGAACAGGTCCCCGGCGCCGAGGGCGTAGTTCAGAGACTCCTCGAACGCGCCCAGGTGGTAGAACACTTTGGAGGCGACCAACGCCGCAAACTCTCGGCTCCGGAACGTCTCATCCTCGTACAGCACTTCACTAAACGGGAAAGCAAGCGATCGTCGACGGAACGAAAGGGGAGTCGGAATTAGCAATTGCACTTCATTTTTCTTCAGATTAATTAGTCTACCGCTCTCCACATTGCACTGTAAAAAAACAAAAATGAGCTTTTCCTTGTGTGTGAGTCCTGGTTCAACATCATTACACGCAATGACACAAACCAATTCTTCCATACTGCACCTGTTTGTGGCTTGCAACATAAAAAGTATAACCACTTACGTTATTACCCATCAACAGCTGCCAGTGTAGAAGAATGTGTTTGAATACAATGATATTGGAAACTAGAAATGTTTCCTCTCAACGTTTAAATAAAAGCTACAACTACAGTAAAATTTACAAAACCCTGAATTAAAGGGAAAGGGTATCCCTTATCCCGCAGAACGTGTTGTTACTTCATTTTAGTGTTGTGATAATATGCACACAATATTTTTCATTTCAGTCATTCACCAGACACTCTAAGAAAATGGTCTCATAAATATAGCTTGACTTGTTTTTTTATAGACTTTAATTTGAATGCTTTTACAATTTCTTATATTTTCCTTGAACAATAAAAACAGTTTTTTTCACTTACATTTTATCAACCGATTCTGAAATCTCAGCCCAGAAGTCATTTACTATGGAGTTCAGCTTATGTAGCGCAAATTCCTGCGGCAAGAAAGTAAAATACACACAGACACCATTAGGTAAAATTAACTATGAACGCAGTTACAGTAATCAACTTCATGAATGAAAAGATTTACATTTAGGTATCTAACAGACACTTATCCAGCACGACTTACAACTTGACCAATCAGTATATAGAGCAGCATATTTAGTGAGCAAATTCAGGTTAAGTTCCTTGCTTGAACCCGCTACTTGGCTTTTTGAGCCCAATTACTTGTACATCATCCTACACTGCCGGCCCAAATGAAAACATAAATCACCAGGAAAGGAGCTCACCTTAAGTTGAGGTTCTTCTTCGTCCAACAGGGAAATGATTCCAGCTGTAAAACGGGACAAGTATAATTGCTTTACTGCTGCAACCAAAACACGGACGCGTGGTCGCTGAGTCACAATAGCAGGGACCTCGTTAGCTTTAGCGAGCTACGTACCCAGTTGGACACACGTAAACAGCACTTGACACTTGATTTGCAATGACTTGCACTTCACTAAGGCATGTTGTGATTCCCAAAACGTATTAGCTACACTGTGTAAGTTACCACACCAATGTATCACACTTCGACTGCTAATAACTGGGGCACTAAAACTTCTGCCCAAATGCAGTCTAGTAAAGTAGGGGGCTATAGCAGGTAAAAGGTTAAAGCTACACCATACACAAGTTCGCTGAGGTTGGGTACAACGCCAGTAGGCACACTTGCTAGCTTAACACCCAAATGCGCATGTCGAATATAGCTACAACTAGTGACTGGCAATAACAGTTTTCCAACAAAAAGCGTAATTCAACGTCGCAATAAAATTTTCGAAGTTGACAAGTGATGTGAAATAAACGTCGGATTGTGCTTATGTAGCAAGTTAGCCAGCGACTTTCATTAGCTAACCGGCTAATGTTAGCGCAGTGCGAAAAAAGACATCGCTGTAGCTAATGTAGAAGGCAAAAAGTAAAAGCGATTGCACATCCTAATGTGCATTAACTTTAATATAACCGATTAGTGTTTCTAAGCCTACATGAACAAAAACTGTCGCTCACTGCAGTCGGCTACAGTCATTGCACAGGACAATTGATAATTCTCTGTGACTCAGCTAAATCAGCCGGTTCGCCTCTTTCATACTCGCTCAACACTTACCCGCAGAAGTTATCATGTTTAGATGCAGATCAGCCGCTTTTTATTCCACACAACCACCACACGTACCAAACGTGTTTCCTGACAAGAAATGCAAAAAAAACAATCCTCTCAAACGCGATTTTTGTCTCACCAACACAATAACGCTGCACCTCGATTCCACCTAAATTTTTGTTTCATAAAGAAAGCCCCCGGCGTCTAGGGCCCTTTCAGTGTGTTAGGGCTGTCTACAACACGCCTGATTGTTTTTCAAGTCACTTGTTAAAATAATTAATATATTTAACAATATATGTGATCACAAACTTAAAAACTGTATTAAAAAGAAAATTATATATTGTATATGCTTATGCTTTTTCCAGGAAATGAAAAATACATTACATGTTCTAAGCTGGCATTATCTTTCTTTTATCTCCCACGCCCAAACCAACCGTGCCTGCGCCTGAGAGCCGAGCGCCTTCCCTTTCAGTCACGGTGCCCCGTACAGCCCATATTGCGCTGAACTTCCTTTCTTGAGACTAATGCAACGTACCTTTCATACTCTCTTTTTCTTTCAGTTTCTTTGCACCATATGTCTTGTGTACTGGTTATTCTATATATACCATTAGACTGTTAATTACGTTCAGCTGTGCATAATGTAACGTTCTGTATTGTCAATTATTCTTGTTCCTCGTTGTTGTGTATTGTAAATTGTGTTAATAAAAAAAACCTCACACTGTTCACTTGGTAGGCTCTTTCAGGTACTTCATAGCAAACTATACTATAATAACCTGGCCATACTGTTTTTGCAGCTAACTAGTGGTTTGCATCTTGTGTCTGAGGATTGCTTGTATAGTTATCATGAGGACTCTGTGCTTGTAGGGTTGTTCTAAGGACTCAATGGTTGTGAGGTTGTCCTAAGGACTCAGTGGTTATGTACATGAATGTCCTAAGGACTCAGTGGTTGTGTACGTGAATGTCCTGAGGACTCAGTGGTTGTGAGGTTGTACTGAGGATTCAGTGGTTGTATGGCTGTACTGAGGACTTAGTGGTTGTGTACATGGTTGTCTTCAGGATTGTCCACAGGATTACAGGAAATAAGAAATAGTTGGACCACAATAAATGCCTTTTCCTACAGGACAGGACAAACACGGTCCTGTGTTTCCAGGCCTCCCTAATTCACAGTCCCTCGAATGTAGTGGGTTGTTTATTGCTTTCCTTAACATTAAGATCTGCCCCCTATATCAGGATTAAGTCACATGTCAAAAATAAATGTGCTGCAGATAAAGGACTATTATTTCTAAAGTTCTCACACAATTGTGTCCTTTTTCTGCAATATACTTAATGACACAACCAGGTACTTACCACAGGAAAATGAAAAATCCAGGACAAAACATATTCCAATTTTATATTAAATGATGGATGTTGTAAAGTTCATAGTTTTTAAATGTCCTTCATTTGTATTAAACAACATACAGGTCCTTTCCAGCTCTAAATTTATAGATATACATATATACAAAGTTCATCCAAAATTAAACGTAACAGAGTTATGAGTGATTATAATCTTGTTGATCTATAATAAAGTTGATCTGCAAAAAACCTAGAACAACACAGCAGCTGTGGTTGTTGTTGAAGAAGCGGCCATTTCATTGGAGCGGTTTCAGTACGAGCAGCTGTTGCTGTATTTGGAGTGGCGGTTGTTGTTGTTCCAGGGCTTGTTGTTGTTGGTTGGAATGGTTGTTGTTATGAGAGGATCTGTTGTAATTGCAGTGGTTGCTGTAGTAGGATCAGATGTTGTAGCAGGAGGGGTTGTTGCAGTGGGAGTGGTTTTTGTAGTCAGTGGGGCTGTTCTTTAAAATGAGAGAAAAATCCAGAATTAGCACAGATTTCAGTCAATTAATGATTGAATGAAATGCAAGGGAAGCCATAAATATACAATGTAGTCCGTAAGTATTTGAAAGGTGACACAATGTATTATTGCTTTGGCTCTGTACTCCAGCACATTGGATTAAAAATAAAACAATAAATATGAGGTCACAGTGCAGACTGTCGAATGTCTTCTGAGGGTATTTACATCCATATCGGGGGAACAGTGTAGGAATTACAGCCCTTTTTATATATAGTTCCCCAAGTTTAGCACCACTGTTTCATTTCAAATCTATTTTACTGTAGTACAGAGCCAAAACAACAAAAACTGTGTCAGTACCCAAATACTTACGGATATAAAGCGATACACTTGCGCTTTCAACATTGATTTGAAACGTTAATTATCTTGTCAGCATTGTGTGCACCTTTCCCCAATTGGCAAGGTTGCTGAACAGTTCTGGTACTGGTCATTCACTGTGCTTTTGGTTTGGCATAGGTTACATTACATTACATTACAAGCATTTAGCAGACGCTCTTATCCAAAGCGACGTACAACAAGTGCATTAGATCAAGGTGCAGAGGTGCAAAAGAAACACTAGAGCGAAGTAAAGATCGTAGTGCCAGAAGTGACCACATAGATCAGGACTCCAACCCTGTAGAGTAACCTGTTCAGCAAACAAACAAACAAACAAACAATCCTGCCAAGTACAAACTAGCACTGAAATCACATTTCCTAATCAGAATCAGACAAACAATCCTGCCAAATAAAAACTAACGTTGAGCTAAACTATAGGCTAGGGAGGGGTGGGGAGAGGTGCAGCCTGAAGAGATGAGTCTTTAGTCTGCGTTTGAAGGTAGTCAGATTCTCTGCTGTTCTGACCGCTATGGGGAGGTC
This sequence comes from Anguilla pacifica, assembly GCA_039654925.1. Classification (NCBI taxonomy): domain Eukaryota; kingdom Metazoa; phylum Chordata; class Actinopteri; order Anguilliformes; family Anguillidae; genus Anguilla; species Anguilla pacifica. The sequence continues at coordinate 2,366,813 of CM077287.1, read as the reverse complement.
ATTCCACCAGCGAGGGGCCAGGACAGACAGCAGACGGGAGCGGGAACTACAGACACGACGAGGGGGAGGTGCCAAGCGTCCAGAGGTGGCAGAACGGAGAGGTCTGGCTGGTGTGTAGGGTCTGATGATCCTCTGGATGTATCCAGGTGCTGACCCCTTAGCTGCCTGGTATGCAAGCACCAAAGTCTTCAATTTGATGCGAGCCATAACAGGCAGCCAGTGGAGGTCAGTAAGCAGGGGGGTGACATGAGAATGTCTGGGGAGGTTGTAGACCAGACGCTCTGCAGCATTCTGGATGAGCTGCAGGGGTCTGATGGCAGATGCTGGCAGACCAGCCAGCAGCGAGTTGCGTTACTCACATTTTTTCCTGATGGATTTCACTGTAATCTTAATGTTTCCGTACAAATATTTCAGTAGTTGGTTCACCTGAAAAAAAGAGAAAAGTGCTGGCATGAAGTATGTAAGTGCATAATGTATGGAGTAAAATCCGTGGAAAAGCCCGTATTATGCATTTTAACCCTTTCCCTCCAATTTGTAAAATATACATATATGTGTGTGTGTGTGTGTGTGTGTGTGTGTATAATGTAAAAAGCTTATAATACATATAATACATCGCGATGGTATTCGTGTTGGTGGGCTAGTAGGGGAAATCATCCCTCTGGTCAAATAATCCCCAATGCTCCAGTGCAGTGATGGGGACACTGCACTGTAGTGTTTCGGATCAGACGTTAAACCGACTCATCCAGACTCACTGTGGTCATTAAAGCCCCCATGACACTCATCACAAAGAGTAGAGGGTTTCCCGGTGTCCTGGCTAAATTTCCAACCTGGCGCTCTCAACCTTGCCACCTAATCATCCCCTGACTTAAGTGGCTAATAATCATTCTCTCCCTCTCCACTGATGTGTGCTGTGCGTTCTGGTGCAAAATGGCTAGCGGGCATCATCATCATCATCATCATCAGCATTATTATTATTATTGTGCTGACACAGAAATAAGCCGGAGGAAGACACTTCATGTGCAGTATAGCAGGGCTTCATGCACAGCTTCTCAAAATGACAGGTCATCTTACTGACCTGGCTTCACAACTATCAACCCTGTATGCCATTGACAGAAAAGTTTCAAATGCTGTCAACCCACCTCTTGCACAAATGGAATGATTGTAACCCTGTCAAGATCAACCGTGGAATCAACGGTAATTTCCAGTCTTGCTGATGTTGTCAGGTCTGTATACAGGGAGAGATTTTACATGAGAATTGTAAACTGCGTTACAGAGTGTCTTGAATCCCAAACATGCACCCAAAGATAAGTAATCTACTGAAATACAGTATTTATTTATTTTTGTACTAGCTCACAATGTAAGACTGTACTGATTTCTTGAACAATTTATGCAAATATATAATTGTTGCTGATTCTTAAGTTAACTGATTTCATTGATGACAAACTTTATAAATGTGGAAAAATTATAGAACTGCATTGTGGAACAAAAACTAATAATTGCATTGCTAGACGAGGAAAGAAAAGCTGTGCTTTACATTTAATTCATCTATGAATAATCTGATCTAAAAGTAATCTGAAATCAAGCAATTCAAAATTCAAATCTGAGAATAATCATTCTAAAAAATAAATGAGTTTGAGAAGCTATAATAGATTGAGAATTGTCAATAGCAAAATTTTTATTGCACATATCTACACAACAATGAGAGAAAAACATACTTGATGTAGCAGGAGTGGCTGCTTCAGTTGGAGAGCTTACTGTAGTTGACTGTGGAAAGGTGCGTGTAATGGGGCCCGGCATTGTAGCATTAAGGATAGTTGTAGGTGTACGAGTTCTTGTAGGAAGGTCTGTTGGAGCAGCAGTGGTAGTTGGAGTTCCTATTGTTGTTGGAGCAGCAGTGGTAGTTGGTATTTCTGTTGTAGTTGGAACAGATGTGGAAGTTGGAGCAGCTGTCATAGTGGGAACTGATGTGGTAGTTGGAGCAACTGTTGTAGTTGGAGCAGATGTGGAAGTTGGTGCTTCTGTTGTAGTTGGAGCAGCCGGGGAAGCTGGTGCTTCTGTTGTAGTTGGAGCAGATGTGGTAGATGGTGCATCTGTTGTAGTTGGAGCAGATGTGGTAGTTGGTGCTTCTGTTGTAGTTGGAGCAGATGTGGTAGTTGGTGCATCTGTTGTAGTTGGAGCAGCAGTGGTAGTTGGTGCTTCTGTTGTAGTTGGAGCATATGTGGTAGTTGGTCTTTCTGTTGTAGTTGGAGCAGCAGTGGTAGTTGGAGCTTCTGTTGTAGTTGGAGCAGCAGTGGTAGTTGTTGCTTCTGTGGTAGTTGGAGCAGATGTGGTAGTTGGTGCTTCTGTTGTAGTTGGAGCAGCAGTGGTAGTTGGAGCTTCTGTTGTAGTTGGAGCAGTAGTAGTAGTTGGTGCTTTTGTTGTAGTTGGAGCAGCAGTGGTAGTTGGAGCTTCTGTTGTAATTGGAACAGATGTGATAATTGGAGCTTCAGTTGTAGTTGGAGCAGATGTGGTAGTTGGTGCGTCTGTTGTAGTTGGAGCAGCAGTGGCAATTGGTGCTTTTGTTGTAGTTGGAGCAGATGTGGTAGTTGGTAATTCTGTTGTAGTTGGAGCAGCAGTAGTAGTTGGTGATTTTGTTGTAGTTGGAGCAGATGTGGTAGTTGGTACTTCTGTTGTAGTTGGAGCAGCAGTGGTAGTTGGAGCATCTGTTGTAGTTGGAACAGATGTGATAACTGGAGCTTCAGTTGTAGTTGTAGCAGATGTGGTAGTTGGTGCGTCTGGTGTAGTTGGAGCAGCAGTGGTAGTTGGAGCTTCTGTTGTAGTTGGAGCAGCAGTAGTAGTTGGTGCTTTTGTTGTAGTTGGAGTAGATGTGGTAGTTGGTACTTCTGTTGTAGTCGGAGCAGCAGTGGTAGTTGGAGCTTCTGTTGTAGTTGGAGCAGCAGTAGTAGTTGGTACTTCTGTTGTAGTTGGAGCAGATGTGGAAGTTGGTGCTTCTGTTGTAGTTGGAGCAGCAGTGGTAGTTGGTGCTTCTGTTGTAGTTGGAGCAGCAGTGGTAGTTGGAGCTTCTGTTGTAGTTAGAGCAGCAGCGGTAGTTGGTGCTTCTGTTGAAGTTGGAGCAGATGTGGTAGTTGGTGCTACTGTCGTAGTTGGAGCAGATGTGGTAGTTGGTGCTTCTGTCGTAGTTGGAGCAGATGTGGTAGTTGGTGCATCTGTTGTAGTTGGAGCAGCAGTGGTAGTTGGTGCTTCTGTTGTAGTTGGAGCAGCAGTGGTAGTTGGAGCTTCTGTTGTAGTTGTAGCAGATGTGGTAGTTGGTGCTGCTGTTGTAGTTGGAGCAGCAGTGGAAGTTGGAGCATCTGTTGTAGTTAGAGCAGCAGTGGTAGTTGGTGCTTCTGTTGTAGTTGGAGCAGGTGTGGAAGTTGGTGCTTCTGTTGTAGTTGGAGCAGCAGTGGTAGTTGGTGCATATGTTGTAGTTGGAGCAGATGTGGTAGTTGGTGCTTCTGTTGTAGTTGGAGCAGATGTGGTAGTTGGAGCTTCTGTTGTAGTTGGAGCAGCAGTGGTAGTTGGAGAAGTTGTTGTAGTTGGAGCAGATGTGGTAGTTGGTGCTTCTGTTGTAGTTGGAGAAGATGTGGTAGTTGGAGCTTCTGTTGTAGTTGGAGCAGCAGTGGCAGGTGGTGCTTCTGTTGTAGTTGGAGCATATGTGGTAGTTGGTGCTTCTGTTGTAGTTGGAGCAGCAGTTGTAGTGGGAACTGATGTGGTAGTTGGAGCAAATGTGGTAGTTGGTGCTTCTGTTGTAGTTGGAGCAGATGTGGTAGTTGGTGCTTCTGTTGTAGTTGGAGCAGATGTGGTAGTTGGTGCTTCTGTTGTAGTTGGAGCAGCAGTGGTTGTTGGAGAAGTTGTTGTAGTTGGAGCAGATGTGGTAGTTGGTGCTTCTGTTGTAGTTGGAGCAGATGTGGTAGTTGGAGCTTCTGATGTAGTTGGAGCAGCAGTGGTAGTTGGAGAAGTTGTTGTAGTTGGAGCAGATGTGGTAGTTGGTGCTTTCGTTGTAGTTGGAGCAGCAGTGGAAGTTGGAGCATCTGTTGTAGTTGTAGCAGATGTGGTAGTTGGTGCTTCAGTAGTAGTTGGAGCAGCAGTTGAAGTGGGAACTGATGTGGTAGTTGGAGCAACTGTTGTAGTTGGAGCAGATGTGGAAGTTGGTGCTTCTGTTGTAGTGGGAGCAGCAGTGGTAGTTGGTGCTTCTGTTGTAGTTGGAGCAGATGTGGTAGTTGGTGCTTCTGTTGTAGTTGGAGCAGATGTGGTAGTTGGTGCTTCTGCTGTAGTTGGAGAAGCAGTGGTAGTTGGAGAAGTTGTTGTAGTTGGAGCAGATGTGGTAGTAGGTGCATCTGATGTAGTTTGAGCAGATGTGGTAGTTGGTGCATCTGTTGTAGTTGGAACAGATGTGGTAGTTGGTGCATCTGTTGTAGTTGGAACAGCAGTGGTAGTTGGTGCTTCTGTTGTAGTTGGAGCAGATGTGGTAGTTGGTCTTTCTGTTGTAGTTGGAGCAGCAGTGGTAGTTGGAGCTTCTGTTGTAGTTGGAGCAGCAATGGTAGTTGGTGCTTCTGTGGTAGTTGGAGCAGATGTGGTAGATGGTGCTTCGGTTGTAGTTGGAAAAGCAGTGGAAGTTGGAGCTTCTGTTGTGGTTGGAGCAGCAGTAGTAGTTGGTGCTTTTGTTGTAGTTGGAGAAGATGTGGTAGTTGGTGCTTCTGTTGTAGTTGGAGCAGCAGTGGTAGGTGGAGCATCTGTTGTAGTTAGAGCAGCAGTGGTAGTTGGTGCTTCTGTTGAAGTTGGAGCAGATGTGGTAGTTGGAGCTTCTGTTGTAGTTGGAGCAGCAGTGGTAGTTGGAGAAGTTGTTGTAGTTGGAGCAGATGTGGTAGTTGGTGCTTCTGTTGTAGCTGGAGCAGATGTGGTAGTTGGAGCTTCTGGTAAAGTTGGAGCAGCAGTGGTAGTTGGAGAAGTTGTTGTAGTTGGAGCAGATGTGGTAGTTGGTGCTTCTGTTGTAGTTGGAGCAGCAGTGGTAGGTGGAGAAGTTGTTGTAGTTGGAGCAGATGTGGTAGTTGGTGCTTCTGTTGTAGTTGGAGCAGATGGGGTAGTTGGTGCATCTGTTGTAGTTGGAGCAGCAGTGGTAGTTGGTGCCTCTGTTGTAGTTGGAGCAGCAGTGGTAGTTGGAGCTTCTGTTGTAGTTGTAGCAGATGTGGTAGTTGGTGCCTCTGTTGTACTTGGAGCAGCAGTGGTAGTTGGAGCAACTTTTGTAGTTGGAGCAGATGTGGAAATTGGTGCTTCTGTTGTAGAGGGAGCAGCAGTGGTAGTTGGTGCTTCTGTTGTAGTTGGAGCAGATGTGGTAGTTGGTGCTTCTGTTGTAGTTGGAGCAGATGTGGTAGTCGGTGCTTCTGTTGTAGCTGGAGCAGCAGTGGTTGTTGGAGAAGTTGTTGTAGTTGGAGCAATTGTGGTAGTAGGTGCATCTGTTGTAGTTGGAGTAGATGTGGTAGTTGGTGCTTCTGTTGAAGTTGGAGCAGATGTGGTAGTTGGAGCTTCTGTTGTAGTTGGAGCAGCAGTGGTAGTTGGAGAAGTTGTTGTAGTTGGAGCAGATGTGGTAGTTGGTGCTTCTGTTGTAGCTGGAGCAGATGTGGTAGTTGGAGCTTCTGGTAAAGTTGGAGCAGCAGTGGTAGTTGGAGAAGTTGTTGTAGTTGGAGCAGATGTGGTAGTTGGTGCTTCTGTTGTAGTTGGAGCAGATGTGGTAGTTGGTGCATCTGTTGTAGTTGGAGCAGCAGTGGTAGTTGGTGCCTCTGTTGTAGTTGGAGCAGCAGTGGTAGTTGGAGCTTCTGTTGCAGTTGTAGCAGATGTGGTAGTTGGTGCCTCTGTTGTACTTGGAGCAGCAGTGGTAGTTGGAGCAACTTTTGTAGTTGGAGCAGATGTGGAAATTGGTGCTTCTGTTGTAGAGGGAGCAGCAGTGGTAGTTGGTGCTTCTGTTGTAGTTGGAGCAGATGTGGTAGTTGGTGCTTCTGTTGTAGTTGGAGCAGATGTGGTAGTCGGTGCTTCTGTTGTAGTTGGAGCAGCAGTGGTTGTTGGAGAAGTTGTTGTAGTTGGAGCAATTGTGGTAGTAGGTGCATCTGTTGTAGTTGGAGTAGATGTGGTAGTTGGTGCTTCTGTTGTAGTTGGAGCAGATGTGGTAGTTGGTGCATCTGTTGTAGTTGGAGCAGCAGTGGTAGTTGGTGCTTCTGTTGTAGTTGGAGCAGATGTGGTGGTTGGTTCTTCTGTTGTAGTTGGAGCAGCAGTGGTGGTTGGTGCTTCTGGTGTAGTTGGAGCACCAGTGGTAGTTGTATCTTCTGTTGTAGTTTTAGCAGATGTGGTAGTTGGTGCTTCTGTTGTTGTTGGAGCAGCAGTGGTAGTTGGAGCTTCTGTTGTAGTTAGAGCAGCAGTGGTAGTTGGTGCTTCTGTTGTAGTTGGAGCAGCAGTTGTAGTTGGTGATTCTGTTGTAGTTGGAGCAGATGTGGTAGTTGGTGCTTTCGTTGTAGTTTGAGGAGATGTGGTCGTTGGAGCTTCTGTTGTAGTTGGAGCAGCAGTGGTAGTTGGAGAAGTTGTTGTAGTTGGAGCATATGTGGTAGTTGGTGCTTCTGTTGTAGTTGGAGCAGATGTGGTAGTTGTTGCTTCTGTTGTAGTTGGAGTAGCGGTTGTAGTTGGTGCTTCTGTTGTTGTTGGAGCAGCAGTTGTAGCGGGAACTGAAGTGGTAGTTGGAGCGACTGTTGTAGTTGGAGCAGATGTGGAAGTTGGTGCTTCTGTTGTAGTTGGAGCAGCAGTGGTAGTTGGTGCTTCTGTTGTAGTTGGAGTAGATGTGGTAGTTGGAGCTTCTGTTGTAGTTGGAGCAGCAGTGGTAGTTGGTGCTTCCGTTGTAGTTGGAGCAGATGTGGAGGTTGGTGCTTCTGTTGTAGTTGGAGCAGCAGTGGTAGTTGGTGCTTCTGTTGTAGTTGGAGCCGACGTGGTAGTTGGTGCTTCTGTTGTAGTTGGAGCATCTGTTGTAGTTGGAGCAGCAGTGGTAGTTTGAGAAGTTGTTGTAGTTGGAGCAGCAGTGGTAGTTGGAGCTTCTGTTGTAGTTGGAGCAGTAGTGGTAGTTGGTGCTTCTGTTGTAGTTTGAGGAGATGTGGTCGTTGGAGCTTCTGTTGGAGTTGGAGCAGCAGTGGTAGTTGGAGAAGTTGTTGTAGTTGGAGCAAATGTGGTAGTTGGTGCTTCTGTTGCAGTTGGAGCAGATGTGGTAGTTGGTGCTTCTGTTGTAGTTGGAGCAGCGGTTGTAGTTGGAGCAGCAGTGGTAGTTGGTGCTTCTGTTGTTGTTGGAGCAGCGGTTGTAGTGGGAACTGATGTGGTAGTTGGAGCGACTGTTGTAGTTGGAGCAGATGTGGAAGTTGGTGCTTCTGTTGTAGTTGGAGCAGCAGTAGTAGTTGGTGCTTCTGTTGTAGTTGGAGTAGATGTGGTAGTTGGAGCTTCTGTTGTTGTTGAAGCAGATGTGGTAGTTGGTGCTTCTGTTGTAGTTGGAGCAGCAGTGGTAGTTGGAGCTTCTGTTGTAGTTGTAGCAGATGTGGTAGTTGGTGATTCTGTTGTAGTTGGAGCAGCAGTGGTAGTTGGTGCTTCTGTTGTAGTTGGACCAGCAGTGGTAGTTGGAGCTTCTGTTGTAGTTTTAGCAGATGTGGTACTTGGAGCTTCTGTTGTAGTTGGAGCAGCAGTGGTAGTTGGAGAAGTTGTTGTAGTTGGAGCAGATGTGGTAGTTTGAGTAGCTGTTGTAGTGCGAGCAGCTGTGGTAGTTGGAGCAGCTGTTGTAGTGGGAGCAGCTGTGGTAGTTGGAGCTTCTGATGTAGTTGGAGCAGCAGTGGTAGTTGGTGCTTCCGTTGTAGTTGGAACAGATGTGGAGGTTGGTGCTTCTGTTGTAGTTGGAGCAGCAGTGGTAGTTGGTGCTTCTGTTGTAGTTGGAGCCGACGTGGTAGTTGGTGCTTCTGTTGTAGTTGGAGCATCTGTTGTAGTTGGAGCAGCAGTGGTAGTTGGAGAAGTTGTTGTAGTTGGAGCAGATGTGGTTGTTGGTGCTTCTGTTGTAGTTGGAGCAGCAGTCGTAGTTGGTGCTTCTGTTGTAGTTGGAGCAGCAGTGGTAGTTGGAGCTTCTGTTGTAGTTGGAGCACCAGTGGTAGTTCTGGTAGTTCGTGCTTCTGTTGTAGTTGGAGCAGATGTGGTAGTTGGTTCTTCTGTTGTAGTTGGAGCAGCAGTGGTAGTTGGAGCTTCTGTTGTAGTTGGAGCACATGTGGTCATTGCTGCTTCTGTTGTTGTTGGAGCAGCAGTGGTAGTTGGTGCTTCTGTTGTAGTTGGAGCAGCAGTGGTAGTTGGAGCTTCTGTTGTAGTTGGAGCAGATGTGGAGGTTGGTGCTTCTGTTGTAGTTCGAGCAGCAGTGGTAGTTGGTGCTTCTGTTGTAGTTGGAGCCGACGTGGTAGTTGGTGCTTCTGTTGTAGTTGGAGCAGCAGTCGTTGTTGGTGCTTCTGTTGTAGTTGGAGCAGCAGTGGTAGTTGGAGAAGTTGTTGTAGTTGGAGCAGATGTGGTAGTTGGTGCTTCTGTTGTAGTTGAAGCAGCAGTCGTAGTTGGAGCTTCTGTTGTAGTTGGAGCAGCAGTGGTAGTTGGTGCTTCTGTTGTAGTTGGAGCAGATGTGGTAGTTGGTTCTTCTGTTGTAGTTGGAGCAGCAGTGGTAGTTGGAGCTTCTGTTGTCGTTGGAGCAGATGTGGTCGTTGCTGCTTCTGTTGTAGTTGGAGCAGCAATGGTAGTTGGTGCTTCTGTTGTAGTTGGAGCCGACGTGGTAGTTGGTGCTTCTGTTGTAGTTGGAGCATCTGTTGTAGTTGGAGCAGCAGTGGTAGTTGGAGAAGTTGTTGTAGTTGGAGCAGATGTGGTTGTTGGTGCTTCTGTTGTAGTTGGAGCAGCAGTCGTAGTTGGTGCTTCTGTTGTAGTTGGAGCAGCAGTGGTAGTTGGAGCTTCTGTTGTAGTTGGAGCAGCAGTGGTAGTTGGTGCTTCTGTTGTAGTTGGGGCAGCAGTGGTAGTTGGAGCTTCTGTCGTAGTTGGGGCAGATGTGGTGGTTGGTGCTTCTGTTGTAGTTGGAGCAGCAGTGGTAGTTGGTGCTTCTGTTGTAGTTGGAGCCGACGTGGTAGTTAGTGCTTCTGTTGTAGTTGGAGCAGCAGTCGTAGTTGGGGCTTCTGTTGTAGTTGGAGCAGCAGTGGTAGTTGGAGAAGTTGTTGTAGTTGGAGCAGATGTGGTAGTTGGTGCTTCTGTTGAAGTTGGAGCAGCAGTCGTAGTTGGAGATTCTGTTGTAGTTGGAGCACCAGTGGTAGTTGGTGCTTCTGTTGTAGTTGGAGCAGATGTGGTAGTTGGTTCTTCTGTTGTAGTTGGAGCAGCAGTGGTAGTTGGAGCTTCTGTTGTCGTTGGAGCAGATGTGGTCGTTGCTGCTTCTGTTGTAGTTGGAGCATCTGTTGTAGTTGGAGCAGCAGTGGTAGTTGGAGAAGTTGTTGTAGTTGGAGCAGATGTGGTTGTTGGTGCTTCTGTTGTAGTTGGAGCAGCAGTCGTAGTTGATGCTTCTGTTGTAGTTGGAGCAGCTGTGGTATTTGGAGCTTCTGTTGTAGTTGGAGGAGCAGTGGTAGTTGGTGCTTCTGTTGTAGTTGGAGCAGCAGTGGTAGTTGGAGCTTCTGTTGTAGTTGGAGCAGATGTGGAGGTTGGTGCTTCTGTTGTAGTTGGAGCAGCAGTGGTAGTTGGTGCTTCTGTTGTAGTTGGAGCCGACGTGGTAGTTGGTGCTTCTGTTGTAGTTGGAGCAGCAGTCGTAGTTGGTGCATCTGTTGTAGTTGGAGCAGCAGTGGTAGTTGGAGTTTCTGTTGTAGTTGGAGCACAAGTGGTAGTTGATGCTTCTGTTGTAGTTGGAGCAGATGTGGTAGTTGGTTCTTCTGTTGTAGTTGGAGCAGCAGTGGTAGTTGGAGGTTCTGTTGTCGTTGGAGCAGATGTGGTCGTTGCTGCTTCTGTTGTAGTTGGAGCAGCAGTGGTAGTTGGTGCTTCTGTTGTAGTTGGAGCCGACGTGGTAGTTGGTGCTTCTGTTGTAGTTGGAGCATCTGTTGTAGTTGGAGCAGCAGTGGTAGTTGGAGAAGTTGTTGTAGTTGGAGCAGATGTGGTTGTTGGTGCTTCTGTTGTAGTTGGAGCAGCAGTCGTAGTTGGTGCTTCTGTTGTAGTTGGAGCAGCAGTGGTAGTTGGAGCTACTGTTGTAGTTGGAGCACCAGTGGTAGTTGGTGCTTCTGTTGTAGTTGGAGCAGATGTGGTAGTTGGTTCATCTGTTGTAGTTGGAGCAGCAGTGGTAGTTGGAGCTTCTGTTGTAGTTGGAGCAGATGTGGTCGATGCTGCTTCTGTTGTTGTTGGAGCAGCAGTGGTAGTTGGTGCTTCTGTTGTAGTTGGAGCAGATGTGGTAGTTGGAGCTTCTGTTGTAGTTGGAGCAGATGTGGTCGTTGCTGCTTCTGTTGTAGTTGGAGAATCTGTTGTAGTTGGAGCATCAGTGGTAGTTGGAGAAGTTGTTGTAGTTGGAGCAGATGTGGTTGTTGGTGCTTCTGTTGTAGTTGGAGCAGCAGTCGTAGTTGGTGCTTCTGTTGTAGTTGGAGCAGCAGTGGTAGTTGGAGAAGTTGTTGTAGTTGGAGCAGATGTGGTAGTTGGTGCTTCTGTTGTAGTTGGAGCAGCAGTTGTAGTTGGTGCATCTGTTGTAGTTGGAGCAGCAGTGGTAGTTGGAGCTTCTGTTGTAGTTGGAGCACCAGTGGTAGTTGATGCTTCTGTTGTAGTTGGAGCAGATGTGGTAGTTGGTTCTTCTGTTGTAGTTGGAGCAGCAGTGGTAGTTGGAGCTTCTGTTGTCGTTGGAGCAGATGTGGTCGTTGCTGCTTCTGTTGTAGTTGGAGCAGCAGTGGTAGTTGGTGCTTCTGTTGTAGTTGGAGCCGACGTGGTAGTTGGTGCTTCTGTTGTAGTTGGAGCATCTTTTGTAGTTGGAGCAGCTGTGGTAGTTGGAGAAGTTGTTGTAGTTGGAGCAGATGTGGTTGTTGGTGCTTCTGTTGTAGTTGGAGCAGCAGTCGTAGTTGGTGCTTCTGTTGTAGTTGGAGCAGCAGTGGTAGTTGGAGCTACTGTTGTAGTTGGAGCACCAGTGGTAGTTGGTGCTTCTGTTGTAGTTGGAGCAGATGTGGTAGTTGGTTCATCTGTTGTAGTTGGAGCAGCAGTGGTAGTTGGAGCTTCTGTTGTAGTTGGAGCAGATGTGGTCGATGCTGCTTCTGTTGTTGTTGGAGCAGCAGTGGTAGTTGGTGCTTCTGTTGTAGTTGGAGCAGATGTGGTAGTTGGAGCTTCTGTTGTAGTTGGAGCAGCAGTGGTAGTTGGTGCTTCTGTTGTAGTTGGAGCAGCAGTGGTAGTTGGAGCTTCTGTTGTAGTGGGAGCAGATGTGGAGGTTGGTGCTTCTGTTGTAGTTGGAGCAGCAGTGGTAGTTGGTGCTTCTGTTGTAGTTGGAGCCGACGTGGTAGTTGGTGCTTCTGTTGTAGTTGGAGCAGCAGTCGTAGTTGGTGCTTCTGTTGTAGTTGGAGCAGCAGTGGTAGTTGGAGAAGTTGTTGTAGTTGGAGCAGATGTGGTAGTTGGTGCTTCTGTTGTAGTTGGAGCAGCAGTCGTAGTTGGTGCTTCTGTTGTAGTTGGAGCAGCAGTGGTCGTTGGAGAAGTTGTTGTAGTTGGAGCAGATGTGGTAGTTGGTGCTTCTGTTGTAGTTGGAGCAGCAGTCGTAGTTGGAGCTTCTGTTGTAGTTGGAGCACCAGTGGTAGTTGGTGCTTCTGTTGTAGTTGGAGCAGATGTGGTAGTTGGTTCTTCTCTTGTAGTTGGAGCAGCAGTGGTAGTTGGAGCTTCTGTTGTCGTTGGAGCAGATGTGGTCGTTGCTGCTTCTGTTGTAGTTGGAGCAGCAGTGGTAGTTGGTGCTTCTGTTGTAGTTGGAGCCGACGTGGTTGTTGGTGCTTCTGTTGTAGTTGGAGCATCTGTTGTAGTTGGAGCAGCAGTGGTAGTTGGAGAAGTTGTTGTAGTTGGAGCAGATGTGGTTGTTGGTGCTTCTGTTGTAGTTGGAGCAGGAGTCGTAGTTGGTGCTTCTGTTGTAGTTGGAGCAGCAGTGGTAGTTGGAGCTTCTGTTGTAGTTGGAGCAGCAGTGGTAGTTGGTGCTTCTGTTGTAGTTGGAGCATCTGTTGTAGTTGGAGCAGCAGTGGTAGTTGGAGAAGTTGTTGTAGTTGGAGCAGATGTGGTTGTTGGTGCTTCTGTTGTAGTTGGAGCAGCAGTCGTAGTTGGTGCTTCTGTTGTAGTTGGAGCAGCTGTGGTAGTTGGAGCTTCTGTTGTAGTTGGAGCAGCAGTGGTAGTTGGTGCTTCTGTTGTAGTTGGAGCAGCAGTGGTAGTTGGAGCTTCTGTTGTAGTTGGAGCAGATGTGGAGGTTGGTGCTTCTGTTGTAGTTGGAGCAGCAGTGGTAGTTGGTGCTTCTGTTGTAGTTGGAGCCGACGTGGTAGTTGGTGCTTCTGTTGTAGTTGGAGCAGCAGTTGTAGTTGGTGCTTCTGTTGTAGTTGGAGCAGCAGTGGTAGTTGGAGAAGTTGTTGTAGTTGGAGCAGATGTGGTAGTTGGTGCTTCTGTTGTAGTTGGAGCAGCAGTCGTAGTTGGTGCATCTGTTGTAGTTGGAGCAGCAGTGGTAGTTGGAGCTTCTGTTGTAGTTGGAGCACCAGTGGTAGTTGATGCTTCTGTTGTAGTTGGAGCAGATGTGGTAGGTGGTTCATCTGTTGTAGTTGGAGCAGCAGTGGTAGTTGGAGCTTCTGTTGTAGTTGGAGCAGATGTGGTCGATGCTGCTTCTGTTGTTGTTGGAGCAGCAGTGGTAGTTGGTGCTTCTGTTGTAGTTGGTGCAGATGTGGTAGTTGGAGCTTCTGTTGTAGTTGGAGCAGCAGTGGTAGTTGGAGCTTCTGTTGTAGTTGGAGCAGCAGTGGTAGTTGGTGCTTCTGTTGTAGTTGGAGCAGCAGTGGTAGTTGGAGCTTCTGTTGTAGTTGGAGCAGATGTGGAGGTTGGTACTTCTGTTGTAGTTGGAGCAGATGTGGTAGTTGGTTCATCTGTTGTAGTTGGAGCAGCAGTGGTAGTTGGAGCTTCTGTTGTAGTTGGAGCAGATGTGCTCGATGCTGCTTCTGTTGTTGTTGGAGCAGCAGTGGTAGTTGGTGCTTCTGTTGTAGTTGGAGCAGATGTGGTAGTTGGAGCTTCTGTTGTAGTTGGAGCAGCAGTGGTAGTTGGAGCTTCTGTTGTAGTTGGAGCAGCAGTGGTAGTTGGTGCTTCTGTTGTAGTTGGAGCAGCAGTGGTAGTTGGAGCTTCTGTTGTAGTTGGAGCAGATGTGGAGGTTGGTGCTTCTGTTGTAGTTGGAGCAGCAGTGGTAGTTGGTGCTTCTGTTGTAGTTGGAGCCGACGTGGTAGTTGGTGCTTCTGTTGTAGTTGGAGCAGCAGTCGTAGTTGGTGCTTCTGTTGTAGTTGGAGCAGCAGTGGTAGTTGGAGAAGTTGTTGTAGTTGGAGCAGATGTGGTAGTTGGTGCTTCTGTTGTAGTTGGAGCAGCAGTCGTAGTTGGTGCTTCTGTTGTAGTTGGAGCAGCAGTGGTAGTTGGAGTTTCTGTTGTAGTTGGAGCACCAGTGGTAGTTGGTGCTTCTGTTGTAGTTGGAGCAGATGTGGTAGTTGGTTCTTCTGTTGTAGTTGGAGCAGCAGTGGTAGTTGGAGCTTCTGTTGTCGTTGGAGCAGATGTGGTCGTTGCTGCTTCTGTTGTTGTTGGAGCAGCAGTGCTAGTTGGTGCTTCTGTTGTAGTTGGTGCTTCTGTTGTAGTTGGAGCAGCAGTGCTAGTTGGAGCTTCTGTTGTAGTTGGAGCAGCAGTGGTAGTTGGTGCTTCTGTTGTAGTTGGAGCAGCAGTGGTAGTTGGAGCTTCTGTTGTAGTTGTAGCAGATGTGGTAGTTGGTGCTTCTGTTGTAGTTGGAGCAGCAGTGGTAGTTGGAGCTTCTGTTGTAGTTAGAGTAGCAGTGGTAGTTGGTGCTGCTGTTGTAGTTGGAGCAGTAGTGGTAGTTGGAGCTTCTGTTGTAGTTGTAGCAGCAGTGGTAGTTGGTGCTTCTGTTGTAGTTGGAGCAGCAGTGGTAGTTGGAGCTTCTGTTGTAGTTGTAGCAGATGTGGTAGTTGGTGCTTCTGTTGTAGTTGGAGCAGCAGTGGTAGTTGGACCTTCTGTTGTAGTTAGAGTAGCAGTGGTCGTTCGTGCTTCTGTTGCAGTTGGAGCAGCTGTGGAGTTTGGTGCTTCTGTTGTAGTGGGAGCTGATGTGGTAGTTGGAGAAGTTGTTGTAGTTGGAGCAGATGTGGTAGTTGATGCTTCTGTCGTAGTTGGAGCAGCAGTGGTAGTTGGTGCTTCTGTTGTAGTTGGAGCAGCAGTGGTAGTTGGAGCTTCTGTTGTAGTTGGAGTAGATGTGGAGGTTGGTGCTTCTGTTGTAGTTGGAGCAGCAGTGGTAGTTGGTGCTTCTGTTGTAGTTGGAGCCGACGTGGTAGTTGGTGCTTCTGTTGTAGTTGGAGCAGCAGTTGTAGTTGGTGCTTCTGTTGTAGTTGGAGAAGCAGTGGTAGTTGGAGAAGTTGTTGTAGTTGGAGCAGATGTGGTAGTTGGTGCTTCTGTTGTAGTTGGAGCAGCAGTCGTAGTTGGTGCATCTGTTGTAGTTGGAGCAGCAGTGGTAGTTGGAGCTTCTGTTGTAGTTGGAGCACCAGTGGTAGTTGATGCTTCTGTTGTAGTTGGAGCAGATGTGGTAGTTGGTTCATCTGTTGTAGTTGGAGCAGATGTGGTAGTTGGAGCTTCTGTTGTAGTTGGAGCAGCAGTGGTGGTTGGTGCTTCTGGTGTAGTTGGAGCAGCAGTGGTATTTGGAGCTTCTGTTGTAGTTTTAGCAGATGTGGTAGTTGGTGCTTCTGTTGTTGTTGGAGCAGCAGTGGTAGTTGGAGCTTCTGTTGTAGTTAGAGGAGCAGTGGTAGTTGGTGCTTCTGTTGTAGTTGGAGCAGTAGTGGTAGTTGGTGCTTCTGTTGTAGTTTGAGGAGATGTGGTCGTTGGAGCTTCTGTTGTAGTCGGAGCAGCAGTGGTAGTCGGAGAAGTTGTTGTAGTTGGAGCATATGTGGTAGTTGGTGCTTCTGTTGTAGTTGGAGCAGATGTGGTAGTTGTTGCTTCTGTTGTAGTTGGAGCAGCGGTTGTAGTTAGAGCAGCAGTGGTAGTTGGTGCTTCTGTTGTTGTTGGAGCAGCAGTTGTAGCGGGAACTGATGTGGTAGTTGGAGCGACTGTTGTAGTTGGAGCAGATGTGGTAGTTGGTGCTTCCGTTGTAGTTGGAGCAGCAGTGGTAGTTGGAGCTTCTGTTGTAGTTGGACCAGCAGTGGTAGTTGGAGCTTCTGTTGTAGTTGGAGCAGATGTGGTCGATGCTGCTTCTGTTGTTGTTGGAGCAGCAGTGGTAGTTGGTGCTTCTGTTGTAGTTGGTGCAGATGTGGTAGTTGGAGCTTCTGTTGTAGTTGGAGCAGCAGTGGTAGTTGGAGCTTCTGTTGTAGTTGGAGCAGCAGTGGTAGTTGGTGCTTCTGTTGTAGTTGGAGCAGCAGTGGTAGTTGGAGCTTCTGTTGTAGTTGGAGCAGATGTGGAGGTTGGTACTTCTGTTGTAGTTGGAGCAGATGTGGTAGTTGGTTCATCTGTTGTAGTTGGAGGAGCAGTGGTAGTTGGAGCTTCTGTTGTAGTTGGAGCAGATGTGCTCGATGCTGCTTCTGTTGTTGTTGGAGCAGCAGTGGTAGTTGGTGCTTCTGTTGTAGTTGGAGCAGATGTGGTAGTTGGAGCTTCTGTTGTAGTTGGAGCAGCAGTGGTAGTTGGAGCTTCTGTTGTAGTTGGAGCAGCAGTGGTAGTTGGTGCTTCTGTTGTAGTTGGAGCAGCAGTGGTAGTTGGAGCTTCTGTTGTAGTTGGAGCAGATGTGGAGGTTGGTGCTTCTGTTGTAGTTGGAGCAGTAGTGGTAGTTGGTGCTTCTGTTGTAGTTGGAGCCGACGTGGTAGTTGGTGCTTCTGTTGTAGTTGGAGCAGCAGTCGTAGTTGGTGCTTCTGTTGTAGTTGGAGCAGCAGTGGTAGTTGGAGAAGTTGTTGTAGTTGGAGCAGATGTGGTAGTTGGTGCTTCTGTTGTAGTTGGAGCAGCAGTCGTAGTTGGTGCTTCTGTTGTAGTTGGAGCAGCAGTGGTAGTTGGAGTTTCTGTTGTAGTTGGAGCACCAGTGGTAGTTGGTGCTTCTGTTGTAGTTGGAGCAGATGTGGTAGTTGGTTCTTCTGTTGTAGTTGGAGCAGCAGTGGAAGTTGGAGCTTCTGTTGTCGTTGGAGCAGATGTGGTCGTTGCTGCTTCTGTTGTTGTTGGAGCAGCAGTGCTAGTTGGTGCTTCTGTTGTAGTTGGAGCTTCTGTTGTAGTTGGAGCAGCAGTGCTAGTTGGAGCTTCTGTTGTAGTTGGAGCAGCAGTGGTAGTTGGTGCTTCTGTTGTAGTTGGAGCAGCAGTGGTAGTTGGAGCTTCTGTTGTAGTTGTAGCAGATGTGGTAGTTGGTGCTTCTGTTGTAGTTGGAGCAGCAGTGGTAGTTGGAGCTTCTGTTGTAGTTAGAGCAGCAGTGGTAGTTGGTGCTGCTGTTGTAGTTGGAGCAGTAGTGGTAGTTGGAGCTTCTGTTGTAGTTGTAGCAGCAGTGGTAGTTGGTGCTTCTGTTGTAGTTGGAGCAGCAGTGGTAGTTGGAGCTTCTGTTGTAGTTGTAGCAGATGTGGTAGTTGGTGCTTCTGTTGTAGTTGGAGCAGCAGTGGTAGTTGGACCTTCTGTTGTAGTTAGAGTAGCAGTGGTCGTTCGTGCTTCTGTTGCAGTTGGAGCAGCTGTGGAGTTTCGTGCTTCTGTTGTAGTGGGAGCTGATGTGGTAGTTGGAGAAGTTGTTGTAGTTGGAGCAGATGTGGTAGTTGATGCTTCTGTCGTAGTTGGAGCAGATGTGGTAGTTGGTGCTTCTGTTGTAGTTGGAGCAGCAGTGGTGGTTGGTGCTTCTGGTGTAGTTGGAGCAGCAGTGGTATTTGGAGCTTCTGTTGTAGTTTTAGCAGATGTGGTAGTTGGTGCTTCTGTTGTTGTTGGAGCAGCAGTGGTAGTTGGAGCTTCTGTTGTAGTTAGAGCAGCAGTGGTAGTTGGTGCTTCTGTTGTAGTTGGAGCAGTAGTGGTAGTTGGTGCTTCTGTTGTAGTTTGAGGAGATGTGGTCGTTGGAGCTTCTGTTGTAGTCGGAGCAGCAGTGGTAGTCGGAGAAGTTGTTGTAGTTGGAGCATATGTGGTAGTTGGTGCTTCTGTTGTAGTTGGAGCAGATGTGGTAGTTGTTGCTTCTGTTGTAGTTGGAGCAGCGGTTGTAGTTAGAGCAGCAGTGGTAGTTGGTGCTTCTGTTGTTGTTGGAGCAGCAGTTGTAGCGGGAACTGATGTGGTAGTTGGAGCGACTGTTGTAGTTGGAGCAGATGTGGTAGTTGGTGCTTCCGTTGTAGTTGGAGCAGCAGTGGTAGTTGGAGCTTCTGTTGTAGTTGTATCAGATGTGGTAGTTGGTGCGTCTGTTGTAGTTGGAGCAGCAGTGGTAGTTGGTGCTTCTGTTGTAGTTGGACCAGCAGTGGTAGTTGGAGCTTCTGTTTTAGTTGTAGCAGATGTGGTACTTGGAGCTTCTGTTGTAGTTGGAGCAGCAGTGGTAGTTGGAGCAGCTGTTGTAGTGGGAGCAGCTGTGGTA
This sequence comes from Anguilla pacifica, assembly GCA_039654925.1. Lineage (NCBI taxonomy): Eukaryota > Metazoa > Chordata > Actinopteri > Anguilliformes > Anguillidae > Anguilla > Anguilla pacifica. The sequence goes on along the minus strand of CM077287.1, from coordinate 2,348,974 downwards.
GTTGGAGCAGATGTGGAAGGTGGAGCAGCTGTAGTAGTTGGAGCAGTTGCTGTAGTTGGAGCATATGTGGTAGTGGGAGCCGCTGTAGTAGTTAGAGCAGTTGTGGTTGTTGGAGCAGCAGTAGTAGTCGGAGCAGATGTGGTAGTTGGAGTAGATGTTGTAGTGGGAGCAGCTGTGGTAGTTGGAGCAGCAGTAGTAGTGGGAGCAGCTGTGGTAGTTGGAGCAGATGAGGTAGCTGGAACGGCTGTGGTAGCGGCAGCAGCTGTGGTAGTCGGAGTAGGTGTTGTAGTCGGATTAGCTGTTGTAGTTGGAGCAGCAGTGGTAGTTGGTGCTTCTGTTGTTGTTGGAGCAGCAGTTGTAGCGGGAACTGATGTGGTAGTTGGAGCGCCTGTTGTAGTTGGAGCAGATGTGGAAGTTGGTGCTTCTGTTGTAGTTGGAGCAGCAGTGGTAGTTGGTGCTTCTGTTGTAGTTGGAGTAGATGTGGTAGTTGGAGCTTCTGTTGTTGTTGGAGCAGATGTGGTAGTTGGTGCTTCCGTTGTAGTTGGAGCAGCAGTGGTAGTTGGAGCTTCTGTTGTAGTTGTAGCAGATGTGGTAGTTGGTGCTTCTGTTGTAGTTGGAGCAGCAGTGGTAGTTGGTGCTTCTGTTGTAGTTGTAGCAGATGTGGTACTTGGAGCTTCTGTTGTAGTTGGAGCAGCAGTGGTAGTTGGAGCAGCTGTTGTAGTGGGAGCAGCTGTGGTAGTTGGAGCAGATGTGGAAGGTGGAGCAGCTGTAGTACTTGGAGCAGTTGCTGTAGTTGGAGCATATGTGGTAGTGGGAGCCGCTGTAGTAGTTAGAGCAGTTGTGGTTGTTGGAGCAGCAGTAGTAGTGGGAGCAGATGTGGTAGTTGGAGTAGATGTTGTAGTGGGAGCAGCTGTGGTAGTTGGAGCAGCAGTAGTAGTGGGAGCAGCTGTTGTTGTGGGAGCAGCTGTGGTAGTTGGAGCAGATGAGGTAGCTGGAACAGCTGTGGTAGCGGCAGCAGCTGTGGTAGTCGGAGTAGGTGTTGTAGTCGGATTAGTTGTCGTAGTGGGAGCAGTTGTGGTAGTGGGAGCAGTTGTTGTTGTCTGAGCAGTTGTGGTAGTGGGAGCAGTTGTTGTAGTTGGAGCAGTTGTGGTAGTGGGAGCAGTTGTGGTAGTGGGAGCAATTGTGGTAGTGGGAGCAGTTGTTGTTGTCTGAGCAGTTGTGGTAGTGGGAGCAGTTGTTGTAGTTGGAGCAGTTGTGGTAGTGGGAGCAATTGTGGTAGTGGGAGCAGTTGTTGTAGTTGGAGCAGATGTGGTAGTGGGAGCAGTTGTTGTTGTCTGAGCAGTTGTAGTTGGAGCAGTTGTGGTAGTGGGAGCAGTTGTTGTAGTTGGAGCAGTTGTGGTAGTGGGAACAGTTGCTGTAGTTGGATCAGTTGTGGTAGTGGGAGCAGTTTTTGTTGTCTGAGCAGTTGTGGTAGTGGGAGCAGTTGTTGTAGTGGGAGCAGTTGTGGTAGTTGGAGCAGTTGTGGTAACGGGAGCAGTTGTGGTAGTGGGAGCAGTTGTTGTAGTTGGATCAGTTGTGGTAATGGGAGCAGTTGTAGTTGGAGCAGTTGTGGTAGTGGGAGCAGTTGTAGTTGGAGCAGTTGTGGTAGTGGGAGCATTTGTGGTAGTGAGAGCAGTTGTTGTAGTTCGAGCAGTTGTTGTAGTGGGATCAGTTGTGGTAGTGGGAGCAGTTGTGGTAGTAGGAGCAGTTGTGGTAGTGGGAGCAGTTGTGGTTGTGGGAGCAGTTGTGGTTGTTGGAGCAGTTGTGGTAGTGGGAGCAGCTGTTGTGGGAGCAGTTGTTGTAGTTGGAGCAGTTGTTATAGTTCGAGCAGATGTGGTAGTGGGAGCAGTTGTTGTAGTTGGAGCAGTTGTGGTCGTGGGAGCAGTTGTTGTAGTTGGTGCAGCTGTTGTAGTTGGAGCAATTGTAGTGGGAGCAGTTGTGGTAATGGGAGCAGTTATTGTAGTTGCATTTGGAGCTGGTGCAACTGTGTTATTCAGAGCAGACGTATTAGTTTGAGGGAGTGTAGTTGTGGGACACCGTTTACAGACAATACGTTAAATTCTCATACATTTTAATGACATTACTGTAAAGTACTGTATACCAAGGTATCATCTCGGAACGTACCAGTATTTTTAGCTAAACAGTTATACTGTACTGATTGGAAATAACTTTTCTTTATAGTTTTAAAATCTTGTTGAATACGTTAATGTGATCAAAATGTTTTTGTCTTTTCAATGTTGTGTTTTGACTTGTTTCAGTCTATCTACGTCATACTCATTTGTTGTTTCAAGTTTATATTCTGAACAAATACAAAGAACGACTGCGCTATTCACAAGAGAAAATCTGCTGAATTTTGTCTGATAAATGTGAATTTCAGTACCATTTGAAACTCAACATTTCAAGTTCAAACAACATTTAGATATACTGACAGATACTGATGTCAGCTGACATTTTAATTTAAGAGGACTTAACTTTAAGTGTCTCAACGTATTATTAGTTATTATATATTAGTATTCTGAATAAGATTGTTATTGTTATTATTATTCAAATAATGCATCGGCAGGTATTAGGCCAGGCTCAAGGTCAGGTGCACAGGGGAATGTGGTAGCTGCACTTAACCTGCAAGGCATAGGCCGCTGCTCAGAGGAAGGCTCCTCCCCCTCCACTGAGACCCCGCCTCCACCTTTGAAGGCAGCGTTGTGATTGACTCCGTAGAGAAACCAGGAATGTAATTTCACAAAGCAGGATTACTGAGTTAGCTGGCATCGAGTAAAAACTGGAACCCTCCTAAATCTGGAACATGGATTGAAGTAAAAAGAGCTGTTCCAGGTTTTACTCAGCACAGTGATCCAGCTAACGCAGTAATCCTGCTTTGTGAAACACCTCCCAGGCAGATCTGGGAAAATGCTCATGCTTCTTTCTTGAGCAATAGAACAAGATATTAGACCTGAACAAGCCCAAAGGCCATTCTGATTTTGGGTTCACATTTAGAAAACCTGAGAAGCTGAGTTTGATATACAAAAATGATCACGGTATTTTAAACTGAAGAGATTAAACAAGTGGATACACACACACGCCCACACACACATGCACACACATCCTGTGTACCACTGTTGTCTTTCTGTACCACTGGATTAGTATGAATGAGAGACACGCTGTGAGTCACAACTGAAAGAAATGTTGCTGGGTCACTTAGACGTGCTCTTGAATCTCGAGACGATTACTAACATAATAATAAGAATATTCATTTTCTACATATAATACATATCTTAGTACATTATTGTATCCTACCACGCCATGTCCAATTAAAGTAGTTTCATCTAAATGTTAATCTACATTATGCTGGTAAACTAAATACTAGCACTAAAATTCAACAATTTAATCTGAGCAGCTCTTTGTGTTTCTGATTTAATTATCCTCAGTCACATCAAATGTGTCTGTTCACAGATTTGTTTTTGTGCAAGAAAGGTGAGCCCATTTTGGTGAACTCCACGCATTTAATCATTTTCTTACCTGTTTGTGCATAGCACAAGGCCAGATATCCAATAAAAACAAAATAAAGCATGTTTACTTCCAGCGCAAAATGAGATTTGTTCCGACCAAGGGAAATAACAAGATTCTGTCTTGTTTCAGGAAGTGTGCATAATTACCCCCCAGGGGGCGGGGTGTTGTGTGACATCAAAGACAATATGATTGCTGCCAAAAAAAGTGTGATCATCCAATGGCCTCATAAAAACATGTTTCTCACACAGCTAAGGCATTCTTTTTCTGTAATGTACTCCATGACAGAACCACGCACCTACACAGTAGGAAAATTAGGAATTCGGGACAAAACATATTTCAATTTTACATTTAATGATGGATGCTGTAAAGTCCATGGTTTTTAAATGTCCTTAATTTGTGTTAAATGTATTAAAACAACATACAGGTCTATCCCAGCTCTATATTTATAGATATACATATATACGTTCACATAAGTTCACCCAAAAGGTAACAGAGTTATATAGTAAACCTTCATTTGACTAAGAAGTCACATTGAGATTAAAACCTCTTTTACAAGTGAGACCTAGCCAAGACAGGGCCAAAGCAGAATAAAACAGCATACAAAACAACAACAACGACAACAGTAGCACACAGAAAAAACAACCAACATGATAAAATAGGCTACATAAACTAAAACAGTGTTAAATAAGTTCAGGGTTTAAAACAAGAACAGGTCACAGACAAAATATCAATTATCAGTCTTTTAACAAGATGAGATAATCAAGTTTGAGTTTAGCCTGCAGCTCGTTCTAGGCCCATGGGCCTTGATAGAGCAAGCTCATCTTGCCCGCCTCAGTTCAGACAGCAGGTACCATACAGTGCAACCACTTTTGAGAACTTAGGTTGGGACTACCTTGCAGGAATAAAAACTTGGAGTTTATGTACCTGGGCAGTTTACGAAGGATAGCTTTATAGATAAAAATATACCAGTGATGCATCCTATGCATTGCAAGGGATGGCCAGTCAACTAGGTTGTACAAGACACAGTGATGGGTCCTATAATTAGAATTTGTAATGTATCTCAAGGCTGAATGATACAGGGGGTCGAGCTTAGCCAAAGTAGAGGGACAGGCAAATCTGTAAACAGTATCACCATAGTCAAGCTGTGGCAGGAAAAGCCCAGCAACTAAAGGTTTCCTTGAAGACATCAAGAAACAAGACTTCAACCTGTACACAAAGCTGAGTGTGAATTTCAGCTTCTTAGCTAGATATTCAATGTGATGTTTAAAATTTAGTTTTTTGTCCAACCAGATTCCTAAGTATTTATAGCTGTCGACAAATTCAATGGAAATGCCGTTTGCTGTTATGAGTGATTATAATCTTGAAAGTTGATCTGCAAAAAAAACCTACGACAACACAGCAACGGTGGTTGTTGTTGTAGAAGCAGTCCTTTTATTGGAGCAGTTTCAGTATGAGCAGCTGTTGTAGTATTTGGAGTGGCAGTTGTATTTGAATCAGCTGTTGTAGTTGGAGCAAGCCTTGTTGTTCCAGGGCTTGTTGTTGTTGGTTGGAGTGGTTGTTGTTATGAGAGGATCTGTTGTAGTTGCAGTGGTTGCTGTAGTAGGAGCAGATGTTGTAGCAGGAGGGGTTGTTGCAGTGGGAGTGGTTTTTGTAGTCAGTGGGGTTGTTCTTTAAAATGAGAGAAAAATCCAGCATTAGCACAGATTTCAGTCAATTAATGATTGAATGAATTGCAGGGGAAGCCATAAATAATACAGTGCAGTCTATAAGTATTTGAAAAGTGACACAATTTATTATTGCTTTGGCTCTCCAGCACATTGGATTTGAAATAAAGCAATAAATATGAGGTCACAGTGCAGACTGTCGGATGTCTTCTGAGGGGATTTACATCCGTATCGGGGGAACAGTGTAGGAATTACAGCCCTTTTTATATATAGTTCCCCCAATTTAGCACCACTGTTTCATTTCAAATCCATTTCACTGTAGTACAGAGCCAAAACAACAAAAATTGTGTCAGTACCCAAATTCTTACAGTTATAAAGTGATACACCTGCACTTTCAACATTGATTTGAAATGTTAGTTGGCTTGTTAACTTTGTGTCCACCTTCCCCCAATTGGTAAGGTTGCTGAACAGTTCTGGTATTGGTCATTCAATGTGGTTTTGGTTTGGCATAGGTTACTCACATTTTTTCCTGATGGATTTCAATGTAATCTTAATGTTTATGTTCAAATATTTCAGTAGTTGGTTCACCTGAAAAAAAGAGAAAAGTGCTGGCATGAAGTATGTAAGTGCATAATGTATGGAGTCAAATCCATGGAAAAGCCCGTATTATGCATTTTAACCCTTCCCCTCCAATGTAAAATAAACATATATGTGTGTGTGTGTGTGTGTGTGTGTGTATAATGTAAAAAGCTTATAATACATATAATACATCGTGATGGTGTTGGTGTTGGTGGGCTAGTAGGGGAAATCTTCCCTCTGGTCAAATAATCCCCAATGCTCCAGTGCAGTGATGGGGACACTGTGCTGTAGTGTTTCGGATCTCATCCAGACTCACTGTGGTCATTAAAGGCCCCATGACACTCATCACAAAGAGTAGAGGGTTTCCCGGTGTCCTGGCTAAATTTCCAACCTGGCACGCTCAACCTTGCCACCTAATCATCCCCGAACTTAAGTGGCTAATAATCATTCTCTCGCTCTCCACTGATGTGTGCTGAGCGTTCTGGTGCAAAATGGCTGCCGGCCATCACCCAGGTGGGTGCTACACATTGGTGGTGGTTGAGGCGAGTTTCCCCTTCCTCACTGTACAGTGCTTTGAGTGTGAGAAAAGCACAATAAATGCAATGAATAATAACAATAATAATAACAATAATAATAATAATAATAATAATAATTGTGTGAAACGTCACACCATCTTACTGACCTGGCTTCACAACCAACAACCCTGCATGCCATTGACAGAAAAGTTTCAAATGCTGTCAACCCACCTCTTGCACAAATGGAATAATTGTAACGCTGTCAAGATCAACCGTGGAATCAACGGTAATTTCCAGTCTTGCTGATGTTGTCAGGTCTGTATACAGTGAGAGATTTTACATGAGAATTGTAAACTGCGTTACAGAGTGTCTTGAATCCCAAACATGCATCCAAAGATAGGTAATCTACTGAAACACAGTATTTATTTATTTTTGTACTAGCTCACAATGTAAGACTGTACTGATTTATTGAACAATTTATGCAAATATATAATTGTTGCTGATTCTTAAGTTAACTGATTTCATTGATGAAATATGACAAACTTTTTAAATGTGGAAAAATTATGGAACTGCATTGTGGAACAAAAACTAATAATTGCATTGTTAAACGAGGAAAGAAAAGCTGTGCTTTACATTTAATTCATCTATAAATCATCTGATCTAAAAGTAATCTGAAATCAAGCAATTCAAAATTCAAATCTGAGAATAATCATACCTTCTGTTGTTCTTGGAACAGATGGGAAAATTGGAGCTTCTGCTGTAATTGGAGCAGATGTGGTAGTTGGTGCTTCTGTTGTAGTTGGAGCAGATGTGGTACTTGGTGATTCTGTTGTAGTTGGAGCAGATGTGGTAGTTGGTGATTCTGTTGTAGTTGGAGCAGCAGCGGTAGTTGGAGCTTCTGTTGTAGTTGGAGCAGATGTGGTAGTTGGTGCTTCTGTTGTAGTTGGAGCAGATGTGGTAGGTGGTTCTTCTGTTGTAGTTGGAGCAGCAGTGGTAGTTGGAGCTTCTGTTGTAGTTGGAGCAGCAGTGGTAGATGGAGAAGTTGTTGTAGTTGGAGCAGATGTGGTAGTTGCTGCTTCCGTTGTAGTTGGAGCAGATGTGGTAGTTGGTGTTTCTGTTGTAGTTGTAGCAGCGGTGGTAGTTGGTGCTTCTGATGTAGTTGGAGCAGCAGTGGTAGTTGGAGCTTCTGTTGTAGTTGTAGCAGATGTGGTAGTTGGTGCTTCTGTTGTAGTTGGAGCAGCAGTTGTAGTGGGAACTGATGTGGTAGTTGGAGCTTCTGTTGTAGTTGGAGCAGCAGTAGTAGTTGTTGCTTCTGTTGTAGTTGGAGCAGATGTCGTAGTTGGTGCTTCTGTTGAAGTTGGAGCAGCAGTGGTAGTTGGAGCTTCTGTTGTAGTTGGAGTAGGAGTGGTAGTTGGTGCTTTTGTTGTAGTTGGAGCAGATGTGGTAGTTGGTGCTTCTGTTGTAGTTGGAGCAGCAGTGGTAGTTGGAGCTTCGGTTGTAGTTGGAGCGGCAGTGGTAGTTAGAGCTTCTGTTGTAGTTGGAGCAGCAGTGGTAGTTGGAGTATCTGTAGTTGTTGGAACAGATGTGATAATTGGAGCTTCTGTTGTAGTTGGAGCAGATGTGGTAGTTGGTGCTTCCGTTGTAGTTGGAGCAGATGTGGTAGTTGGTGCTTCTGTTGTAGTTGGAGCAGCAGTGGTAGTTGATGCTTCTGTTGTAGTTGGAGCAGCAGTGGTAGTTGTAGCAGATGTGGTAGTTGGTGCTACTGTTGTAGTTGGAGTAGCAGTTGTAGTTGGAGCAGCAGTGGTAGTTGGTGCTTCTGTTGTAGTTGGAGCAGATGTCGTAGTTGGATCTTCTGTTGTAGTTGGAGCAGCAGTGGTAGTTGGTGCTTCTGTTGTAGTTGGAGCAGCAGTGGTAGTTAAAGCTTCTGTGGTAGTTGTAGCAGATGTGGTACTTGGTGCTTCTGATGTAGTTGGAGCAGCAGTTGTAGTGGGAGCTTCTGTTGTAGTTGGAGCACCGGTGGTAGTTGGTGCTTCTGTTGTAGTTGGAGCAGATGTGGTAGTTGTTGCTTCTGTTGTAATTGAAGCAGCGGTGGTAGTTGGTGCTTCTGTTGTAGATGGAGCAACAGTGGTAGTTGGAGCTTCTGATGTAGTTGTAGCAGATGTGGTACTTGGAGCTTCTGTTGTAGTTGGAGCAGCAGTGGTAGTTGTTGCGTCTCTTGTCGTTGGAGCAGATGTCGTAGTTGGTGCTTCTGTTGTAGTTGGAGCAGCAGTGATAGTTGGAACTGGAGTGGTTGTTGGAGGAGATGTTGTAGTTGGAGCTGTCGTTGTAGTTGAAGGAGTTGTTGTAGTTGGAACAGGAGTGGTTGTGGGAGGAGCTGTTGTAGTTGGAACTTGAGTGGTTGTTGGAGGAGATGTTGTAGTTGGAACAGGAGTGGTTGTGGGAGGAGATGTTGTAGTTGGAAATGGAGTGGTTGTTGGAGGAGATGGTGTAGTTGGAGCTGTCGTTGTAGTTGAAGGAGTTGTTGTAGTTGGAACAGGAGTGGTTGTGGGAGGAGCTGTTGTAGTTGGAAATGGAGTGGTTGTTGGAGGAGATGTTGTAGATGGAGCTGTCGTTGTAGTTGAAGGAGTTGTTGTAGTTGGAACAGGAGTGGTTGTGGGAGGAGCTGTTGTAGTTGGAACTGCAGTGGTTGTTGGAGGAGATGTTGTAGTTGGAAATGGAGTGGTTGTTGGAGGAGATGTTGTAGTTGGAACATGAGTGGTTGTTGAAGGAGATGTTGTAGTTGGAGCTGTCGTTGTAGTTGAAAGAGTTGTAGTTGGAACTGGAGTGGTTGTTGGAGGAGATGTTGTAGTTGGAGCTGTCGTTGTAGTTGAAGGAGTTGTTGTAGTTGGAACAGGAGTGGTTGTGGGAGGAGCTGTTGTAGTTGGAAATGGAGTGGTTGTTGGAGGAGATGTTGTAGATGGAGCTGTCATTGTAGTTGAAGGAGATGTTGTAGTTGGAAATGGAGTGGTTGTTGGAGGAGATGTTGTAGTTGGAAATGGAGTGGTTGTTGGAGGAGATGTTGTAGTTGGAACAGGAGTGGTTGTTGAAGGAGATGTTGTAGTTGGAGCTGTCGTTGTAGTTGAAGGAGTTGTACTTGGAACTGGAGTGGTTGTTGGAGGAGATGTTGTAGTTGGAGCTGTCATTGTAGTTGAAGGAGTTGTTGTAGTTGGAAATGGAGTGGTTGTTGGAGGAGATGTTGTAGTTGGAGCTGTCGTTGTAGTTGAAGGAGTTGTACTTGGAACGGGAGTGGTTGTTGGAGGAGATGTTGTAGTTGGAGCTGTCATTGTAGTTGAAGGAGTGGTTGTAGTTGGAAATGGAGTGGTTGTTGGAGGAGATGTTGTAGTTGGAGCTGTCGTTGTAGTTGAAGGAGTTGTTGTAGTTGGAACAGGAGTGGTTGTGGGAGGAGCTGTTGTAGTTGGAAATGGAGTGGTTGTTGGAGGGGATGTTGTAGTTGGAGCTGTCGTTGTAGTTGAAGGAGTTGTTGTAGTTGGAACTGGAGTGGTTGTCGGAGGAGATGTTGTAGTTGGAACAGGAGTGGTTGTGGGAGGAGCTGTTGGAGGTGGAAATGCAATGGTTGTTGGAGACGATGTTGTAGTTGGAACAGGAGTGGTTGTTGAAGGAGATGTTGTAGTTGGAGCTGTCGCTGTAGTTGAAGGAGTTGTTGTAGTTGGAACAGGAGTGGTTGTGGAAGGAGCTGTTGTAGTTGGAAATGGAGTGGTTGTTGGAGGAGATGTTGTAGTTGGAGCTGTCGTTGTAGTTGAAGGAGTTGTTGTAGTTGGAACTGGAGTGGTTGTTGGAGGAGATGTTGTAGTTGGAACAGGAGTGGTTGTGGGAGGAGCTGTTGAAGGTGGAAATGCAATGGTTGTTGGAGACGATGTTGTAGTTGGAAAAGGAGTGGTTGTTGAAGGAGATGTTGTAGTTGGAGCTGTCGCTGTAGTTGAAGGAGTTGTTGTAGTTGGAACAGGAGTGGTTGTGGAAGGAGCTGTTGTAGTTGGAAATGGAGTGGTTGTTGGAGGAGATGTTGTAGTTGGAGCTGTCGTTGTAGTTGAAGGAGTTGTTGTAGTTGGAACAGGAGTGGTTGTGGGAGGAGCTGTTGGAGGTGGAAATGCAATGGTTGTTGGAGACGATGTTGTAGTTGGAACAGGAGAGGTTGTTGAAGGAGATGTTGTAGTTGGAGCTGGCGTTGTAGTTGAAGGAGTTGTTGTAGTTGGAACTGGAGTGGTTGTTGGAGGAGATGTTGTAGTTGGAACAGGAGTGGTTGTGGGAGGAGCTGTTGAAGGTGGAAATGCAATGGTTGTTGGAGACGATGTTGTAGTTGGAACAGGAGTGGTTGTTGAAGGAGATGTTGTAGTTGGAGCTGTCGCTGTAGTTGAAGGAGTTGTTGTAGTTGGAACAGGAGTGGTTGTGGAAGGAGCTGTTGTAGTTGGAAATGGAGTGGTTGTTGGAGGAGATGTTGTAGTTGGAGCTGTCGTTGTAGTTGAAGGAGTTGTTGTAGTTGGAACAGGAGTGGTTGTGGGAGGAGCTGTTGGAGGTGGAAATGCAATGGTTGTTGGAGACGATGTTGTAGTTGGAACAGGAGTGGTTGTTGAAGGAGATGTTGTAGTTGGAGCTGTCGCTGTAGTTGAAGGAGTTGTTGTAGTTGGAACAGGAGTGGTTGTGGAAGGAGCTGTTGTAGTTGGAAATGGAGTGGTTGTTGGAGGGGATGTTGTAGTTGGAGCTGTCATTGTAGTTGAAGGAGTTGTTGTAGTTGGAACTGGAGTGGTTGTCGGAGGAGATGTTGTAGTTGGAACAGGAGTGGTTGTGGGAGGAGCTGTTGGAGGTGGAAATGCAATGGTTGTTGGAGACGATGTTGTAGTTGGAACAGGAGTGGTTGTTGAAGGAGATGTTGTAGTTGGAGCTGTCGCTGTAGTTGAAGGAGTTGTTGTAGTTGGAACAGGAGTGGTTGTGGAAGGAGCTGTTGTAGTTGGAAATGGAGTGGTTGTTGGAGGAGATGTTGTAGTTGGAGCTGTCGTTGTAGTTGAAGGAGTTGTTGTAGTTGGAACTGGAGTGGTTGTTGGAGGAGATGTTGTAGTTGGAACAGGAGTGGTTGTGGGAGGAGCTGTTGGAGGTGGAAATGCAATGGTTGTTGGAGACGATGTTGTAGTTGGAACTGGAGTGGTTGTTGAAGGAGATGTTGTAGTTGGAGCTGTCGCTGTAGTTGAAGGAGTTGTTGTAGTTGGAACAGGAGTGGTTGTGGAAGGAGCTGTTGTAGTTGGAAATGGAGTGGTTGTTGGAGGAGATGTTGTAGTTGGAGCTGTCGTTGTAGTTGAAGGAGATGTTGTAGTTGGAACTGGAGTGGTTGTTGGAGTAGATGTTGTAGTTGGAAATGGAGTGGTTGTTGGAGGAGATGTTGTAGTTGGAACAGGAGTGGTTGTTGAAGGAGATGTTGTAGTTGGAGCTGTCGTTGTAGTTGAAGGAGTTGTACTTGGAACTGAAGTGGTTGTTGGAGGAGATGTTGTAGTTGGAGCTGTCATTGTAGTTGAAGGAGTTGTTGTAGTTGGAAATGGAGTGGTTGTTGGAGGAGATGTTGTAGTTGGAGCTGTCGTTGTAGTTGAAGGAGTTGTTGTAGTTGGAACAGGAGTGGTTGTGGGAGGAGCTGTTGTAGTTGGAAATGGAGTGGTTGTTGGAGGGGATGTTGTAGTTGGAGCTGTCGTTGTAGTTGAAGGAGTTGTTGTAGTTGGAACTGGAGTGGTTGTCGGAGGAGATGTTGTAGTTGGAACAGGAGTGGTTGTGGGAGGAGCTGTTGGAGGTGGAAATGCAATGGTTGTTGGAGACGATGTTGTAGTTGGAACAGGAGTGGTTGTTGAAGGAGATGTTGTAGTTGGAGCTGTCGCTGTAGTTGAAGGAGTTGTTGTAGTTGGAACAGGAGTGGTTGTGGAAGGAGCTGTTGTAGTTGGAAATGGAGTGGTTGTTGGAGGAGATGTTGTAGTTGGAGCTGTCGTTGTAGTTGAAGGAGTTGTTGTAGTTGGAACTGGAGTGGTTGTTGGAGGAGATGTTGTAGTTGGAAATGGAGTGGTTGTTGGAGGAGATGTTGTAGTTGGAACAGGAGTGGTTGTGGGAGGAGCTGTTGGAGGTGGAAATGCAATGGTTGTTGGAGACGATGTTGTAGTTGGAACAGGAGTGGTTGTTGAAGGAGATGTTGTAGTTGGAGCTATCACTGTAGTTGAAGGAGTTGTTGTAGTTGGAACAGGAGTGGTTGTGGAAGGAGCTGTTGTAGTTGGAAATGGAGTGGTTGTTGGAGGAGATGTTGTAGTTGGAGCTGTCGTTGTAGTTGAAGGAGTTGTTGTAGTTGGAACTGGAGTGGTTGTTGGAGGAGATGTTGTAGTTGGAAATGGAGTGGTTGTTGGAGGAGATGTTGTAGTTGGAACAGGAGTGGTTGTTGGAGGAGATGTTGTAGTTGGAACAGGAGTGGTTGTTGAAGGAGATGTTGTAGTTGGAGCTGTCGTTGTAGTTGAAGGAGTTGTTGTAGTTGGAACTGGAGTGGTTGTTGGAGGAGATGTTGTAGTTGGAACAGGAGTGGTTGTGGGAGGAGCTGTTGTAGTTGGAAATGGAGTGTTTGTTGGAGGAGATGTTGTAGTTGGAGCTTTCGTTGTAGTTGAAGGAGTTGTTGTAGTTGGAACTGGAGTGGTTGTTGGAGGAGATGTTGTAGTTGGAACAGGAGTGGTTGTGGGAGGAGCTGTTGTAGTTGGAACTTGAGTGGTTGTTGGAGGAGTTGTTGTAGTTGGAACAGGAGTGGTTGTGGGAGGACCTGTTGTAGTTCGAAATGGAGTGGTTGTTGGAGAAGATGTTGTAGTTGGAACAGGAGTGGTTGTTGAAGGAGATGTTGTCATTGGAGCTGTCGTTGTAATTGAAGGAGTTGTTGTAGTTGGAACTGGTGTGGTTGTTGGAGGAGATGTTGTAGTTGGAACAGGAGTGGTTGTTGGAGGAGATGTAGCTGGAACAGGAGTGGTTGTTGAAGGAGATGTTGTAGTTGGAGCTGTCGTTGTAGTTGAAGGAGTTGTAGTTGGAACTGGAGTGGTTGTTGGAGGAGATGTTGTAGTTGGAGCTGTCGTTGTAGTTGAAGGAGTTGTTGTAGTTCGAAATGGACTGGTTGTTGGAGGAGATGTTGTAGTTGGAGCCATCGTTGTAGTTGAAGGAGTTGTTGTAGTTGGAGCAGTAGTGGTAGTTGGAATGAGTGTTGTAGTGGGTGGAGCTGCTGCAGTCGAAGCAGCTGTTGAAGTTGGAGCAACTGTAGAAGTGGGACATCATTTACAGACAATACGTCAAATTCTCATATATTTTATTTACGTTTCTGTGAAGTATACCAAAGCATCATCTTGGAATGTACCAGCATTTCAAACTAAGCTGTAATACTGTACTGCTTGAAGATGACCTTTGTTTACAGTGTTAAAATCTTGTTGAACAAGTTTATGTCATTAAAAAGTTTTTGCCTTTTCAATGTTGTGTTTTGACTTGTTTTAGCCTATATATCTTATAATCATTTGTTGTTTCAAGTTTATATTCTGAACAAATACAAAGAACGACTGCGCTATTCATATGAGAAAATTTGCTGAATTTTGTCTGATAAATGTGAATTTCAGCACCATTTGAAACTCAACATTTCAAGTTCAAACAACATTTTGATATACTGACATATACTGACGTCAGCTGACATTTTAATTTAAGAGGACTTAACTTTATGTGTCTCATCTTATTATTAGTTATTATATATTAGTATTCTGAATAAGATTGTTAATGTTATTATTATTCAAATAATGCATCGGCAGGTATTAGGCCAGGCTCAAGGTCAGGTGCACAGGGGAATGTGGTAGCTGCACTTAACCTGCAAGGCACAGGCCGCTGCTCAGAGGAAGGCTCCTCCCCCTCCACTGAGACCCCGCCTCCACCTTTGACAGCAACGTTGTGATTGACTCCGTAGAGAAACCAGGAATGCAATTTCACAAAGCAGGATTACTGAGTTAGCTGGCATCGAGTAAAAACTGGAACCCTCCTAAATCTGGAACATGGATTGAAGTAAAAAGAGCTGTTCCAGGTTTTACTCAGCACAGTGATCCAGCTAACGCAGTAATCCTGCTTTGAGAAACACCTCCCAGGCAGATCTGGGAAAATGCTCATGCTTCTTTTTTGAGCAATAGAACAAGATATTAGACCTGAACAAGCCCAAAGGCCATTCTGATTTTGGGTTCACATTTAGAAAACTTGAGAAGTTGAGTTTGATATACAAAAATGATCATGATACTTTAAATTGAAGAGATTAAACAAGTGGATACACACACACGCCCACACGCACATGCACGCACATCCTGTGTACCCCTGTTGTCTTTCTGTGCCACTGGATTAGTATGAATGAGACACACGCTGTGAGTCACAACTGAAAGAAATGTTGCTGGGTCACTTAGAAGTGCTTTTTAATCTCGAGACGATTACTAACATAATAAAAAGAATTTTCATTTTCTACATATAATACATATCTTAGTACATTATTGTATCCTACCATGCCATGTCAAATTAAAGTAGTTTCATCTAAATGTTAATCTACATTAAGCTGGTCAACTAAATACTAGCACTAAAATTCAACAATTTAATCTGAGCAGCTCTTAGTGTTTCTGATTTAATTATCCTCAGTCACATCAAATGTGTCTGTTCACAGATTTGTTTTTGTACACGAAAGGTGAGCCCATTTTGGTGAACTCCACGCATTTAATCATTTTCTTACCTGTTTGTGCATAGCACAAGGCCAGATATCCAATAAAAACAAAATAAAGCATGTTTACTTCCAGCGCAAAATGAGATTTGTTCTGACTGAAGGAAATAAAGATTCTGTCTTGTTTAAGGAAGTGTGACTAAGAAATGCCAACCCAGAGGGCAGGGTGTTGTGTGACATCAAAGGCAATATGATTGCTGACAACAAAAAAAAAAGCATTTGAAACTATGATCAACAAATGGCCTGTTTTCATAAACACGTTTTTAAGATATCTTCTGTCAAGTTATCACTTAATTATTGAACCCTGTAGAGTTTCATGTGAATTCAAACATAGAATGAGCATCTTCATTTTCATCAACTTCATTAATGACACAACTGAAACTCTAAGGGACTGTGCTGACTGGATTGTGTAGAAATACAGTACAAAGCAGTTAAATATGAAATTAGATCCGCAATAAGAACGGCCAAAGTAACCTGTGCCAAAACAGAAACCCCGCGACCCTGCCCAGGATAAGCAGGTATATGGATAAACCTTGCCCAGGATAAGCAGGTATATGGATAAACCTTGCCCAGGATAAGCGGGTATATGGATAAACCTTGCCCAGGATAAGCAGCTATATGGATAAACCTTGCCCAGGATAAGCAGGTATATGGATAAACCTTGCCCAGGATAAGCGGGTATATGGATAAACCTTGCCCAGGATAAGCAGGTATATGGATAAACCTTGCCCAGGATAAGCGGGTATATGGATAAACCTTGCCCAGGATAAGCAGGTATATGGATAAACCTTGCCCAGGATAAGCGGGTATATGGATAAACCTTGCCCAGGATAAGCGGGTATATGGATAAACCTTGCCCAGGATAAGCGGGCATATGGATAAACCCTGCCCAGGATAAGCGGGTATATGGATAAACCTTGCCCAGGATAAGAGGGTATATGGATAAACCTTGCCCAGGATAAGCAGGTATATGGATAAACCTTGCCCAGGATAAGCGGGTATATGGATAAACCCTGCCCAGGATAAGCGGGTATATGGATAAACCCTGCCCAGGATAAGCGGGTATATGGATAAACCTTGCCCAGGATAAGCGGGTATATGGATAAACCCTGCCCAGGATAAGCGGGTATATGGATAAACCCTGCCCAGGATAAGCGGGTATATGGATAAACCCTGCCCAGGATAAGCAGGTATATGGATAAACCTTGCCCAGGATAAGCGGGCATATGGATAAACCCTGCCCAGGATAAGCAGGTATATGGATAAACCTTGCCCAGGATAAGAGGGTATATGGATAAACCTTGCCCAGGATAAGCGGGTATATGGATAAACCTTGCCCAGGATAAGCGGGTATATGGATAAACCCTGCCCAGGATAAGCGGGTATATGGATAAACCCTGCCCAGGATAAGCAGGTATATGGATAAACCTTGCCCAGGATAAGCGGGTATATGGATAAACCCTGCCCAGGATAAGCGGGTATATGGATAAACCCTGCCCAGGATAAGCGGGTATATGGATAAACCTTGCCCAGGATAAGCGGGTATATGGATAAACCCTGCCCAGGATAAGCGGGTATATGGATAAACCCTGCCCAGGATAAGCGGGTATATGGATAAACCCTGCCCAGGATAAGCGGGTATATGGATAAACCTTGCCCAGGATAAGCGGGCATATGGATAAACCCTGCCCAGGATAAGCAGGTATATGGATAAACCTTGCCCAGGATAAGAGGGTATATGGATAAACCTTGCCCAGGATAAGCGGGTATATGGATAAACCTTGCCCAGGATAAGCGGGTATATGGATAAACCCTGCCCAGGATAAGCGGGTATATGGATAAACCCTGCCCAGGATAAGCAGGTATATGGATAAACCTTGCCCAGGATAAGCGGGTATATGGATAAACCCTGCCCAGGATAAGCGGGTATATGGATAAACCCTGCCCAGGATAAGCGGGTATATGGATAAACCTTGCCCAGGATAAGCGGGTATATGGATAAACCCTGCCCAGGATAAGCGGGTATATGGATAAACCCTGCCCAGGATAAGCGGGTATATGGATAAACCTTGCCCAGGATAAGCGGGCATATGGATAAACCCTGCCCAGGATAAGCAGGTATATGGATAAACCTTGCCCAGGATAAGAGGGTATATGGATAAACCTTGCCCAGGATAAGCGGGTATATGGATAAACCTTGCCCAGGATAAGCGGGTATATGGATAAACCCTGCCCAGGATAAGCGGGTATATGGATAAACCCTGCCCAGGATAAGCAGGTATATGGATAAACCTTGCCCAGGATAAGCGGGTATATGGATAAACCCTGCCCAGGATAAGCGGGTATATGGATAAACCCTGCCCAGGATAAGCGGGTATATGGATAAACCTTGCCCAGGATAAGCGGGTATATGGATAAACCCTGCCCAGGATAAGCGGGTATATGGATAAACCCTGCCCAGGATAAGCGGGTATATGGATAAACCCTGCCCAGGATAAGCGGGTATATGGATAAACCTTGCCCAGGATAAGCGGGTATATGGATAAACCTTGCCCAGGATAAGCGGGTATATGGATAAACCTTGCCCAGGATAAGCGGGTATATGGATAAACCCTGCCCAGGATAAGCGGGTATATGGATAAACCTTGCCCAGAATAAGCGGGTATATGGATAAACCTTGCCCAGGATAAGCGGGGATAATGGATGGCTGGATGAATTTAGGGCCAGATTTAGCGTTTTGCATGTGGGACAGGACAAGAAGCCTGGATTAGCTTTCATTCGCAAAAAAAAAAAAAGGTCAGTTTTCCTTAAACTCTAATGAACTGCATTTTACTCTGATAGTACTGGCTGGCATTATGGAATATGGAATTAAAACATGGTATTAAGAAATGAAAACTGCCAATCAAACAAAAATAAAGAAAAAACAAATTGAGGGAAAGAAATGTTAATATGCATTATGGCAGACTTGCATAGTTAATTCCTTATGAAACTTAACTGTACAAGAAACTGCACATTTGGAAGTTTCAAATGCTATCAACCTACCTCTTGCTCAAATGGAGTATTGTAATAGTCAAGATCCACAATGGAGCAGAAGGATACATCCATTCTTGCCGAAGTTGAGAAGTCTGTAGACAATGAGATTCCACATGAGAATGTAAACTGCATTAGAGAGTGTCCTGAATCCCCAAGATACATCCAAGGGTCAGGGTCAGTAATCTCATGAAATATTTAACAGTCTTGTACTCAGGTAAAATGTAAGACTTTTTTAAATAAAGCAATGGCAGTATATATAAAATTGTTGCTGATTAAGGTAACTTAATCATGATGAACTTTGGAATCATTCTCAATGTTTTAGCATTTAATCATGCTAAAACATTGAGAATGATTGCAAAGTTCATTGCAGAGCAAGAAACGGTTCTACTAAGTGTGGTGATAAAAGAGGCAATAAAAGTTATGCTATACATTTCATTTAACTAAAACCTTAAATTTATTTAACTCAGAAGGAAACGCTAAAAGACAGAGAACAACAATCAGTTTAAGTTTGTGCGTGTAAGCGAGAGAGAGAGAGAAAATGTGGGGTGTGTGTGTGTGGTTGTCTTACGTATGTTATTTAGCAGGTTGATCAACTGAAGACATAATCGTCAGTGAATGTATGTGAATATGTATGCGTCAGTTTGTTTGCACAAGGTGTGTCTGGTATTTGAACAAACGAACAGAGTAATAGAACGCAGCAAAAGGAGCGAATACGGACAATGGAAATACATGATTACAGCAAAACGAAAGTAGTATGAGTCAGAGTAGTGATATGAAAGATATGCGATTAAAATAGTAATAAAGGACAGTCACCTAACTGTACCGGTAAACGAAGAATCATCATAAATTACCGGGTAGTGAGAGTACTGTAATAACCGTCACGTGAGACAAGTTACAGAACCAAGCTGAAAGATTCGCAGGAGGCACAAGCAGCGAACACACCGAAATACTTTACTTTGAACATTTATAGAAAACAGCAAACAGGACCTGCAGGTATACACGCTGGAGACTAGCGAGACCACAAGAGGCATGACAGACATTTAGACAAACTTAGAAACCAAACAAAAACACGGCTCAAGACGAGGAACTTAAATACTAGCGAACACGTGCAGAGCAGACGCGACGTCAAGACAGGTGCGAGCGATAGAGAAACCAACGCTACAACGAGCAAACTAGACACACGAAGACAGGGAAGCGGCGGCCTCTAGCGGCTACTAGCTGGAACTGTGACAATAACTGACGACTGCAAATACTAATTTTAGAAGGAGACTATAACCACAGTTGGCACTATTTGAGGAACAATAACATGTTTTCAACGTACAAAAATTCCAAGCTACTCACATTCAAAGGACTGTCTATGAGTAATGAATTCTAACTTGCAAAATCTAGGCCTACCATAAAAAGTACTGATATAAAAATTGGACCATCCATCCATCCATTCTCTTTAAACTGTTTAATCCAGGTCAAGGTTGCAGTGGCAAAATTGGGCCAAGTTACAGAAAACAATATTGGCTATCTTACCTCACACAAATTAAAAACGCTGGATTCCAGAGCAGTGGTACCCAATGTTTCCTAATTATTTAGTAATTTCCTAATTGTAAAGTAACTTGGCCCTGTGTTTTTTCATCTTACCATCTGAAGTGAATGCGAGTTTCGCCACAAAGACCATAAAGTGGCAAAAGCAATAGTAAAAAAACATGTTTTTAGTCAATTATCAGTTAGCAAGTGAGCCAGCGTAACGAGTAATAAGAAATTTGCTTGAGTCCAAGGTGGGATTTGAATCCCTACCTCTCACTCGTCCGAAGGTCCCATGGGCAAATCCACTACGCAATTCTGTGCTTCCCCAACAGTCTCGGGAAGGCCCTTTCCTGTTTCAGCATGGCAATGCCCCCAGGCACACAGCGAGGTCCATATAGAAAAGGTTTTTGTCAAGAACGGTGCAGAAGAACTTGACTGGCCTACACAGAGCCCTGAACTCAACCCCATTCAACACCTTTAGGATCAATTGGAACACCAACTACAAGCCAGGCCTAATCACCCAATCATTGCCTGACCTCACTAATGCTTTTCTGGCTGAATGGGAGAAAATCCCTACAGAATCATTCCAACATCTAGCATAAAGAAGAGTGGAGGCTGTTATAGCAGCAAATAATTAAGCAAAGGACAAACACCATATTAATGCCCATAATTTGAGATGAGATGTTGGATGTCAGGTGTCCACATACTTTTGGTCATGTAATGTATCTGTACGTGAGTGGGTCTGGTATCCTGTCTTGCAGCTTAGATTCTGCTGAATGTATTTGTATTGTTTGGCTTTGTCAGTGTTTTTTTTTAAATATTGATGCGTTTCATGTTTCGAGCTCACCAAATCAAATTCCAGGCACTGGTTGCTATGGCAATAAAGTACAGAATAGGACTAAACTGAATTGAACTGAACTTTGAATGTGGACTAGGTCAAGAAGCCTGGGCTGCTCGCCCATTGACTTGACCGATCTTCCTTTTGCAGAATGGACCAATGCTATTGCAGAATGGACCAATGCTGTTGCAGAATGGACCAATGTTATTGCAGAATGGACCAATGCTGTTGCAGAATACAGTTTCATATTAAATGCTGGCCTCCACAGGTACCTGGACCGGCAGAATGGCATTAATTGTGGGTTGTTGCTCAAACCACAGCTTTCACTTACAGTACTACTGCCCGGTCCTTTTCCTGCAGATCTACTGTCCTGCAGGTTTTCACTCCAACCCTAA
Organism: Anguilla pacifica; assembly: GCA_039654925.1. Taxonomy (NCBI): domain Eukaryota; kingdom Metazoa; phylum Chordata; class Actinopteri; order Anguilliformes; family Anguillidae; genus Anguilla; species Anguilla pacifica. The sequence continues at coordinate 2,328,107 of CM077287.1, read as the reverse complement.
CAGAGCACAACTCATTCAACAGCTAGAGATCTTGTTGAGATGCTGATTCGCATAAATTGGGTGTGTCAAATTACTGTTGAAATGAAAACGTACAGGACAGCAGATCTCCAGGGACAGGATTGGGCAGCCCTGATTTTGACAATCGGCACTATAGCAGTCCACCGCAGGACAGGTGAGGTAAAAGTAGTCTGTGAACGGTCAACATGCTCATCTGCATGCAATGCAAAGCTTGTTCCACTGAAATCAATGGACCAAGACATCAAAGGCAATATGATTCCTGTGTGACCATTAAATGGCCTGTTTTCATAAACACATATTGTTCTCACACAACTAAGGCGTTCTTTTTCTGTAATGTACTCTATGACACAACCAGGCACCTACACTGCAGGAAAATTAGGAATTCAGGACAAAACATATTTCAATTTTAGATTGAATGATGGATGTTGTGATGGATGGTGGTTTTTAAATGTCCTTAATTTGTGTTAAATGTATTAAAACATCATACAGTTTTTTTTTTCAAGCGCTTTATTTATAGATATAAATGTATACAAAGTTCACCCCAAAATTAAAGGTAACAGAGTTATGAGTGATTATAATCTTGAAAGTTGAAAAAAACCTACGACAACACAGCAGCTGTGGTTGTTGTTGAAGAAGCGGCCATTTTATTGGAGCGGTTTCAGTACGAGCAGCTGTTGTAGTATTTGGAGTGGCGGTTGTTGTTGTTCCAGGGCTTGTTGTTGTTGGTTGGAGTGGATGTTCTTATGAGAGGATCTGTTGTAGTTGCAGTGGTTGCTGTAGTAGGAGCAGATGTTGTAGCAGGAGGGGTTCTTATAGTTGGATCGGATTTTGTAGTTGGAGGAGTTTTTGTAGTCGGTGGAGCTGTTCTTTAAAATCAGAGAAAAATCCAGCATTATCACAGATTTCAGTCAATGAATCATTTAATAAATTGCAAGGTAAGCCATAAATATACAGTGTAGTCCGTAAGTATTTGAAAAGTGACACAATTTATTATTGCTTTGGCTCTGTACTCCAGCACATTGGATTAAAAATAAAATAATGAATGTGAGGTTAAACTGGAGACCGTCGGATGTCTTCTGAGGGTATTTACATCCATATCGGGGGAACAGTGTAGAAATTACAGCCCTTTTTATATATACTTCCCCCAATTTAGCACCACTGTTTCATTTCAAATCCATTGCACTGTAGTACAGAGCCAAAACAACAAAAATTGTGTCAGTACCCAAATACTTACAGATATGAAGTGATACACCTGCACTTTCAACATTGTTTGAAACGTTAATTAGCCTGGTAGCTTTGTGTCCACCTTCCCCCAATTGGCAAGGTCGCTGAACAATTCTGGTACTGGTCATTTACTCTGGTTTTGGTTTGGAGTAGGTCACTCACATTTTTTCATGTTGCAGTAGTATTTTGGTTGCCTGAAAAAAAAGAGAAAAGTGCTGGTATGAAGAACTTAACTGCAAAATGTATGGAGTCACCAGGAATCAGTGGAAAAGCCTGTTGAGTATTAATTATTTTCATTTTAACCCTCCTATCTCTCCAATTTGTACATATAATGTAAAGAGCTTATAATACTTATAATGCATGATGGTGGTGTTGCTGTTGGTGGGCTAGTGGGGGGAAACCTTCCTTCTGGCCAAATAATCCCCAATGCTCCAGTGCAGTGATGGGGACACTGTGCTGTAGTGTTTCGGATCAGACGTTAAACCGACTCATCCAGACTCACCGTGGTCATTAAAGGCCCCATGACAGTCATCACAAAGAGTAGAGGGTTTCCCGGTGTCCTGGCTAAATTTCCAACCTGGCGCTTTCAACCTTGCCACCTAATCATCCCCGAACTTAAGTGGCTAATAATCATTCTCTCCCTCTCCACTGATGTGTGCTGAGCGTTCTGGTGCAAAATGGCTGCCGGCCATCACCCAGGTGGGTGCTACACATTGGTGGTGGTTGAGCCGAGTTTCCCCTTCCTCACTGTATAGCACTGAGTGTGAGAAAAGCACTATAGAAATGCAATAAATAATAATAATAATAACAACAAAATGTTATTATTATTACTATTATTATTATTATTATTATTATTATTATTATTATTATTATTATTATTATTATTATTATTATTATTGTGCTGACATGGAAATAAGCCAGATGAAGACAGGTCATGTGCAGTATAGCAGGGCTTCATACACAGCTTCTCAAAAGGACAGGTCATCTTACTGACCTGGCTTCACAACCATCAACCCTGTATGCCATTGACAGAAAAGTTTCAAATGCTGTCAACCCACCTCTTGCACAAATGGAATAATTGTAAGACTGTCGAGATCAACCATGGAATCGAGGGTAATTTCCAGTCTTGCCGATGTTGTGAGGTGAGTAGACAGTGATAGACTTTACATGAGAATTGTAAACTGCATTACAGAGTGTCTTGAATCCCAAAATGCATCCAAGGCAAAGTAATCTCATAATCTCACTTTTTTACTCACTCATAATGTAAGACTGTAGATTGCTTTACAATTGATGCATCATTGTTGCTGATTCTGAAGTTAACTGATTTCATTGATAAAATATGAAAAACTTTTTAAATGTGGAAAAAATATGGAAGTGCATTGTGGAAAAATATTGCATTGCTAAACAAGGCTATCAAAGCTGTACTTTACATTTAATTGAACTATAAATCATCTGATGTAAAATAAATCAGAAATTAAGCGATTCAAAATTCAAATCTGAGAACAATAATTATAAATAGGATAGAGTTTGAGAAGTAACTGAAAATATACTGAGAATTTTCATACTTTATTGCATATATCTGCACCACAATGAAAGAAACACATACTTGTTGGGGCTGGAGTGGTATCTTCAGTTGGAGGCCTTACTGCAGTTGACTGTGGAAAGGTGGGTGTAATGGGGCCTGGCACTGTAGCATTAAGGATAGTTGTAGGTGTACGAGTTGTTGTAGGAAGGTCTGTAATAGTCAGAAGAGGTGTTGTAGTTGGAGCAGCAGTGGAAGTTGGAGGAGCTGAGGTTGTGTGAGCAGCTGTTGAAGCCAGAGGAGCTTGTGTAGTTGGAGCAGTTGTGGTAGTGGGTGGAGCTGTTGTAGATGGAGGAGTTGTTGTAGTTGAAACAGTAGTGGTAGTGAGAGGAGCTGTTGTTGGTGGAGGTGCTGATGTAGTAGGAACACTAGTGGTCGTTGGAGGAGCTGTGGTAGTGGGAGCAGTTGTTGTAGTTGGAGCAGCAGTGGTAGTTGGTGCTTTTGTTGTAGTTGGAGTAGATGTGGTAGTTGGTGCTTTTGTTGTAGTCGGAGTAGGTGTTGTAGTCGGATTAGCTGTTGTAGTTGGAGCAGATGTGGTAGTTGGTGCTTCTGTTGTAGTTGGAGCAGCAGTGGTAGTTGGAGAAGTTGTTGTAGTTGGAGCAGATGTGGTAGTTGGAGTAGCTGTTGTAGTGGGAGCAGCTGTGGTAGTTGGAGCAGCTGTTGTAGTGGCAGCAGCTGTGGTAGTTGGAGCAGATGTGGAAGGTGGAGCAGCTGTAGTAGTTGGAGTAGTTGCTGTAGTTGGAGCATATGTGGTAGTGGGAGCCGCTGTAGTAGTTAGAGCAGTTGTTGTAGTTGGAGCACTTGTGGTAGTGGGAGCAGTTGTTGTAGTTGGAGCAATTGTGGTAGTGGGAGTAGTTGTTGTAGTTGGATCAGTTGTGGTAGTGAGAGCATTTGTGGTAGTGGGATCAGTTGTGGTAGTGAGAGCATTTGTGGTAGTGGGAGCAGTTGTGGTAGTGGGAGCAGTTGTTGTAGTTGGAGCAGTTGTGGTAGTGGGAGCAGTTGTGGTAGTGGGAGCAATTGTGGTAGTGGGAGAAGTTGTTGTAGTTGGAGCAGTTGTGGTAGTGGGAGCAGATGTTGTTGTGGGAGCAATTGTGGAAGTGGGAGCACTTGTTGTAGTTGGAGCAGTTGTGGTAGTGGGAGCAGTTGTTGTAGTTGGAGCAGTTGTGGTAGTGGGAGCACTTGTTGTAGTTGGAGCAGTTGTAGTAGTGGGAGCAGTTGTTGTAGTTGGAGCAGTTGTGGTAGTGGAAGCAATTGTGGTAGTGGGAGCAGTTGTGGCAGTAGGAGCAGATGTGGTAGTGGGAGCAGATGTTGTTCGAGCAGTTGTGGTAGTGGGAGCAGTTGTTGTAGTTGGAGCAGTTGTGGTAGTGGGAGCAGTTGTGGTAGTGGGAGCAGTTGTTGTAGTTGGAGCAGTTGTGGTAGTGGGAGCATTTGTGGTAGTGGGAGCAGTTGTGGTACTTGGAGCAGTTGTGGTAGTGGGAGCAATTGTGGTAGTGGGAGCAGATGTGGTACTGGGAGCAGTTGTGGTAGTGGGAGCATTTGTGGTAGTGGGAACAGTTGTGGTAGTGGGAGCATTTGTGGTAGTGGGAGCATTTGTGGTAGTGGGAGCAGTTGTGGTAGTGGGAGCAGTTGTTGTAGTTGGAGCAGTTGTGGTAGTGGGAGCAGTTGTGGTAGTGGGAGCAATTGTGGTAGTGGGAGCAGTTGTTGTAGTGGGAGCAATTGTGGTAGTGGGAGCAGTTGTTGTAGTTGGAGCAGTTGTGGTAGTCGGAGCAGTTGTTGTTGTGGGAGCAATTGTGGTAGTGGGAGCAGGTGTTGTTGTGGGAGCAGTTGTGGTAGTGGGAGCATTTGTGGTAGTGGGAGCAGTTGTGGTAGTGGGAGCAGTTGTTGTAGTTGGAGCAGTTGTGGTAGTGGGAGCAATTGTGGTCGTGGGAGCAGTTGTTGTAGTGAGAGCAATTGTGGTAGTGGGAGCAGTTGTTGTTGTGGGAGCAGTTGTTGTAGTGGGAGCAATTGTGGTAGTGGGAGCAGTTGTGGTAGTGGGAGCATTTGTGGTAGTGGGAGCAGTTGTGGTAGTGGGAGCATTTGTGGTAGTAGGAGCAGATGTTGTAGTTGGAGCAGTTGTGGTAGTGGGAGCAATTGTGGTAGTGGGAGCAATTGTGGTAGAGGGAGCAGTTGTGGTAGTGGGAGCATTTGTGGTAGTGGAAGCATTTGTGGTAGTGGGAGCAGTTGTGGTAGTGGGAGCAGTTGTTGTCGTTGGAGCAGTTGTGGTAGTGGGAGCAATTGTGGTAGTGGGAGCAGTTGTGGTAGTGGGAGCAGTTGTTGTCGTTGGAGCAGTTGTTGTCGTTGGAGCAGTTGTTTTAGTGGGAGCAGTTGTTGTAGTTGGAGCAGATGTGGTAGTTGGTGCTTCTGTTGTAGTTGGAGCACCAGTGGAAGTTGGAGAATCTGTTGTAGTTGTAGCAGATGTGGTGGTTGGTACTTCTGTTGTAGTTGTAGCAGCAGTGGAAGTAAGAGCAGATGTGGTAGTTGGTGCTTCTGTTGTAGTTGGAGCAGCAGTGGAAGTAAGAGCAGATGTGGTAGTTGGTGCTTCTGTTGTAGGTGGAGCACCAGTGGTAGTTGGAGAATCTGTGGTAGTTGTAGCAGATGTGGTAGTTGGTACTTCTGTTGTAGTTGGAGCAGATGTGGTAGTTGGTGCTTCTGTTGTAGTTGCAGCTTCTGTTGTAGTTGGAGCAGCAGGGGAAGTAAGAGCAGATGTGGTAGTTGGTGCTTCTGTTGTAGTTGGAGCAGATGTGGTAGTTGGTGCTAATGTTGTAGTTGGAGCAGCAGTGGTAGTTGGAGCCTCTGTTGTAGTTGGAGCAGATGTGGTAGTTGGTGCATCTGTTGTAGTTGGAGCAGCAGTGGTACTTGGTGCTTCTGTTGTAGTTGGAGCAGATGTGGTAGTTGGTGCTAATGTTGTAGTTGGAGCAGCAGTGGTAGTTGGAGCTTCTGTTGTAGTTGGAGCAGATGTGGTAGTTGGAGCTTCTGTTGTAGTTGGAGCAGCAGTGGTACTTGGTGCTTCTGTTGTAGTTGGAGCAGATGTGGTAGTTGGAGCTAATGTTGTAGTTGGAGCAGCAGTGGTAGTTGGAGCCTCTGTTGTAGTTGGAGCAGATGTGGTACTTGGTGCTTCTGTTGTAGTTGGAGCAGCAGTGGTACTTGGTGCTTCTGTTGTAGTTGGAGCAGATGTGGTAGTTGGTGCTAATGTTGTAGTTGGAGTAGATGTGGTAGTTGGAGCCTCTGTTGTAGTTGGAGCAGATGTGGTAGTTGGTGCTTCTGTTGTAGTTGGAGCAGATGTGGTAGTTGGAGCTTCTGTTGTAGTTGGAGCAGATGTGGTAGTTGGTGCTTCTGTTGTAGTTGGAGCAGATGTGGTAGTTGGTGCTAATGTTGTAGTTGGAGCAGCAGTGGTAGTTGGAGCTTCTGTTGTAGTTGGAGCAGCAGTGGTACTTGGTGCTTCTGTTGTAGTTGGAGCAGATGTGGTAGTTGGTGCTTCTGTTGTAGTTGGAGCAGATGTGGTAGTTGGTGCTTCTGTTGTAGTTGGAGCAGCAGTGGTAGTTGGAGCTTCTGTTGTAGTTGGAGCAGCAGTGGTACTTGGTGCTTCTGTTGTAGTTGGAGCAGCAGTGGTACTTGGTGCTTCTGTTGTAGTTGGAGCAGATGTGGTAGTTGGAGCTTCTGTTGTAGTTGGAGCAGATGTGGTAGTTGGTGCTTCTGTTGTAGTTGGAGCAGATGTGGTAGTTGGTGCTTCTGTTGTAGTTGGAGCAGATGTGGTAGTTGGAGCTTCTGTTGTAGTTGGAGCAGATGTGGTAGTTGGTGCTTCTGTTGTAGTTGGAGCAGATGTGGTAGTTGGTGCTAATGTTGTAGTTGGAGCAGCAGTGGTAGTTGGAGCTTCTGTTGTAGTTGGAGCAGCAGTGGTACTTGGTGCTTCTGTTGTAGTTGGAGCAGATGTGGTAGTTGGTGCTAATGTTGTAGTTGGAGCAGCAGTGGTAGTTGGAGCCTCCGTTGTAGTTGGAGCAGTTGTGGTAGTTGGTGCTTCTGTTGTAGTTGGAGCAGCAGTGGTACTTGGTGCTTCTGTTGTAGTTGGAGCAGATGTGGTAGTTGGTGCAAATGTTGTAGTTGGAGCAGATGTGGTAGTTGGAGCTTCTGTTGTAGTTGGAGCAGCAGTGGTAGTTGGTGCTTCTGTTGTAGTTGGAGCAGATGTGGTAGTTGGTGCTTCTGTTGTAGTTGGAGCAGATGTGGTAGTTGGTGCTAATGTTGTAGTTGGAGCAGCAGTGGTAGTTGGAGCCTCCGTTGTAGTTGGAGCAGCAGTGGTAGTTGGTGCTTCTGTTGTAGTTGGAGCAGATGTGGTAATTGGAGCTTCTGTTGTAGTTGGAGCAGATGTGGTAGTTGGTGCTTCTGTTGTAGTTGGAGCAGATGTGGTAGTTGGTGCTTCTGTTGTAGTTGGAGCAGCAGTGGTAGTTGGTGCGTCTGTTGTAGTTGGAGCAGATGTGGTAGTTGGTGCTTCTGTTGTAGTTGGAGCAGCAGTGGTAGTTGGAGCCTCTGTTGTAGTTGGAGCAGTTGTGGTAGTTTGTGTTTCTGTTGTAGTTGGAGCAGCAGTGGTACTTGGTGCTTCTGTTGTAGTTGGAGCAGATGTGGTAGTTGGTGCTAATGTTGTAGTTGGAGCAGATGTGGTAGTTGGAGCTTCTGTTGTAGTTGGAGCAGCAGTGGTAGTTGGTGCTTCTGTTGTAGTTGGAGCAGATGTGGTAGTTGGTGCTTCAGTTGTAGTTGGAGCAGACGTGGTAGTTGGTGCTTCTGTTGTAGTTGGAGCAGCAGTGGTACTTGGTGCTTCTGTTGTAGTTGGAGCAGATGTGGTAGTTGGAGCTTCTGTTGTAGTTGGAGCAGCAGTGGTAATTGGTGCTTCTGTTGTAGTTGGAGCAGATGTGGTAGTTGGTGCTAATGTTGTAGTTGGAGCAGCAGTGGTAGTTGGAGCCTCCGTTGTAGTTGGAGCAGATGTGGTAGTTGGTGCTTCTGTTGTAGTTGGAGCAGATGTGGTAGTTGGAGCTTCTGTTGTAGTTGGAGCAGATGTGGTAGTTGGTGCTTCTGTTGTAGTTGGAGCAGATGTGGTAGTTGGTGCTTCTGTTGTAGTTGGAGCAGCAGTGGTAGTTGGTGCTTCTGTTGTAGTTGGAGCAGATGTGGTAGTTGGTGCTTCTGTTGTAGTTGGAGCAGCAGTGGTAGTTGGAGCCTCTGTTGTAGTTGGAGCAGTTGTGGTAGTTGGTGCTTCTTTTGTAGTTGGAGCAGCAGTGGTACTTGGTGCTTCTGTTGTAGTTGGAGCAGATGTGGTAGTTGGTGCTAATGTTGTAGTTGGAGCAGATGTGGTAGTTGGAGCTTCTGTTGTAGTTGGAGCAGCAGTCGTAGTTGGTGCTTCTGTTGTAGTTGGAGAAGATGTGGTAGTTGGTGCTTCTGTTGTAGTTGGAGCAGATGTGGTAGTTGGTGCTTCTGTTGTAGTTGGAGCAGCAGTGGTACTTGGTGCTTCTGTTGTAGTTGGAGCAGATGTGGTAGTTGGAGCTTCTGTTGTAGTTGGAGCAGCAGTGGTAGTTGGTGCTTCTGTTGTAGTTGGAGCAGATGTGGTAGTTGGTGCTTCTGTTGTAGTTGGAGCAGCAGTGGTAGTTGGAGCTTCTGTTGTAGTTGGAGCAGCAGTGGTACTTGGTGCTTCTGTTGTAGTTGGAGCAGATGTGGTCGTTGGAGCTTCTGTTGTAGTTGGAGCAGATGTGGTAGTTGGTGCTTCTGTTGTAGTTGGAGCAGATGTGGTAGTTGGTGCTTCTGTTGTAGTTGGAGCAGCAGTGGTAGTTGGAGCTTCTGTTGTAGTTGGAGCAGCAGTGCTACTTGGTCCTTCTGTTGTAGTTGGAGCAGATGTGGTAGTTGGTGCTAATGTTGTAGTTGGAGCAGCAGTGGTAGTTGGAGCCTCTGTTGTAGTTGGAGCAGCAGTGGTACTTGGTGCTTCTGTTGTAGTTGGAGCAGATGTGGTAGTTGGTGCTAATGTTGTAGTTGGAGCAGCAGTGGTAGTTGGAGCTTCTGTTGTAGTTGGAGCAGATGTGGTAGTTGGAGCTTCTGTTGTAGTTGGAGCAGCAGTGGTACTTGGTGCTTCTGTTGTAGTTGGAGCAGATGTGGTAGTTGGTGCTTCTGTTGTAGTTGGAGCAGCAGTGGTAGTTGGTGCTTCTGTTGTAGTTGGAGCAGATGTGGTAGTTGGTGCTTCTGTTGTAGTTGGAGCAGCAGTGGTAGTTGGAGCCTCTGTTGTAGTTGGAGCAGTTGTGGTAGTTGGTGCTTCTGTTGTAGTTGGAGCAGCAGTGGTACTTGGTGCTTCTGTTGTAGTTGGAGCAGACGTGGTAGTTGGTGCTAATGTTGTAGTTGGAGCAGATGTGGTAGTTGGAGCTTCTGTTGTAGTTGGAGCAGCAGTCGTAGTTGGTGCTTCTGTTGTAGTTGGAGAAGATGTGGTAGTTGGTGCTTCTGTTGTAGTTGGAGCAGATGTGGTAGTTGGTGCTTCTGTTGTAGTTGGAGCAGCAGTGGTACTTGGTGCTTCTGTTGTAGTTGGAGCAGATGTGGTAGTTGGAGCTTCTGTTGTAGTTGGAGCAGCAGTGGTAGTTGGTGCTTCTGTTGTAGTTGGAGCAGATGTGGTAGTTGGTGCTTCTGTTGTAGTTGGAGCAGCAGTGGTAGTTGGAGCTTCTGTTGTAGTTGGAGCAGCAGTGGTACTTGGTGCTTCTGTTGTAGTTGGAGCAGCAGTGGTACTTGGTGCTTCTGTTGTAGTTGGAGCAGATGTGGTCGTTGGAGCTTCTGTTGTAGTTGGAGCAGATGTGGTAGTTGGTGCTTCTGTTGTAGTTGGAGCAGATGTGGTAGTTGGTGCTTCTGTTGTAGTTGGAGCAGCAGTGGTAGTTGGAGGTTCTGTTGTAGTTGGAGCAGCAGTGCTACTTGGTGCTTCTGTTGTAGTTGGAGCAGATGTGGTAGTTGGTGCTAATGTTGTAGTTGGAGCAGCAGTGGTAGTTGGAGCCTCTGTTGTAGTTGGAGCAGCAGTGGTACTTGGTGCTTCTGTTGTAGTTGGAGCAGATGTGGTAGTTGGTGCTAATGTTGTAGTTGGAGCAGCAGTGGTAGTTGGAGCTTCTGTTGTAGTTGGAGCAGATGTGGTAGTTGGAGCTTCTGTTGTAGTTGGAGCAGCAGTGGTACTTGGTGCTTCTGTTGTAGTTGGAGCAGATGTGGTAGTTGGTGCTAATGTTGTAGTTGGAGTAGATGTGGTAGTTGGAGCCTCTGTTGTAGTTGGAGCAGATGTGGTAGTTGGTGCTTTTGTTGTAGTTGGAGCAGATGTGGTAGTTGGAGCTTCTGTTGTAGTTGGAGCAGATGTGGTAGTTGGTGCTTCTGTTGTAGTTGGAGCAGATGTTGTAGTTGGAGCAGCAGTGGTAGTTGGAGCTTCTGATGTAGTTGGAGCAGCAGTGGTACTTGGTGCTTCTGTTGTAGTTGGAGCAGATGTGGTAGTTGGTGCTAATGTTGTAGTTGGAGCAGCAGTGGTAGTTGGAGCCTCTGTTGTAGTTGGAGCAGTTGTGGTAGTTGGTGCTTCTGTTGTAGTTGGAGCAGCAGTGGTACTTGGTGCTTCTGTTGTAGTTGGAGCAGATGTGGTAGTTGGTGCTAATGTTGTAGTTGGAGCAGATGTGGTAGTTGGAGCTTCTGTTGTAGTTGGAGCAGCAGTGGTAGTTGGTGCTTCTGTTGTAGTTGGAGCAGATGTGGTAGTTGGTGCTTCTGTTGTAGTTGGAGCAGATGTGGTAGTTGGTGCTTCTGTTGTAGTTGGAGCAGCAGTGGTACTTGGTGCTTCTGTTGTAGTTGGAGCAGATGTGGTAGTTGGTGCTAATGCTGTAGTTGGAGCAGATGTGGTAGTTGGAGCTTCTGTTGTAGTTGGAGCAGCAGTGGTAGTTGGTGCTTCTGATGTAGTTGGAGCAGATGTGGTAGTTGGTGCTTCTGTTGTAGTTGGAGCAGATGTGGTAGTTGGTGCTTCTGTTGTAGTTGGAGCAGATGTCGTCATTGGAGCTTCTGTTGTAGTTGGAGCAGATGTGGTAGTTGGAGCTTCTGTTGTAGTTGGAGCAGCAGTGGTAGTTGGTGCTTCTGTTGTAGTTGGAGCAGCAGTGGTACTTGGTGCTTCTGTTGTAGTTGGAGCAGATGTGGTAGTTGGTGCTAATGTTGTAGTTGGAGCAGCAGTGGTAGTTGGAGCCTCTGTTGTAGTTGGAGCAGATGTGGTAGTTGGTGCTTCTGTTGTAGTTGGAGCAGATGTGGTAGTTGGTGCTAATGTTGTAGTTGGAGCAGCAGTGGTAGTTGGAGCCTCTGTTGTAGTTGGAGCAGATTTGGTAGTTGGTGCTTCTGTTGTAGTTTGAGCAGATGTGGTAGTTGGAGCTTCTGTTGTAGTTGGAGCAGATGTGGTAGTTGGTGCTTCTGTTGTAGTTGGAGCAGATGTGGTAGTTGGTGCTTCTGTTGTAGTTGGAGCAGCAGTGGTAGTTGGTGCTTCTGTTGTAGTTGGAGCAGATGTGGTAGTTGGTGCTTCTGTTGTAGTTGGAGCAGCAGTGGTAGTTGGAGCCTCTGTTGTAGTTGGAGCAGTTGTGGTAGTTGGTGCTTCTGTTGTAGTTGGAGCAGCAGTGGTACTTGGTGCTTCTGTTGTAGTTGGAGCAGATGTGGTAGTTGGTGCTAATGTTGTAGTTGGAGCAGATGTGGTAGTTGGAGCTTCTGTTGTAGTTGGAGCAGCAGTGGTAGTTGGTGCTTCTGTTGTAGTTGGAGCAGATGTGGTAGTTGGTGCTTCTGTTGTAGTTGGAGCAGATGTGGTAGTTGGTGCTTCTGTTGTAGTTGGAGCAGCAGTGGTACTTTGTGTTTCTGTTGTAGTTGGAGCAGATGTGGTAGTTGGAGCATCTGTTGTAGTTGGAGCAGCAGTGGTAGTTGGTGCTTCTGTTGTAGTTGGAGCAGATGTGGTAGTTGGTGCTTCTGTTGTAGTTGGAGCAGCAGTGGTAGTTGGAGCTTCTGTTGTAGTTGGAGCAGCAGTGGTACTTGGTGCTTCTGTTGTAGTTGGAGCAGCAGTGGTACTTGGTGCTTCTGTTGTAGTTGGAGCAGATGTGGTAGTTGGAGCTTCTGTTGTAGTTGGAGCAGATGTGGTAGTTGGTGCTTCTGTTGTAGTTGGAGCAGATGTGGTAGTTGGTGCTTCTGTTGTAGTTGGAGCAGCAGTGGTAGTTGGAGCTTCTGTTGTAGTTGGAGCAGATGTGGTAGTTGGAGCCTCTGTTGTAGTTGGAGCAGATGTGGTAGTTGGTGCTTCTGTTGTAGTTGGAGCAGCAGTGGTACTTGGTGCTTCTGTTGTAGTTGGAGCAGATGTGGTAGTTGGTGCTAATGTTGTAGTTGGAGCAGCAGTGGTAGTTGGAGCTTCTGTTGTAGTTGGAGCAGATGTGGTAGTTGGAGCTTCTGTTGTAGTTGGAGCAACAGTGGTACTTGGTGCTTCTGTTGTAGTTGGAGCAAATGTGGTAGTTGGAGCTTCTGTTGTAGTTGGAGCAGATGTGGTAGTTGGTGCTTCTGTTGTAGTTGGAGCAGATGTGGTAGTTGGTGCTTCTGTTGTAGTTGGAGCAGCAGTGGTAGTTGGAGCTTCTGTTGTAGTTGGAGCAGCAGTGGTACTTGGTGCTTCTGTTGTAGTTGGAGCAGATGTGGTAGTTGGTGCTAATGTTGTAGTTGGAGCAGCAGTGGTAGTTGGAGCCTCTGTTGTAGTTGGAGCAGATTTGGTAGTTGGTGCTTCTGTTGTAGTTGGAGCAGCAGTGGTACTTGGTGCTTCTGTTGTAGTTGGAGCAGATGTGGTAGTTGGTGCTAATGTTGTAGTTGGAGCAGCAGTGGTAGTTGGAGCTTCTGTTGTAGTTGGAGCAGATGTGGTAGTTGGAGCTTCTGTTGTAGTTGGAGCAGCAGTGGTACTTGGTGCTTCTGTTGTAGTTGGAGCAGATGTGGTAGTTGGTGCTAATGTTGTAGTTGGAGCAGCAGTGGTAGTTGGAGCTTCTGTTGTAGTTGGAGCAGATGTGGTAGTTGGTGCTTCTGTTGTAGTTGTAACAGATGTGGTAGTTGGAGCATCAGTGGTATTTGGAGTAGATGTGGACATTGCAGCCTCTGTTGTCGTGGGAACAGATGTGGTAGTTGGTTCATCTGGTGTAGTAGTAACAGATGTGGTAGTTGGAGCTTCTGTTGTAGTTGAACCAGCTGTTGTAGTTGGAGGAAATGTGGTAGTTGGAGCAGCTGTTGTGGTGGGAACAGATGTGGTAGTTGGAGCTTCTGCTGTAGTTGGAGCAGCAGTGGAAATAAGAGTAGATGTGGTAGTTGGTGCTTCTGTTGTAGTTGGAGCAGCAGAGGAAGTAAGAGCAGATGTGGTAGTTGGTGCTTCTGTTGTAGTTGGAGCATCTGTTGTAGTTGTAGCAGATGTGGTAGTTGGTACTTCTGTTGTAGTTGGAGCAGCAGTGGTAGTTGGTGCTTCTGTTGTAGTTGGAGCAGCAGTGGTACTTGGCGCTTCTGTTGTAGTTGGAGCAGATGTGGTAGTTGGTGCTAATGTTGTAGTTGGAGCAGCAGTGGTAGTTGGAGCCTCTGTTGTAGTTGGAGCAGATGTGGTAGTTGGAGCTTCTGTTGTAGTTGGAGCAGATGTGGTAGTTGGTGCTTCTGTTGTAGTTGGAGCAGATGTGGTAGTTGGTGCTTCTGTTGTAGTTGGAGCAGCAGTGGTAGTTGGAGCTTCTGTTGTAGTTGGAGCAGCAGTGGTACTTGGTGCTTCTGTTGTAGTTGGAGCAGATGTGGTAGTTGGTGCTAATGTTGTAGTTGGAGCAGCAGTGGTAGTTGGAGCCTCTGTTGTAGTTGGAGCAATTGTGGTAGTTGGTGCTTCTGTTGTAGTTGTAACTGATGTGGTAGTTGGAGCATCAGTGGTAGTTGGAGTAGATGTGGACATTGCAGCCTCTGTTGTCGTGGGAACAGATGTGGTAGTTGGTTCATCTGGTGTAGTTGTACCAGCTGTTGTAGTTGGAGCAGATGTTGTAGTGGGAGGAAATGTGGTAGTTGGAGCAGCTGTTGTGGTGGGAACAGATGTGGTAGTTGGAGCTTCTGCTGTAGTTGGAGCAGCAGTGGAAGTAAGAGCAGATGTGGTAGTTGATGCTTCTGTTGTAGTTGGAGCAGTTGTGGTAGTTGGTGCTTCTGTTGTAGTTAAAGCAGATGTGGTAGTTGGTGCTTCTGTTGTAGTTGGAGCAGATGTCGTCATTGGAGCTTCTGTTGTAGTTGGAGCAGATGTGGTAGTTGGTGCTTCTGTTGTAGTTGGAGCAGCAGGGGAAGTAAGAGCAGATGTGGTAGTTGGTGCTTCTGTTGTAGTTGGAGCAGCAGTGGTAGTTGGACCATCTGTTGTAGTTGTAGCAGATGTAGTAGTTGGTACTTTTGTTGTAGTTGGAGCAGCAGTGGAAGTAAGAGCAGATGTGGTAGTTGGTGCTTCTGTTGTTGTTGGAGCAGCAGGGGAAGTAAGAGCAGATGTGGTAGTTGGTGCTTCTGTTGTAGTTGGAGCAGCAGTGGTAGTTGGAGAATCTGTTGTAGTTGTAGCAGATGTGGTAGTTGGTACTTCTGTTGTAGTTGGAGCAGCCGTGGTAGTTGGTGCTTCTGTTGTAGTTGGAGCAGATGTGGTAGTTGGTGCTTCTGTTGTAGTTGGAGCAGCAGTGGCAGTTGGAGCATCTGTTGTAGTTGTAGCAGATGTGGTAGTTGGTACTTCTGTAGTAGTTGGAGCAGCAGTGGTAGTCGGTGCTTCTGTTGTAGTTGGAGCAGATGTCTTCGTTGGAGCTTCTGTTGTAGTTGGAGCAGATGTGGTAGTTTGTGCTTCTGTTGTAGTTGGAGCTTCTGTTGTAGTTGGAGCAGATGTGGTAGTTGGTGCTTCTGTTGTAATTGGAGCAGATGTGGTAGTTGGTGCTTCTCTTGTAGTTGGAGCAGCAGTGGTAGTTGGAGCTTCTGTTGTAGTTGGAGCAACAGTGGTACTTGGTGCTTCTGTTGTAGTTGGAGCAGATGTGGTAGTTGGTGCTAATGTTGTAGCTGGAGCAGCAGGGGAAGTAAGAGCAGATGTGGTAGTTGGTGCTTCTGTTGTAGTTGGAGCAGCAGTGGTAGTTGGAGCATTTGTTGTAGTTGTAGCAGATGTAGTAGCTAGTACTTTTGTTGTAGTTGGAGCAGCAGTGGAAGTAAGAGCAGATGTGGTAGTTGGTGCTTCTGTTGTAGTTGGAGCAGCAGGGGAAGTAAGAGCAGATGTGGTAGTTGGTGCTTCTGTTGTAGTTGGAGCAGCAGGGGAAGTAAGAGCAGATGTGGTAGTTGGTGCTTCATTTGTAGTTTGAGCTGCAGTGGTAGTTTGTGCTTCTGTTGTAGTTGTAGCAGATGTGGTAGTTGGTACTTCTGTTGTTGTTGGAGCAGCAGTGGTAGTTGGTACTTCTGTTGTAGTTGGAGTAGCAGTGGTAGTTTGTGCTTCTGTTGTAGTTGTAGCAGATGTGGTAGTTGGTACTTCTGTTGTAGTTGGAGCAGCAGTGGTAGTTGGTACTTCTGTTGTAGTTGGAGCAGCAGTGGTAGTTGGTACTTCTGTTGTAGTTGGAGCAGCAGTGGTAGTTGGTACTTCTGTTGTAGTTGGAGCAGCAGTGGTAGTTGGAGCTTCTGTTGTAGTTGGAGCAGATGTGGTAGTTGGAGCTTCTGTTGTAGTTGGAGCAGATGTGGTAGTTGGTGCTTCTGTTGTAGTTGGAGCAGATGTGGTAGTTGGTGCTTCTCTTGTAGTTGGAGCAGCAGTGGTAGTTGGAGCTTCTGTTGTAGTTGGAGCAGCAGTGGTACTTGGTGTTTCTGTTGTAGTTGGAGCAGATGTGGTAGTTGGTGCTAATGTTGTTGTTGGAGCAGCAGTGGTAGTTGGAGCCTCTGTTGTAGTTGGAGCAGATGTGGTAGTTGGTGCTTCTGTTGTAGTTGTAACTGATGTGGTAGTTGGAGTAGATGTGGACATTGCTGCCTCTGTTGTCATGGGAACAGATGTGGTAGTTGGTTCATCTGGTGTAGTTGTACCAGCTGTTGTAGTTGGAGCAGATGTTGTAGTGGGAGGAAATGTGGTAGTTGGAGCAGCTGTTGTGGTGGGAACAGATGTGGTAGTTGGAGCTTCTGCTGTAGTTGGAGCAGCAGGGGAAGTAAGAGCAGATGTGGTAGTTGGTGCTTCTGTTGTTGTTGGAGCAGCAGTGGTAGTTGGAGCATCTGTTGTAGTTGTAGCAGATGTGGTAGTTGGTACTTCTGTTGTAGTTGGAGCAGCAGTGGTAGTTGGTGCTTCTGTTGTAGTTGGAGCAGATGTGGTAGTTGGTGCTTCTGTTGTAGTTGGAGCAGCAGTGGTAATTGGAGCTTCTGTTGTAGTTGGAGCAGCAGTGGTACTTGGTGCTTCTGTTGTAGTTGGAGCAAATGTGGTAGTTGGTGCTAATGTTGTAGTTGGAGCAGCAGTGGTAGTTGGAGCTTCTGTTGTAGTTGGAGCAGATGTGGTAGTTGGAGCATCAGTGGTAGTTGGAGTAGATGTGGACATTGCAGCCTCTGTTGTCGTGGGAACAGATGTGGTAGTTGTAGCAGCTGTTGTAGTTTGAGCAGATGTGGTAGTTGGTGCTAATGTCGTAGTTGGAGCAGCAGTGGTAGTTGGAGCCTCTGTTGTAGTTGGAGCAGATGTGGTAGTTGGTGCTTCTGTTGTAGTTGTAACTGATGTGGTAATTGGAGCTTCTGTTGTAGTTGGAGCAGCAGTGGTACTTGGTGCTTCTGTTGTAGTTGGAGCAAATGTGGTAGTTGGAGCATCAGTGGTAGTTGGAGTAGATGTGGACATTGCAGCCTCTGTTGTCGTGGGAACCGATGTGGTAGTTGGAGCAGCTGTTGTAGTTTGAGTAGATGTGGTAGTTTGCACTTCTGTTGAAGTTGGAGCAGCAGTGGTAGTGGGAGCAACTGTTGTAGCTGGAACAGATGTGGTTGGGGCAGATGTGGTAGTTGGAGCAGTTGTTGTCGTCGGAGCAGCAGTGGTAGATGGAGGAGCTGTAGTAGTTCGAGCAAATTTAAAGTGCCGTTGGATTTGTTTTGAGGCTATTTACATCCATATCAGGGAACAATGTAGGAATTTCAGCTCTTTTTTATATATAGTTCCCCAATTTAGGACCACTGTTTCATTTCAAATCCAATGTACTGTAGTACAGAGCCAAACAACAAAAATTTTCAGTAATTAAATACTTACGGATATGAAGTGATACACCTGCATTTTCAACATTGTTTTGAAACATTAATTAGCTCGTTAGCTTTGTGTCTACCTTTCCCCATTTGGCAAGGCAGCTAAACAGTTCTGGTATTGGTCATTGACTGTTGTTTTGTTTTGGCGTAGGTTACTCACATTTTTTCCTGATGGATTTCACTGTAATCGTAATGGTTTCGTTCAAATGTTGCAGCAGTATTTTGTTCACCTGAAAAAAAGAGAAAAGTGCTGGCATGAAGTACTTAACTGCAAAATGTATGGAGCTAAATCAGTGGAAAAGCCAGTTGAGTATGAATTATTTTGATTTATTCAATTTATATTCTTTTTGAATTTATTATTGTTATTATTTTGCATTTTAACCCTCCTTTGTCTCCAATTTGTGACATATACATATATATATAATGTATAGAGCACATAATATATGGTGGTGGTGTTGATGGGCTAGTTGGGGGCAATCTTCCCTCTGGTCAAATAATCCCCAATGCTCCAGTGCAGTGATGGGGACACTGTGCTGTAGTGTTTCGGATCTCATCCAGACTCACTGTGGTCATTAAAGACCCCATGACACTCATCACAAAGAGTAGAGTATTTCCCGGTGTCCTGGCTAAATTTCCAACCTGGTGTTCTCGACCTTGCCACCTAATCATCCCCAGACTTAAGTGGCTAATAATCATTCTCTCCCTCTCCATTGATGTGTGCTGAGCGTTCTGGTGCAAAATGGCTGCTGGGCATCACCCAGGTGGGTGCTGCACATTGGTGGTGGTTGAGCCGATTTTCTTCTTCATGACTGTACATCGCTTTGAGTGTGAGAAAAGCACGATAAATGCAATGAATTATTATTATTATTATTATTATTATTATTATTATTATTATTATTATTATTAATAATGTGTTGACACAGAAATAAGCCAGATGACGACAATTCATGTGCAGTATAGCAGGTCTTCATGCACAGCTTCTCAAAATGAAAGGCCATCTTACTGACCTGGCTTCACAACCATCAACCCTGTATGTCATTGACAGAAAAGATTCAAATGCTGTCAACCCACCTCTTGCACAAATGGAATAACTGTAACATTGTTGAGATCAACCGAGGAATTAAGGGTAATTTCCAGTCTTGCTGATGTTGCGAGGTCTGTAGACAGTGTCTTGACTTCCAACAATTCATCGAAGGTTAAGCCATCTCCTGAAATATAGTATTCATCCGCCTCAGAGGGTGGTTGCCTCAGCAGGAGTTCATCTGTAAATAAATGATAAAAATTGAACCATGGTAGTGACCTTTTATATTTGGGGGTGTCAATTATGCAATGTTTGGTCTATACTGCAAAAACCAATGTTTAAATTTATGAATACAAACTAAGCACTTTTTTAAACACATGGACATGTTGAAGAAGAGAACACTTATTCAGAGGCATCACTAGAGGGGTGCGGACCCCACCATCAGAGGAGGGTGACACTGAAATGACTGGCAATAAATTTTTTGTGCAGTGTTTTGTGTAGCGACCGGTTGAAACAGCTAATTTCTCCGATGGAGTTTACTGCCAGTTGATTTAATTACCGGTATTAATGTGACCAGAAGCGCTTTGTCGTTTGAATGCATAACACGCAATTCCTTGTGCCCACTCCCATCAGCATTTTTTTTTTGCCTCAGATCTGACATCAGTAATCAGTTGTGCGCCCTTCTCCGGATACAGCGTTCACTGAACGAGTAATAGCATCCCATGCATCTTTTTTTGTGTGTTATTTTATATCCACTACTGATGCTACTAAATATGACAGGTCGTTTGCTGTTCACTTCCTGCAGCAGTACCTCCACTTCAGAACTACTGAAGTTTTTCTTTGGAGTCCAGTGCTCCACCGTCTTTAGATTTGTGTTTGGGCATTCTTTGAGAAAAAACTTAGGAATATATTGGTGAATGAGGCCCATTGTTTTTTGGATTTACCAGATAACATACAAATTTGAGTTGAATGGACATTGACTCAACTGTCTCAATACTCAAGTAGCCAAGTCAATAAGTGATTTTGAGTTCACATTTAAAAAACTTGAGAAGTTGAGTTTGATATCCAAAAAAGATCATGATTCTTGAAGTTGAAGAGATTTAAAAAAGTGGACATGACTAAAGAGAGACACACACACGGACACACGTACACACACACGCGCGCACACACACACACACACACATACACACACATGTACGCACACACACATCTTGTGCACCCCTGTTGTCTTTCTGTGCCACTGGATTAGTATGAATGAGAGGCACCCTGTAAGTCACAACTGAAAGAAATGTTGCTGGGTCACTTAGAAGTGCTCTTTAATCTCAAGACGATTACCAACATAATAATAAGTATATTCATTTTCTACATATGATAAATATCATAGTACAGGATTGTATCCTACCATGCCATGTCATATTTAAGTAGTTTCATCTGAATGTTAAACAACATTAAACTAGTAAACTAAATACTAACACTAAAATTCAACTATTTAATCTGAGCAGCTCTTAGTGTTTCTTATTAAATTATCCTCAGTCACATCAAATGTGTCTGTTCACAGATTTCTTTTTTTGTGCAAGAAAGATGAGCCCATTTTGGTGAACTCCACGCATTTAATCATTTTCTTACCTGTTTGTGCATAGCACAGGGCCAAATATCCAATAAAAACAAAATAAAGCATGCTTACTTCCAGCACAAAATGAGGTTTGTTCTGACTGAAGGAAATAAAGATTCTGTCTTGTTTAAGGAAGTGTGACTAATAAATACCAACCCAGAGGGCAGGGTGTTGTGTGACATCAAAGACAATATGACTGCTGACAAAAAAAAAAAAGCATTTGAAACTATAATCAACAAATGGCCTGTTTTCATAAACACGTTTTTAAGATATCTTCTGTCAAGTTATCACTTAATTGTTGAACCCTGTAGAGTTTCATGTGAATTCAAACATAGAATGAGCATCTTCATTTTCATCAACATCATTAATGACACAACTGAAACTCTAAGGGACTGTGCTGACTGGATTGTGTTTAAGGACTCATGTAACGTATACATACTCAGTAATGTCATACATAACTTTCTGTAATTATATTTGCATATGCATTAAGCGAGTGACGTCTAACAGTAAAAATGAAACATGCTGGTGCCACAAGTTGAGACATGTAGAAATACAGTACAAAGCAGTTAAATATGAAGTTAGATCCGCAATAAGAACGGCCAAAGTAACCTGTGCCAAAACAGAAACCCCGCGACCCTGCCCAGGATAAGCGGGTATATGGATAAACCTTGCCCAGGATAAGCAGGTATATGGATAAACCTTGCCCAGGATAAGCGGGTATATGGATAAACCTTGCCCAGGATAAGCGGGTATATGGATAAATCTTGCTCAGGATAAACAGGTATATGGATAAACCTTGCCCAGGATAAGCGGGTATATGGATAAACCTTGCCCAGGATAAGCAGGTATATGGATAAACCTTGCCCAGGATAAACAGGTATATGGATAAACCTTGCCCAGGATAAGCGGGTATATGGATAAACCTTGCCCAGGATAAGCGGGTATATGGATAAACCTTGCCCAGGATAAGCGGGTATATGGATAAACCTTGCCCAGGATAAGCAGGTATATGGATAAACCTTGCCCAGGATAAGCGGGTATATGGATAAACCTTGCCCAGGATAAGCAGGTATATGGATAAACCCTGCCCAGGATAAGCGGGTATATGGATAAACCTTGCCCAGGATAAGCGGGTATATGGATAAACCTTGCCCAGGATAAGCGGATATATGGATAAACCTTGCCCAGGATAAGCAGGTATATGGATAAACCTTGCCCAGGATAAGCGGGTATATGGATAAACCTTGCCCAGGATAAGCAGGTATATGGATAAACCCTGCCCAGGATAAGCGGGTATATGGATAAACCTTGCCCAGGATAAGCGGGTATATGGATAAACCTTGCCCAGGATAAGCGGATATATGGATAAACCTTGCCCAGGATAAGCGGGTATATGGATAAACATTGCCCAGGATAAGCAGGTATATGGATAAACCTTGCCCAGGATAAGCGGGTATATGGATAAACATTGCCCAGGATAAGCAGGTATATGGATAAACCTTGCCCAGGATAAGCAGGTATATGGATAAACCTTGCCCAGGATAAGCGGGTATATGGATAAACCTTGCCCAGGATAAGCGGGTATAGATAATGGATGGCTGGATGAATTCAGGGCCAGATTTAGCCTTTTGCATGTGGGAAAGGACAAGAAGCCTGGATTAGCTTTCATTCGCAAAAAAAAGGAAAAAAAAAGATCAGTTTTCCTTCAACTCCAATGAACTGCATTTTACTCTGATAGAGAACATAGTACTGGCTGGCATTATGGAATATGGAATTAAAACATGGTATTAAGAAATGAAAACTGGCAATCAAACAAAAATAAAGAAAAAACAAATTGAGGGAAAGAAATGTTAATATGCATTATGGCAGACTTGCATAGTTAATTTTTTATGAAACATACCTGTACTAGAAACTGCATGTTTGGAAGTTTCAAATGCTATCAACCTACCTCTTGCTCAAATGGAGTAATTGTAATTGTCAAGATCCACAATGGAGCAGAAGGATACATCCATTCTTGCCGAAGTGGAGAAGTCTGTAGACAATGAGATTCCACATGAGAATGTAAACTGCATTAGAGAGTGTCCTGAATCCCCAAGATACACCCAAGGGTCAGGGTCAGTAATCTCATGAAATATTTAACAGTCTTGTACTCAGGTAAAATGTAAGACTTTTTTAAATAAAGCAATGGCAGTATATATAAAATTGTTGCTGATTAAGTTACCTGATGTCATTTATACGACATGATTAAATGCTAAAACATTGATAATGATTGCAAAGTTCATTGCAGAGCAAGAAACGGTTCTACTAAGTGTGCTGATAAACGAGGCAATAAAAGTTATGCTATACATTTCATTGATCTAAAACCTTAAATTTATTTAACTCAGAAGGAAACGCTGAAAGATAGAGAATAACAATTAGTTTGTTTGTCCGTGTAAGCGAGAGAGAGAGAAAATGTGAGATGTGTGTGTGTGTCTTATGTATATTAGTTATTTAGCAGGTTGATCAACTGAAGACATAATCGTCAGTGAATGTATGTGAATATGTATGCGTCAGTTTTTTTGCACAAGGTGTGTCTGGTATTTGAACAAACGAACAGAGTAACTGAACGCAGCAAAGGGAGCGAATCCGGACAATGGAGATACATGATTACAGCAAAACGAAAGTAGTATGAGTCAGAGTAGTGATATGAAAGATATGCGATTAAAACAGTAATAAAGGACAGTCACCTAACTGTACCGGTAGACCAAGAATCCTCATAAATGACCGGGTAGTGAGAGTACTGTAATAACCGTCACGTGAGACAAGTTACAAAACCAAGCAGAAAGATTCGCAGGAGGCACAAGCAGCGAACACACCGAAATACTTTACTTTGAACATTTATAGAAAACAGCAAACAGGACCAGCAGGTGTACACGCTAGAGACTAGCGAGACCACAAGAGGCATGACAGACATTTAGACAAACTTAGAAACCAAACAAAAACACGGCGCAAGACGAGGAACTTAAATACTAGCGAACACGTGCAGAGCAGACGCGACGTCAAGACAGGTGCGAGCGATAGAGAAACCAACGCTACAATGAGCACACTAGACACACGAAGACAGGGAAGCGGCGGCCTCTAGCGGCTACTAGCTGGAACTGTGACAATAACTGACGACTGCAAATACTAATTTTAGAAGGAGACTATAACCACAGTTGGCACTATTTGAGGAACAATAACATGTTTTCAACGTACAAAAATTCCAAGCTACTCACATTCAAAGGACTGTCTATGAGTAATGAATTCTAACTTGCAAAATCTAGGCCTACCATAAAAAGTACTGATATAAAAATTGGACCATCCATCCATCCATTCTCTTTAAACTGTTTAATCCAGGTCAAGGTTGCAGTGGCAAAATTGGGCCAAGTTACAGAAAACAATATTGGCTATCTTACCTCACACAAATTAAAAACGCTGGATTCCAGAGCAGTGGTACCCAATGTTTCCTAATTATTTAGTAATTTCCTAATTGTAAAGTAACTTGGCCCTGTGTTTTTTCATCTTACCATCTGAAGTGAATGCGAGTTTCGCCACAAAGACCATACAGTGGCAAAAGCAATAGTAAAAAAACATGTTTTTAGTCAATTATCAGTTAGCAAGTGAGCCAGCGTAACGAGTAATAAGAAATTTGCTTGAGTCCAAGGTGGGATTTGAATCCCTACCTCTCACTCGTCCGAAGGTCCCATGGGCAAATCCACTACGCAATTCTGTGCTTCCCCAACAGTCTCGGGAAGGCCCTTTCCTGTTTCAGCATGGCAATGCCCCCAGGCACACAGCGAGGTCCATATAGAAAAGGTTTTTGTCAAGAACGGTGCAGAAGAACTTGACTGGCCTACACAGAGCCCTGAACTCAACCCCATTCAACACCTTTAGGATCAATTGGAACACCAACTACAAGCCAGGCCTAATCACCCAATCATTGCCTGACCTCACTAATGCTTTTCTGGCTGAATGGGAGAAAATCCCTGCAGAATCATTCCAACATCTAGCATAAAGAAGAGTGGAGGCTGTTATAGCAGCAAATAATTAAGCAAAGGACAAACACCATATTAATGCCCATAATTTGAGATGAGATGTTGGATGTCAGGTGTCCACATACTTTTGGTCATGTAATGTATCTGTACGTGAGTGGGTCTGGTATCCTGTCTTGCAGCTTAGATTCTGCTGAATGTATTTGTATTGTTTGGCTTTGTCAGTGTTTTTTTTTAAATATTGATGCGTTTCATGTTTCGAGCTCACCAAATCAAATTCCAGGCACTGGTTGCTATGGCAATAAAGTACAGAATAGGACTAAACTGAATTGAACTGAACTTTGAATGTGGACTAGGTCAAGAAGCCTGGGCTGCTCGCCCATTGACTTGACCGATCTTCCTTTTGCAGAATGGACCAATGCTATTGCAGAATGGACCAATGTTATTGCAGAATGGACCAATGCTGTTGCAGAATGGACCAATGTTATTGCAGAATGGACCAATGCTGTTGCAGAATACAGTTTCATATTAAATGCTGGTCTCCACAGGTACCTGGACCGGCAGAATGGCATTAATTGTGGGTTGTTGCTCAAACCACAGCTTTCACTTACAGTACTACTGCCCGGTCCTTTTCCTGCAGATCTACTGTCCTGCAGGTTTTCACTCCAACCCTAACAGAGCACAACTCATTCAACAGCTAGAGATCTTGTTGAGGTGCTGATTCGCATAAATCGGGTGTGTCAAATTACTGTTGAAATGAAAACGTACAGGACAGCAGATCTCCAGGGACAGGATTGGGCAGCCCTGATTTTGACAATCGGCACTATAACTGTCCACCGCAGGACAGGTGAGGTAAAAGTAGTTTGTGAACGGTCAACATGCTCGTCTGCATGCAATGCAAAGCTTGTTCCATGAAATCAATGGACCAAGACATCAAAGGCAATATGATTCCTGCCAAAAAAAAGTATTTGAAAGTGTGACCATTAAATGGCCTGTTTTCATAAACACATATTGTTCTCACACAACTAAGGCGTTCTTTTTTTGTAATGTACTCTATGACACAACCAGGCACCTACACTGCAGGAAAATTAGGAATTCAGGACAAAACATATTTCAATTTTAGATTAAATGATGGATGTTGTGATGGATGGTGGTTTTTAAATGTCCTTAATTTGTGTTAAATGTATTAAAACATCATAGTTTTTTTTTCAAGTGCTTTATTTATAGATATAAATGTATACAAAGTTCACCCCAAAATTAAAGGTAACAGAGTTATGAGTGATTATAATCTTGCTGATCTATAATAAAGTTGATCTGCAAAAAACCTACAACAACACAGCAGCTGTGGTTGTTGTTGAAGAAGCGGCCATTTTATTGGAGCAGTTTCAGTATGAGCAGCTGTTGTAGTATTTGGAGTGGCGGTTGTTGTTGTTCCAGGGCTTGTTGTTGTTGGTTGGAGTGGATGTTCTTATGAGAGGATCTGTTGTAGTTGCAGTGGTTGCTGTAGTAGGAGCAGATGTTGTAGCAGGAGGGGTTCTTATAGTTGGATTGGATTTTGTAGTTGGAGGAGCTTTTGTAGTCGGTGGAGCTGTTCTTTAAAATCAGAGAAAAATCCAGCATTATCACAGATTTCAGTCAATGAATCATTTAATAAATTGCAAGGTAAGCCATAAATATACAGTGTAGTCCGTAAGTATTTGAAAAGTGACACAATTTATTATTGCTTTGGCTCTGTACTCCAGCACATTGGATTAAAAATAAAATAATGAATGTGAGGTTAAACTGGAGACCGTCGGATGTCTTCTGAGGGTATTTACATCCATATCGGGGGAACAGTGTAGAAATTACAACCCTTTTTATATATACTTCCCCCAATTTAGCACCACTGTTTCATTTCAAATCCATTGCACTGTAGTACAGAGCCAAAACAACAAAAATTGTGTCAGTACCCAAATACTTACAGATATGAAGTGATAAACCTGCACTTTCAACATTGTTTGAAACGTTAATTAGCCTGGTAGCTTTGTGTCCACCTTCCCCCAATTGGCAAGGTCGCTGAACAATTCTGGTACTGGTCATTTACTCTGGTTTTGGTTTGGAGTAGGTCACTCACATTTTTTCATGTTGCAGTAGTATTTTGGTTGCCTGAAAAAAAAGAGAAAAGTGCTGGTATGAAGAACTTAACTGCAAAATGTATGGAGTCACCAGGAATCAGTGGAAAAGCCTGTTGAGTATTAATTATTTTCATTTTAACCCTCCTATCTCTCCAATTTGTACATATATTGTAAAGAGCTTATAATACAAATAATACATGATGGTGGTGTTGCTGTTGGTGGGCTAGTGGGGGGAAACCTTCCTTCTGGCCAAATAATCCCCAATGCTCCAGTGCAGTGATGCGGACACTGTGCTGTAGTGTTTCGGATCAGACGTTAAACCGACTCATCCAGACTCACCGTGGTCATTAAAGGCCCCATGACACTCATCACAAAGAGTAGAGGGTTTCCCGGTGTCCTGGCTAAATTTCCAACCTGGCGCTTTCAACCTTGACACCTAATCATCCCCTAACGTAAGTGGCTAATAATCATTCTCTCCCTCTCCACTGATGTGTGCTGAGCGTTCTGGTGCAAAATGGCTGCCGGCCATCACCCAGGTGGGTGCTTCACATTGGTGGAGGTTGAGCCGAGTTTCCCCTTCCTCACTGTACAGCACTGAGTGTGAGAAAAGCACTATAGAAATGCAATAAATAATAATAATAACAACAACAAAATGTTATTATTATTATTATTATTATTATTATTATTATTATTATTATTATTATTATTATTGTGCTGACAGAAATAAGCCAGATGAAGACAGGTCATGTGCAGTATAGCAGGTCTTCACGCACAGCTTCTCAAAATGAAAGGTCATCTTACTGACCTGGCTTCACAACCATCAACCCTGTATGCCATTGACAGAAAAGTTTCAAATGCTGTCAACCCACCTCTTGCACAAATGGAATAATTATAAGACTGTCGAGATCAACCGTGGAATCGAGGGTAATTTCCAGTCTTGCTGATGTTGTGAGGTGAGTAGACAGTGATAGACTTTACATGAGAATTGTAAACTGCACTACAGAGTGTCTTGAATCCCAAAATGCATCCAAGGCAAAGTAATCTCATAATCTCACTTTTTTACTCACTCATAATGTAAGACTGTAGATTGCTTTAGCAATTGATGCATCATTGTTGCTGATTCTGAAGTTAACTGATTTCATTGATAAAATATGAAAAACTTTTTAAATGTGGAAAAAATATGGAAGTGCATTGTGGAAAAATATTGCATTGCTAAACGAGGCTATCAAAGCTGTACTTTACATTTAATTAAACTATAAATCATCTGATCTAAAATAAATCAGAAATTAGGCGATTCAAAATTCAAATCTGAGAACAATAATTATAAATAGGATAGAGTTTGAGAGGTAACTGAAAATATACTGAGAATTTTCATACTTTATTGCATATATCTGCACCACAATGAAAGAAACACATACTTGTTGGGGCTGGAGTGGTATCTTCAGTTGGAGGTCTTACTGTAGTTGACTGTGGAAAGGTGGGTGTAATGGGGCCTGGCACTGTAGCATTAAGGATAGTTGTAGGTGTACGAGTTGTTGTAGGAAGGTCTGTAATAGTCAGAAGAGGTGTTGTAGTTGGAGCAGCAGTGGAAGTTGGAGGAGCTGAGGTTGTGTGAGCAGCTGTTGAAGCCAGAGGAGCTTGTGTAGTTGGAGCAGTTGTGGTAGTGGGAGGAGTTGTTGTAGTTGGAGCAGTTGTGGTAGTGGGTGGAGCTGTTGTAGATGGAGGAGTTGTTGTAGTTGAAACATTAGTGGTAGTGAGAGGAGCTGTTGTTGGTGGAGGTGCTGTTGTAGTAGGAACAGTAGTGGTCGTTGGAGGAGCTGTGTTAGTTTGAACAGGAGTGGTTGTGGGAAGAGCTGTTGTTGTTGGAGCAGTTGTGGTAGTTGGAGGTGCTGTTGAAGTTGGAGGCACTGTTGTAGTTGAAACAGTAGTGGTAGTGAGAGGAGCTGTTGTTGTTGGAGGAGGAGTTGTTGTTGGAGTAGCTGTTGTAGTAGGAACAGTAGTGGTAGTGGGAGGAGCTGTTGTTGTTGGAGCAGTTGTGGTAGTTGGAGGTGCTGTTGAAGTTGGAACAGTAGTGGTCATGAGAGGAGCTGTTGTTGTTGGAGCAGTTGTTGTAGTTGGAGGAGCTGTTGTAGTTGGAACAGGAGAGGTTGTGGGAGGAGCTGTTGTTGTTGGAGCAGTTGTTGTAGATGGAGGTGCTGTTGTAGTTGGAGCAGTAGTGGTAGTGGGAGGAGCTGTTGTTGTTGGAGCAGTATTGGAAATGAGAGGAGCTATTATAGTTGGAACAGGAGTGCTTATGGGAGGAGCTGTTGTTGTTAGAGGAGGTGTTGTAGTTGGAGGAGCTATTGTAGTTAGAAAAGAAGTGGTTGTGGGAGGAGCTGTTGTTGTTAGAGGAGTTGTTGTAGTTGGAGGAGCTGTTGTAGTTGGAACAGGGGTGGTTGTGGGAGGAGCTGTCGCTGTTGTTGGAACAGGAGTGGTTGTGGGAGGAGATGTTGTTGTTGGAACAGTTGTTGTAGTGGGAGGTGCTGTTGTAGTTGGAGCAGTATTGGAAATGAGAGGAGCTATTGTAGTTGGAACAGGAGTGGTTGTGGGAGGAGCTGTTGTTGTCGGAGGAGTTGTTGTAGTTGGAGGAGCTGTTGTTGTTGGAACAGTAGTGGTATTTAGAGGAGCTGTTTTTCTTGGAGCAGTTGTAGTGGGAGGCGCTGTTGTAGTTGGAACAGTAATGGTAGTGAGAGGAGCTGTTGTTGTCGGAGGAGTTGTTGTAGTTGGAGGAGCTGTTGTTGTTGGAGGAGCTGTTGTAGTTAGAACAGTAGTGGTATATAGAGGAGCTGTTGTTTTTGGAGCAGTTGTTGTAGTGGGAGGTGCTGTTGTAGTTGGAACAGGTGTGGTAGTGGGAGGCACAGTTGTTGTTGGAGCAGTTGTTGTTGTTGGAGGAGCTGTTGTAGTTGGAACAGTTATTGTAGTTGGAGGAGCTGTTGTAGTTGGAACAGGAGTGGTTGTTGGAGGAGATGTTGTAGTTGGAGGTGATGTTGTAGTTGGAGCTGTCGTTGTAGTTGAAGGAGTTGTTGTAGTTGGAACAGGAGTGGTTGTTGGAGGAGATGTAGTTGGAGCTGTTGTTGTAGTTGAAGGAGTTGTTGTAGTTGCAACTGGAGTGGTTGTGGGAGGAGCTGTTGTAGTTGGAGGAGATGTTGTAGTTGAAGGAGTTGTTATAGTTGCAACTGGAGTGGTTGTGGGAGGAGCTGTTGTAGTTGGAAATGGAGTGGTTGTTGGAGGAGCTGTTGTAGTTGGAACAGGAGTGGTTGTTGGAGGAGATGTTGTGGTTGGAGGTGATGTTGTAGTTGGAGCTGTTGTTGTAGTTGAAGGAGTTGTGGAAGTTGGAACAGGAGTGGTTGTTGGAGGAGATGTTGTAGTTGGAACAGGAGTGGTTGTGGGAGGAGCTGTTGTAGTTGGAAATGGGGTGGTTGTTGGAGGAGATGTTGTGGTTGGAGGTGATGTTGTAGTTGGAGCTGTTGTTGTAGTTGAAGGAGTTGTGGAAGTTGGAACAGGAGTGGTTGTTGGAGGAGATGTTGTAGTTGGAGCTGTCATTGTAGTTGAAGGAGTTGTTGTAGTTGGAACCGGAGTGGTTGTTGGAGGAGATGTTGTAATTGGAGGAGATGTTGTAGTTGGAGCTGTCGTTGTAGTTGAAGGAGTTGTTGTAGTTGGAACTGGAGTGGTTGTTGGAGGAGATGTTGTAGTTGGAACAGGTGAGGTTGTGGGAGGAGCTGTTGTTGTTGGAACAGATGTTGTAGTTGGAGGAGCTGTTGTAGTTGGAACAGGAGTGGTTGTTGGAGGAGATGTTGTGGTTGGAGGTGATGTTGTAGTTGGAGCTGTCATTGTAGTTGAAGGAGTTGTTGAAGTTGGAACAGGAGTGGTTGTTGGAGGAGATGTTGTAGTTGGACCTGTTGTTGTAGTTGGAACTGGAGTGGTTGTTGGAGGAGATGTTGTAGTTGGAGGAGATGTTGTAGTTGAAATGTGAGTGGTTGTGGGAGGAGCTGTTGTAGTTGGAAATGGAGTGGTTGTTGGAGGAGATGTTGCAGTTGGAAAAGGAGTGGTTGTTGGAGGAGATGTTGTAGTTGGAGCTGTCATTGTAGTTGAAGGAGTTGTTGTAGTTGGAACAGGAGTGGTTGTTGGAGGAGATGTTGTAGTTGGAGCTGTCGTTGTAATTGAAAGAGTTGTTGTAGTTGGAGCTGTCGTTGTAGTTGAAGGAGTTGTTGTAGTCGGAACTTGAGTGGTTGTTGGAGGAGATGTTTTAGTTGGAGGAGATGTTGTAGTTGAAATGTGAGTGGTTGTGGGAGTCGCTGTTGTAGTTTGAGCAACTGTAGAAGTGGGACATCATTTACAGACAATACGTTAAATTCTCATACATTTTATTTACATTACTGTGAAGTATACCAAAGCATCATCTTGGAATGTACCAGCATTTCAAACTAAGCTGTAATACTGTACTGCTTGAAGATGACCTTTGTTTACAGTGTTAAAATCTTGTTGAACAAGTTTATGTCATTAAAAAGTTTTTGCCTTTTCAATGTTGTGTTTTGACTTGTTTTAGTCTATATACCTTATAATCATTTGTTTTTTCAAGTTTATATTCTGAATAAATACAACGAACGACCGCAGTATTCACATGAGACAATTTGCTGCATTTTGTCTAATAAATGTGAATTTCAGCACCATTTAAACTCACCATTAAATTCAAACAACATTTATATATACATGTCAACTGACATTTTAAATTAAGAGGACTTCACTTTATTGACTTTACTTTAATTAATTTGCTTTAATTCATTATTAGTTATTAGATATTAGTAATCTGATTAAGATTACTCTTTGGTGAAAGGCTCCCCCCCAGTCTAAATCTCAAAAAAGGCTCCTCCCCAATCTCAATCTCAAAATGAGATTGTTCGGACAGAAGGAAATAAAGATTCTGTCTTGTATAAAGGGGCGACATAGCTCAGGAGGTAAGACCGATTGTCTGGCAGTCGGAGGGTTGCCGGTTCAAACCCCGCCCTGGGCATGTCGAAGTGTCCTTGAGCACGACACCTAACCCCTAACCCCTAACTGCTCTGGCGAATGAGAGGCATCAATTGTAAAGCGCTTTGGATAAAAGCGCTATATAAATGCAGTCCATTTACCATTTTACCATTTGTTGTTTAAGGAAGTGTGAATAATAATTAGCCCCCAGGGGGCAGGGTGTTGTGTGACATCAAAGGCAATATGATTGCTGCCAAAAAAAGTGTGATCATCCAATGGCCTCATAAACACATATGTTTCTCACACAACTAAGGCATTCTTTTTCTGTAATGTATTCTATGACACAATCAGACACCTACACAGCAAGAAAATTAGGAATTCAGGACAAAACATATTTCAATTTTACATTCAATGATGGATGTTGTAAAGTCCATGGTTTTTAAATGTCCTTAATTTGTGTTAAATGTATACAGCATACAGGTCTATTCCAGCTTTATATTTATATATATACATGCATACAATGTCCACCCCAAAATAAAAGTGCCGTTGGATTTGTTTTGAGGCTATTTACATCCGTATCAGGGAACAATACAGGAATTACAGCCCTTTTTATATATAGTTTCCCCAATTTAGCACCACTGTTTCATTTCAAATCCAATGTACTGTAGTACAGAGCCAAACAACAAAAATTTTCAGTAATTAATTACTTACGGATATGAAGTGATACACCTGCATTTTCAACATTGTTTTGAAACATTAATTAGCTCGTTAGCTTTGTGTCCACCTTCCCCCATTTGGCAAGGCAGCTAAACAGTTCTGGTATTGGTCATTTACTGTTGTTTTGTTTTGGCGTAGGTTACTCACATTTTTTCCTGATGGATTTTACTGTGATCTTAATGGTTCTGTTCAAATGTTGCAGCAGTATTTTGTTCGCCTGAAAAAAAGAGAAAAGTGCTGGCATGAAGTACTTAACTGCAAAATGTATGGAGTCAAATCAGTGGAAAAGCCAGTTGAGTATGAATTATTTAGATTATTTATTTATGAATTATTTATTCATTAGTATGAATTATTTGTCATTTATTCAATTTAAATTCTTTTTGAATTTATTATTGTTATTATTTTGCATTTTAACCCTCCTTTGTCTCCAATTTGTGACATATACATATATATATAATGTATAGAGCACATAATATATGGTGGTGGTGTTGATGGGCTAGTTGGGGGCAATCTTCCCTCTGGTCAAATAATCCCCAATGCTCCAGTGCAGTGATGGGGACACTGTGCTGTAGTGTTTCGGATCTCATCCAGACTCACTGTGGTCATTAAAGACCCCATGACACTCATCACAAAGAGTAGAGTATTTCCCGTTGTCCTGGCTAAATTTCCAACCTGGCGTTCTCGACCTTGCCACCTAATCATCCCCTGACTTAAGTGGCTAATAATCATTCTCTCCCTCTCCACTGATGTGTGCTGAGCGTTCTGGTGCAAAATGGCTGCCGGCCATCACCCAGGTGGGTGCTACACATTGGTGGAGGTTGAGCCGAGTTTCCCCTTCCTCACTGTACAGTGCTTTGAGTATGAGAAAAGCACAATAAATGCAATGAATAATAACAATAATAATAACAATAATAATAATAATAATGGTGTGAAACGTCACACCATCTTACTGACCTGGCTTCACAACCATCAACCCTGTATGCCACTGACAGAAAATTTTCAAATGCTGTCAACCCACCTCTTGCACAAATGGAATGATTGTAACCCTGTCAAGATCAACCGTGGAATCAACGGTAATTTCCAGTCTTGCTGATGTTGTCAGGTCTGTATACAGTGAGAGATTTTACATGAGAATTATAAACAGCATTATAGAATGTCTTGAATCCCAAAATGCATCCAAGGCAAAGTAATCTCATAATCTCACTTTTTTACTCACTCATAATGTAAGACTGTAGATTGCTTTAGCAATTGATGCATCATTGTTGCTGATTCTGAAGTTAACTGATTTCATTGATAAAATATGAAAAACTTTTTAAATGTGGAAAAAATATGGAAGTGCATTGTGGAAAAATATTGCATTGCTAAACGAGGCTATAAAAGCTGTACTTTACATTTAATTAAACTATAAATCATCTGATCTAAAATGAATCAGAAATTAAGCAATTCAAAATTCAAATCGGAGAACAATAATTATGAAGAGGATAGAGAATGAGGAGTAAATGAAAAAAATATTGAGAATTTTTAAATAGCATTGAAAAATTCTTGTAGCGCATATATCTAGACCACAATAAGAGAAACACATACTTGTTGTTGTTGTTGGATCAGTTGTTGTAGTGGGAGGTGCTGTTGTTGTTGGAGGAGGAGTTGTAGTGGGAGGTGCTGTGGTAGTTGGAGCAGCTGTTGTAGTCGGAAAAGCTGTTGTAGTCGGAGCAGCTGTGGTAGTTGGAGCAAGTGTTGTAGTTGGAGCAGCTGTTGTAGTCAGAGCAGCAGTAGTAGTAGGAGCAGCTATGGTAGTTGGAGCAGCAGTAGTAGTCAGAGCAGCTGTGGTAGTTGGAGCAGCAGTAGTAGTAGGAGCAGCTATGGTAGTTGGAGCAGCAGTAGTAGTCAGAGCAGCTGTTGTAGTTGGAGCAGCTGTTGTAGTCGCTGTAGCTGTTGTAGTTGGAGCAGCTATGGTAGTCGGAGAAGCTGTGGAAGTTGGAGGAGCTGTTGTACTGGGAGCCGCTGTTGTTGTCAGAGCAGCTGTTGTAGTCGGAGCAGCTGTTGTTGTCGGAGTAACTGTGGTAGTTGGAGTAGCTGTTGTAGTTGGAACAGCTGTTGTAGTCAGAGCAGCTGTTGTAGTCGGAGCAGCTGTGGTAGTTGGAGCAGCAGTAGTAGTGGGAGCAGCTGTTGTAGTTGGAGTAGCTGTTGTAGTTGGAGCCACTGTTGTAGTTGGAGCAGCTATGGTAGTTGGAGCAGCAGTAGTAGTGGAAGCAGCTATGGTAGTTGGAGCAGCAGTAGTAGTGGAAGCAGCTATGGTAGTTGGAGCAGCAGTAGTAGTGGGAGCAGCTGTGGTAGTGGGAGCAGCTGTGGTAGTTTGAGTAGCTGTTATAGTCGGAGCAGCTGTTGTAGTTGGAGCAGCTGTTGTAGTCGGAAAAGCTGTTGTAGTCGGAGCAGCTGTGGTAGTTGGAGCAGCTGTTGTAGTCGGAAAAGCTGTTGTAGTCGGAGCAGCTGTGGTAGTTGGAGCAGCAGTAGTAGTGGGAGCAGCTGTGGTAGTCGAAGCAGCTGTTGTAGTTGGAGCTGCTGTTGTAGTCGGAGCAGCTGTTGTAGGCGGAGCAGCTGTTGTAGTCGGAGCAGCTGTTGTAGTTGGAGAAGCTGTTGTAGTTGGAGCAGCTGTTGTAGTCGGAGCAGCTGTGGTAGTTAGAGCAGCTGTTGTAGTAGCAGCAGCTGTTGTAGTTGGAGAAGCTGTTGTTGTCGGAGCAGCTGTTGTAGTAGCAGCAGCTGTTGTAGTTGGAGAAGCTGTTGTAGTTGGAGCCATTGTTGTTGTTGGAGCAGCTGTGGTAGTTAGAGCAGCTGATGTAGCCGGAGAAGCTGTTGTGGTCTGAGCAGCTGTGGTAGTCGGAGTAGCTGTTGTAGTTGAAGCAGCTGTTGTAGTTGGAGCAGCTGTTGTTGTCGGAGCAGCTGTGGTAGTTGGAGCAGCTGTTGTTGTCGGAGCAGCTGTTGTAGTCAGAGCAGCTGTTGTAGTAGCAGCAGCTGTTGTAGTTGGAGAAGCTGTTGTTGTCGGAGTAACTGTGGTAGTTGGAGTAGCTGTTGTAGTTGGAGCAGCTGTTGTTGTTGGAGCAGATGTTGTTGTCGGAGTAACTGTGGTAGTTGGAGTAGCTGTTGTAGTCGGAGCAGCTGTTGTAGTCGGAGCAGCTGTGGTAGTTGAAGCAGCTATTGTAGGCGGAGGAGCTGTGGTAGTTAGAGCAGCTGTTGTAGTCGCAGCAGCTGAT
Organism: Anguilla pacifica; assembly: GCA_039654925.1. NCBI lineage: Eukaryota > Metazoa > Chordata > Actinopteri > Anguilliformes > Anguillidae > Anguilla > Anguilla pacifica. The sequence goes on along the minus strand of CM077287.1, from coordinate 2,293,286 downwards.
GTTGTCGGAATAACTGTGGTAGTTGGAGTAGCTGTTGTAGTCGGAGCAGCTGTGGTAGTTGAAGCAGCTGTTGTAGTTGGAGCCGCTGTTGTAGTTGGAGCAGCTGTTGTAGTTGGAGCAGCTGTGGTAGTGGGAGCAGCTGTTGTAGTTGGAGCAGCTGTTGTAGTCGGAGCAGCTGTTGTAGTCGGAGCAGCTGTGGTAGTTGGAGCAGCAGTAGTAGTGGGAGCCGCTGTTGTAGTTGGAGCAGCTGTTGTAGTCGGAGCAGCTGTTGTAGTTGGAGCCACTGTTGTAGTTGGAGCAGCTGTTGTAGTTGGAGCAGCTGTTGTACTGGGAGCCGCTGTTGTTGTCAGAGCAGCTGTTGTAGTCGGAGCAGCTGTGGTAGTTGAAGCAGCTATTGTAGTTGGAGCAGCTGTTGTTGTCGGAGCAGCTGTGGTAGTCGGAGCAGCTGTTGTAGTCAGAGCAGCTGTTGTAGTCGGAGTAGCTGTTGTAGTCGGAGCAGCTGTTGTAGTCGGAGCAGCTGTGGTAGTTGGAGCAGCTGTTGTAGTTGGAGCAGCAGTAGTGGGAGCAGCTGTGGTAGTTAGAGCAGTTGTGGTAGTTGGAGCAGCAGTAGTAGTGGGAGCAGCTGTGGTAGTCGAAGCAGCTGTTGTAGTTGGAGCCGCTGTTGTAGCTGGAGCAGCTGTTGTACTGGGAGCCGCTGTTGTTGTCAGAGCAGCTGTTGTAGTCGGAGCAGCTTTCATAGTTGGAGAAGCTGTTGTAGTTGGAGCAGCAGTAGTGTGAGCACCTGTGGTAGTTGGTGCTTCTGTTGTAGTTGGAGCAGATGTGGAAGTTGGTGCTTCTGTTGTAGTTGGAGCAGCAGTGGTAGTTGGTGCTTCTGTTGTAGTTGGAGCAGATGTGGAAGTTGGTGCTTCTGTTGTAGTTGGAGCAGCAGTGGTAGTTGGTGCTTCTGTTGTAGTTGGAGCAGATGTTGTAGTTGGAGCAGTTGTTGTAGTGGGAGCAGTTGTTGTAGTTGCACTTGTAGCTGGTGCAACTGTGTTATTCAGAGCAGATGTAGTAGTTTGAGGGAGTGTAGTTGTGGGAGAGCATTTACAGACAATACGTTAAATTTTCATACATTTTAATGACATTACTGTAAAGTACTGTATACGAAGGTATCATCTCAGAATGTACCAGCATTTTTAGCTAAACAGTTATACTGTACTGCTTGGAAATAACCTTTCTTTATAGTTTTTGTCTTTTCAATGTTGTGTTTTGACTTGTTTCAGTCTTTCTACGTCATAATCATTTGTTGTTTCAAGTTCATATTCAGCTAACTCATTAGTCCTGCTTTGTGAAACACCTCCCAGGCAGATCTGGGAAAATGCTCATGCTTCTTTCTTGAGCAATAGAGCAAGATATTAGACCTGAACAGGCCCAAAGGCTATTCTGATTTTGGGTTCACATTCAGAAAACCTGAGAAGTTGAGTTTGATATATAAAAATGATAGCACAGTGGGTAAGGAACTGGGCTTGTAACCGAAAGGTCGCAGGTTCGATTCCCGGGTAAGGACACTGCCGTTATACCCTTGAGCAAGGTACTTACCCGGAATTGCTTCAGTATATATCCAGCTGTATAAATGGATACAATGTAAAATGCTATGTAAAAGTTGTGTAAGTCGCTCTGGATAAGAGCGTCTGCTAAATGCCTGTAATGTAATGTAATACTTTAAATTGAAGAGATTAAACAAGTGGACACGTGCACATGCACACACACATCCCGTTGTACCCCTGTTGTCTTTCTGTACCACTGGATTAGTATGAAAGAGAGAAACCCTGTGAGTCACAACTGAAAGAAATGTTGCTGGGTCACTTAAGTGTTCTTTAATCTCGAGACGATTACTAATAATAATCGTCTCGAGATTAACATAATAATAAGCATATTCATAAGCATATTCATTTTCTACATATGATAACTATCATAGTACAGGATTTTACCCTACCATGCCATGTAATATTTAAGTAGTTTCATCTGAATGTTAAACTACATTAAGCTGGTAAACTAAACACTGATACTAAAATTCAACAATTTTATCTGAGCAGCTCTTAGTGTTTCTGATTTAATTATCCCCAGTCACATCAAATGTGTCCGTTCACAAATTTGTTTTTGTGCAAGAAAGGTGAGCCCATTTTGGTGAACTCCACAAATCTGATCATTTTCTTACCTGTCTGTGCATAGCACAAGGCCAGATATCCAATAAAAACAAAATAAAGCATGTTTACTTCCAACGCAAAATGAGATTTGTTTCAACTGAAGGAAATAAAGATTCTGTCTTGTTTAAGGAAGTGTGACTAATAAATACCAACCCAGAGGGCAGGGTGTTGTGTGACATCAAAGACAATATGATTGTCGCGGCTTCCTTCTACTTGCTTTCTAAAAGCCACTTCAGACGCCTTGTAGATATAGACATTTCCAATGCGTTATCTTTCAAGTTATTTGGCTTGCTTTACTCACGGTTGTGGTGACTTGTTTGGCTTGTCAGGCTGGCTTGATGTCGAATGGCTCGTACAGTTAATCAAAATAAATTAGGGGTGTTCCAACACACATTCAACAAAGAAAATAGGCGTTTACAATAATCAAAACCAAATCAAATCAAAAGAGGCAATACTCAAATAAAATGATAGGCAAACTTAAATTATCTATGTTTACGTTAAATGGTAAACGATTGAGAACTGTCTCTGTCGGTGTCTTCCAGCCTCAAATTGCGCACACCTGTCTCTATTAATTGGCTGGAGCGCCATGGGAATTGTAGTCCTATAATTTTCTAGGGCCTACAGAATGTCACCAAAAGGTGGCAATATTCTTTTGACTATTTACACAAAACAAAACAAAATTGGCTCTAACATACCGGCCCCTATTGTTATGGGCATCTTTCATAACAATAAACAAACAAACAAAAAAGAGCCAGATAAAAAGGTTCAGACTTTAGGAGTCTATACTCTAGTTGTGATAGACAGATGGTTTCGATTGCCTATCCTCAGTTCTTATGCCTTATTCTGAGGCAGGCACCAGTAAGCAAATTTTGCTTATTGGTCTTTCCAGTGTATTTGTTTTTGTTTTGAGAAGAATACTTCAAACCAGTCCTCACGATCTAGGTTGCATCTCCAGGACTCTTGCCATTAACCAGGATCCATGAGGTGCATGGATCGTCAAAGGCAACAGATTTTAAGCAATCGTCGACATAAAAATTTCTTTTGACAGTGTCAATAGCTTCAACAGGGAAGTCATCTTTGTTGTCGTCTGCAGTTTTGACAAAAGCATGGCTTGCACAGCTTGATGACGAAGTGGCAACAAACAGATGTACCGTCATCCTGTACTTGGCAAGAGGTAGACTGACATCACCTCCTGGCCACTAAAGAAAGCGAAGATAATCTCGATGTGCAGGAGCAACCCTCACCTGATGGAACATCCCCTCAACATCAGCCATGAGGGATATTGGTTCTTGTCTGAATCGAATGAGCACACCAAGTAGCGTGCTGGTAAGATTGGGACCTTGTATGAGCTTGTCATTCAATGAAGCTCCTTGGTATGACGCAGAACAATCAAAGACTACACGGATGGTGCCTTTCTTTGGGTGATGAAGCCCGTGATGCAGTATGTACCATACCTTTCCACTCTCAGGGTTGAGCTGTTCTTAGGGCAGTAGCTCAGCTTGACCTTTTGCTTCGCACCTTCCAAGAATGTTCTATATTCGTCATGAAAGACCTTGTTCTTTTTAAATTTCCTTTTTAAGGATTCTGCTCTCTGCTCTGCAAGTTGGCGATTGTTTGGCATCATGACATCCTCCTGTTTGAATGGGAGTTCAAGCTGATAATGTCCATCGTTGACTTCAGCTGAATCTGACATGATCTTTAAGAATTGTCTGTCTTCAACCTGATCCAAAAATGCATAAGTCTGAACAGTCTTATTTGAGTTTGACATCTTTACTTGGACTGGGATAATGGGTAAGCTTTGTTGACCACCGGCCCCAGTGTGGTTGCTACCATCTAAGGAAACTAATGCACTACTTACGGAAGCTGTTTGTGTGTCTTTGTCATAATTGTATTTTTGTTCACTCCTTTTCTTATATATGTGCAAGACTGTTGGGTGTTTTAATGAACACACTTCACATTTCATTCTCTTTTGACAGTCTTTGCTTAGATGTCCTTTTGTTAGACAGTCAAAACAAATTCCTTGTGCTTTCAAACAGTCAATCTTTTCTTTGTGAGATTTTTTGTTCATCTTACAGGTTTCAGAGGTATGTTCTCCTGCACAGAATACACAGAGCTTGTGAACAGTGATGGTCTTATTGTCTGATTTGGCGTTTTGGGAAGGTTTTTGTCCATCACTGACTCCAGGGCTTGTTACTGTTGCAAAACTACTTCCTTTATAACCATGAGCAGATTTATTGCTGGGTGATTTGTGCCCTTTAGCATTCCTTTTAGGCATGACATCCTGGATGTCCCCGAACAGAGGATCTGATGCGATACGCGCATGTCTTTCGATGAAGTAAACCAATTCTGGAAACTTTGCTGTTTTATTGTTGTGTTCATAGTAGCCATAGGCAGTTGCTCTCCACTTTTCCCTGAGTTTAAAGGGGAGTTTCATGATCACTTGTTTCATGTTTGATGAGCTATTCATTTCCTCTAAAAATTCGATATCTTCCATTGTGTTACAACATCCTCAAAGAAAAATGGCATAAGCGTGCAATGCTTTTCTGTCTTCACTCTTAATGGCATTCCAATTCAACAATTTGTTCAGGCAAGCTGCTGCAATTAAGAGTTGATTCCCATAGTTCTCTTGGAGCAATCTCTTTGCTTCTAGATAGCCCTTTTTAGAGTCCATGTATCGACAACTTCTCAATAAGTCTTTAGCTTGGCCTTCCGTAAACTGCTCTAGAAAGAACAGTCTGTCTTTATAATTGTCCGTTTTCTCTTTAATTGTGTGCTCAAACATTCTGATGAATGAAAGGTACTGTAATGGATCTCCTTTGAAGATGGGTATTTCTTTTGATGGAAGTAATATTAAGCGTTGCTCCTTCATCAGCATTTCAATAATTTTGTTTTGGCGCTGCATTACTTCAATTAAGTCACCATTTCCTGTTGTTGTATTTTGATTGTGACTTTGAGAGCTTTGTCTGACTTGGCTGGAGTAATGCTGTTGTGCTGATGTTCTTGTCTCCTGTGTGGGCCTTGTTTGCATTATTTGAGCTTGACCACTCGGGGCACCATGGCCTGAGTTTGCCTTTTATTTGGAGTCCATGGAGACCTTTTGGTTGTCCTGCGCCACGGTTTTCCCTTGGTCATCGTCATCATTATCATCAACATCATCATTATCATCATCAACATCATTATGGGCATCACTTCTCTGACCAGTATCATAATGCTCTTCCACAACATATACATCAAGATCACAGTTATTATCCTCGTAGGCTTCTAAGATTTCTATTTTGGCTGTTGCGGTATCAATATCAGTTTGAAGCTCAAGTTTTTCCATTTCAGCTCTGAGATTTGCTTTTATTGCCTCCAGTTCAGCTTCTTGTCTTTCAAGCGCATGTTTCTGTTGTAAAGCAGCAGTGCATCCCATGAGTGCTGCCCTCTCAGCCTCAGCCTCAGCCTTGCTTCATGTAGATCTACTACTGCCACTAGTATAGCATCTAGAACCCTTCCTGCTAATCAGGCCAACTGATACCGCTTTATCTGGACTTGATATATCTGAGCCGTGTTCTGGAGGCGGCTCATGCTCAAAAGAGGCAGCTGTAACAATCCATTTCTTTGCAACATCTTGAAATTCATTGAAATATGCAATCTTTGGGAGATACCGGTTAAAATGGTCCTTCTCGTTTTCTTGTTCTGACAGAATTTCTTGCACTGAGTGATGTAGGTGTGAAAATTCCTTGGATAGTATTTTGAAAACCCCAAAACACTGTTGCATCTCAGTAATATTTCCATAATCAATCATAAGCGAATCAATGTGGTTCTTTTTGCTTGTGAGCAGACCTAATTTCGCGTTTCTTTGGTTAATTAACTGAGCAGGTTTTACTTCAATCATTAGACTTTCAACAATTGCAATATCCACATGATACGGCACAAGCCTGTTCCACAGAAATCCACGTTATCACAATTCAGAAAGTATCCAATGCAGTCCTCCAGCATTCACATTTGAAGTCAGAGATTTAGTAAACTCTAGATTCACATCCGTTCGCATCCATTCATTTCCCAAACGTATTCAATTCATTCAATATTACGATGGGATCCAGTTAATTCAACATAAGCATTGTCCGTAACAAAAGTTCTCAACTCGCGGCTTCCTTCTACTTGCTTTCTGAAAGCCACTTCAGACGCCTTGTAGATATAGACATTTCCAACGCGTTATCTTTCAAGTTATTTGGCTTGCTTTATTCACGGTTGTGCTTACTTGTTTATCTTGTCAGGCTGGCGTGATGTCGAATGGCTCATGTGGTTAATAAAAATAAATCAAGGTTGTTCCAACATACATTCAACAAAGAAAATAGGCGTTTACAATAATCAAAACCAAATCAAATCAAAAGAGGCAAAACTCAAATAAAAGGATAGGCAAACTTAAATGATCTATGTTTACCTTAAACGGTAAACGGTTGATAACTGTTTCGTCGGCGTCCTCCAGCCTCAAATTGCGCACACCTGTCTCTATTAAATGGCTGGAGCGCCGTGGGAATTGTAGTCCTATAATTTTATATGGCCTACAGAGGTCACCATTAGGTGGAAATATTCTTTTTACTATTTACACAAAACAAAACAAAACTGGCTCTAACAATTTCTGACCAAAAAAAAAAAAAAACCATTTGAAAGTATGATCAACAAATGGACAGTTTTCATAAACACATATGTTCTTTAAAATTTTCTGTCAGGTTGTCACTTAAATTTTGGACACTGGAGAGTTTCATGTGAATTCCACACATGGAATCAGCATCTTCATCTTCATAAACTTCATTAATGACACAATTGAAACTCTAAGGGGCTGTGCTGACTGGAACGTGTTTAAGGACTTGCGACGTATGCATACTCAGACATAGTAATGTCATACATAGCTTTCTGTAATTATATTTGCATATGCATTAAGCGAGTGACGTCTAACAGTAGAAATGAAACATGCTGCTGCCACAAACTGAGACATGTAGAAATACAGTACAAAGCAGTTAAATATGAAGTTAGATTCGCAATAAGAACGGCCAAAGTAACCTGTGCCAAAACAGAAACCCCGCGACCCTGCCCAGGATAAGCGGGTATATGGATAAACCTTGCCCAGGATAAGCAGGTATATGGAAAAAACATGCCCAGGTTAAGCGGGTATATGGATAAACCTTGCCCAGGATAAGCGGGTATATGGATAAACCTTGCCCAGGATAAGCGGGTATATGGATAAAACATGCCCAGGTTAAGCGGGTATATGGATAAACCTTGCCCAGGATAAGCAGGTATATGGATAAACCTTGCCCAGGATAAGCAGGTATATGGATAAACCTTGCCCAGGATAAGTGGGTATATGGATAAACCTTGCCCAGGATAAGCGGGTATATGGATAAACCTTGCCCAGGATAAGCGGGTATATGGATAAACCTTGCCCAGGATAAGCGGGTATATGGATAAACCTTGCCCAGGATAAGCGGGTATATGGATAAACCTTGCCCAGGATAAGCAGCTATATGGATAAACCTTGCCCAGGATAAGCGGGTATATGGATAAACCTTGCCCAGGATAAGCGGGTATATGGATAAACCTTGCCCAGGATAAGCGGGTATATGGATAAACCTTGCCCAGGATAAGCGGGTATATGGATAAACCTTGCCCAGGATAAGCGGGTATTTGGATAAACCTTGCCCAGGATAAGCGGGTATATGGATAAACCTTGCCCAGGATAAGCGGGTATATGGATAAACCTTGCCCAGGATAAGCGGGTATATGGATAAACCTTGCCCAGGATAAGCAGGTATATGGATAAACCTTGCCCAGGATAAGCGGGTATATGGATAAACCTTGCCCAGGATAAGCGGGTATATGGATAAACCTTTCCCAGGATAAGCGGGTATATGGATAAACCTTGCCCAGGATAAGCGGGTATTTGGATAAACCTTGCCCAGGATAAGCGGGTATTTGGATAAACCTTGCTCAGGAAAAGCAGGTATATGGATAAACCTTTCCCAGGATAAGCGGGTATAGATAATGGATGGCTGGATGAATTTAGGGCCAGATTCACTCAAACGGTCAAATGGAGACTTCCACATACATGAGTACACACACACGTGCATATGCACAGATAATCGAGCAAGGAAACTAACTTGTCACGCTGATGGAATCAACAAGCAGAGTAATATTGTATGTATTCGTTAACGTGGTATCGGGGACCGTCACTGCTGTTATCAAGTTCTCCGCGACATTGTCCGTGCTGGGCAACGGTTCAGAACTGGTCTCGTTGAAAATCAGCGCCACCGCTACAGATGTCCCTTCTTCTCTGCGACTAATGAATGAAAAAGAGACGGAGAAGTACAATACGTTGATAGAACAGCAAGAAAAGTGCATGTGCTACATATAAGAAAATCTGCTGCGGCAAATATACTCATAGTATGCACTTGATGATTAAATGATTCATTTGACAAATATTGAAAATTTCAGTGAAATGAATTATTTAATCCAAGTTCACAATTATGATATCCGATGAACGATTTTTCAGAGTGCAAGGCCACTGCGGCTCATGTAAAAGCAGAGCGGAATTTTTGTTAACTTACCTGAATGATCGCACTTCTGTCCGCTCAAAAAGAAGCCCATACCATCTGCTGAAAATGAAATCATACTAGAAAAAAACCAAAACAGGAAAAGGAAAGCATTATCACACTTCTGAAGAGGTTAATTAGGAAAGATGAATGGTAGTACTGTGCATTTGCACATGATTTTAAAATACACATATTAGGGAGAACAGAGATCATCTGTATCGTTAGTAGAATTGTTGTCATTTGTTGCTCTGTGGTTGGCTCCAAAAGGATTCTGTATCTTCTTCTACAAGACTGAATTACAGCCATATAAAGCAGGCGGCAAACGTGCAGTCAAAATCACGAGAGAAAAATTAAGGCAAAAAGTGTGTAATCACATTTTTGACGATCAGATTAAGGATCTACGGAAGTCTCGGGAAGTAACAGTTTGAATGCGTTTTTATACTTGCCAGACATGTAAAAGAAAAATGTCTGAATGTTTTTGTATTACAAATGGAAAGTGCAACGACTTGTGCAGTACATTTTCGCCCACGTAATGCACTATTCAAAACAAGGAAAAGGATTCTAGAAACACTCACAACTTAATGTTAATTCCAACATTAAATTGCCAGCTAGCTACTGTGCAAGTGAAAATCATTAAGTGATATGAAAAGTATTGATTGCAATTCAAGCTAAAAAATCTGCCGAAAATACCTAATCAGCTATCTGAAAGAGATTTTATGAATTGATCAACGGTTCACTCACGAATCCAATGACTGTTGTTGCTAAATCTTGATATTCTGTTGACTGGCTGTTTTCTAGTGCAGGCACGAATGGAACTTCCAGGGTGGCCTGAAGAATTAGAACTTGAGTGGGAAGGGTTATGGCAGCTGCAGGCAAGGGGGATCCAGTGGCAAGAACCTCAGGAGTGGTAGATGTGGGAGCTGCAGTTGAGGTAGTAGGAACACACTAATGCCATTTGTAGGATTACTGAGTTAGCTGGATAGCTGAACCGAGTAAAACTCGGAACACTCCCAAATCTGGAACGTGGACTGAAGTTAAAAGAGCTGTTCCAGGTTTTACTCAGCGCAGTGATCCAGCTGCAGTCCTGGTTTCTCTATGGAGTATGCAGATCTGGGAAAATGCTCATGCTTCTTTCTTGAGCAATAGAGCAAGATATATAGACCTGAACAAACAGCACAGAATGCCCAAAGGCCATTCTCTAGGCTGAACAATGAACCCTCGGTTTAAAAAATAAAAGAAACACGCTTACAAAACCACACACATTCGCTTGAGGGCAATATTACTGTGATGTCACAATTGTAATCCGTAGTTTAGATTTACCAGATAATTTACAAATTTGAGTTGAATGGACATTGACTAAACTGTGACAGTTCTCAAGTAGTGATGTCAGTGAGTGATTTTGAGTTCACATTTATAAAACTTCAGAAGTTGAGTTATTTATAGTTGATATCCAAAAATGATCATGATACTTTAAACTGAAGAGATTAAACAAGTGGACATGACTAAAGAGTGATACACACACACACACACACACACACAAATCCTGTGTTGTGCCTTTTTCCTGCATCCACCAACATGTACCCCAATTGTCTTTCTGTGGCACTGGATTAGTATGAATGAAAGATGCACTATGAACTGAAAAGAAACTGAAAAATGTTGCTGGGCCACTTGGAAGCACTCTTGAATCTCGAGATGATTACCAACATAATAAGAATACTCATTTTCTACATATGATACATATCATTATACATGATTGTATCCTACCATGCCATGTCAAATTAAAGTAATTTCATCTAAATGTTAATCTACATTAAGCTGGTCAACTAAATACTGACACTAAAATTCAACAATTTAATCTGAGCAGCTCTTTGTGTTTCTGATTTAATTATCCTCAGTCACATCAAATTTGTCTGTTCACAGATTTGTTTTTGCGCAAGAAAGGTGAGCCCATTTTGGTGAACTCCACGCATTTAATCATTTTCTTACCTGTTTGTGCATAGCACAAGGCCAGATATCCAATAAAAACAAAATAAAGCATGTTTACTTCCAGCGCAAAATGAGATTTGTTCTGACTGAAGGAAATAAAGATTCTGTCTTGTTTAAGGAAGTGTGACTAATAAATGCCAACTCAGAGGGCAGGGTGTTGTGTGACATCAAAGGCAATATGATTGCTGACAAACAAAAAAAAAAGCAGTTGAAACTATGATCAACAAATGGCCTGTTTTCATAAACACGTTTTTAAGATATCTTCTGTCAAGTTATCACTTAATTTTTGAACCTTGTAGAGTTTCATGTGAATTCAAACATAGAATGAGCATCTTCATTTTCATCAACATCATTAATGACACAATTGAAACTCTAAGGGACTGTGCTGACTGGATTGTGTTTAAAGACTCATGTGACGTATGCATACTCAGTAATGTCATACATAGCTTTCTGTAATTATATTTGCGTATGCATTAAGCGAGTGACCTCTAACAGTAGAAATGGAATATGCTGCTGCCACAAGTTGAGACATGTAGAAATACAGTACAAAGCAGTTCAATATGAAATCAGATCCACAATAAAAACGGTCAAAGTAACCTGTGCCAAAACAGAAACCCCGCAACCCTGCCCAGGATAAGCAGGTATATGGATAAACCTTGCCCAGGATAAACAGGTATATGGATATACCTTGCCCAGGATAAGCGGGTATAGATAATGGATGGATGGATGAATTTAGGGCCAGATTTAGCCTTTTGCATGTGGGGCAGGTCAAGAAGCCTGGACTGCTTTTATTCACAAAAAGTAAAATTTTAAAAAAAGATCTGTTTTCTTTAAACTCTAATGAACTGCATTTTACTCTGATAGCGGACATGGTACTGTCTGGCATTGTGGAATGTGGAATTAAAACATGGTATTAAGAAATGAAAACTGGCAATCAAACAAAAATCAAGTAAAAATGAATAGTGGGAAATAAATGTTAATATGCATTATGGCAGACTTGCATAGTTATTTTTTTTATGAAACATACCTGTACTAGAAACTGCATGTTTGGAAGTTTCAAATGCTATCAACCTACCTCTTGCTCAAATGGAGTAATTGTAATTGTCAAGATCCACAATGGAGCAGAAGGATACATCCATTCTTGCCGAAGTGGAGAAGTCTGTAGACAATGAGATTCCACATGAGAATGTAAACTGCATTAGAGAGTGTCCTCAACCCCCAAGATACATCCAAGGGTCAGGGTTAGTAATCTCATGAAATATTTAACAGTCTTGTACTCAGGTAAAACTTTTTTTAATAAAGCAATGGCAGTATTTATTGCCATTTATTGTTGCTGATTAAGTTACCTGATGTCATTTATAAGACATGATTAAATACTAAAACATTGAGAATGCTTGCAGAGTTCATTGCAGAGCAAGAAACGGTTCTACTAAGTGTGCTGATAAACGAGGCAATAAAAGTTATGCTATACATTTCATTGATCTAAAACCTTAAATTTATTTAACTCAGAAGGAAACGCTAAAAGATAGAGAATAGCAATTAGTTTAAGTTTGTGCGTGCAAGCGAGAGAGAGAAAATGTGGGATATGTGTGTGTGTCACGTATATTAGTTATTTAGCAGGTTGATCAACTGAAGACATAATCGTCAGTGAATGTATGTGAATATGTATGCGTCAGTTTGTTTGCACAAGGTGTGTCTGGTATTTGAACAAACGAACAGAGTAATAGAACGCAGCAAAAGGAGCGAATACGGACAATGGAGATACATGATTACAGCAAAACGAAAGTAGTATGAGTCAGAGTAGTGATATGAAAGATATGCGATTAAAATAGTAATAAAGGACAGTCACCTAACTGTACCGGTAAACGAAGAATCATCATAAATTACCGGGTAGTGAGAGTACTGTAATAACCGTCACGTGAGACAAGTTACAGAACCAAACTGAAAGATTCGCAGGAGGCACAAGCAGCGAATACACCGAAATACTTTACTTTGAACATTTATAGAAAACAGCAAACAGGACCTGCAGGTATACACGCTAGAGACTAGCGAGACGACAAGAGGCATGACAGACATTTAGACAAACTTAGAAACCAAACAAAAACACGGCGCAAGACGAGGAACTTAAATACTAGCGAACACGTGCAGAGCAGACGCGACGTCAAGACAGGTGCGAGCGATAGAGAAACCAACGCTACAATGAGCACACTAGACACACGAAGACAGGGAAGCGGCGGCCTCTAGCGGCTACTAGCTGGAACTGTGACAATAACTGACGACTGCAAATACTAATTTTAGAAGGAGACTATAACCACAGTTGGCACTATTTGAGGAACAATAACATGTTTTCAACGTACAAAAATTCCAAGCTACTCACATTCAAAGGACTGTCTATGAGTAATGAATTCTAACTTGCAAAATCTAGGCCTACCATAAAAAGTACTGATATAAAAATTGGACCATCCATCCATCCATTCTCTTTAAACTGTTTAATCCAGGTCAAGGTTGCAGTGGCAAAATTGGGCCAAGTTACAGAAAACAATATTGGCTATCTTACCTCACACAAATTAAAAACGCTGGATTCCAGAGCAGTGGTACTCAATGTTTCCTAATTATTTAGTAATTTCCTAATTGTAAAGTAACTTGGCCCTGTGTTTTTTCATCTTACCATCTGAAGTGAATGCGAGTTTCGCCACAAAGACCATACAGTGGCAAAAGCAATAGTAAAAAAACATGTTTTTAGTCAATTATCAGTTAGCAAGTGAGCCAGCGTAACGAGTAATAAGAAATTTGCTTGAGTCCAAGGTGGGATTTGAATCCCTACCTCTCACTCGTCCGAAGGTCCCATGGGCAAATCCACTATGCAATTCTGTGCTTCCCCAACAGTCTCGGGAAGGCCCTTTCCTGTTTCAGCATGGCAATGCCCCCGGGCACACAGCGAGGTCCATATAGAAAAGGTTTTTGTCAAGAACGGTGCAGAAGAACTTGACTGGCCTACACAGAGCCCTGAACTCAACCCCATTCAACACCTTTAGGATCAATTGGAACACCAACTACAAGCCAGGCCTAATCACCCAATCATTGCCTGACCTCACTAATGCTTTTCTGGCTGAATGGGAGAAAATCCCTGCAGAATCATTCCAACATCTAGCATAAAGAAGAGTGGAGGCTGTTATAGCAGCAAATAATTAAGCAAAGGACAAACACCATATTAATGCCCATAATTTGAGATGAGATGTTGGATGTCAGGTGTCCACATACTTTTGGTCATGTAATGTATCTGTACGTGAGTGGGTCTGGTATCCTGTCTTGCAGCTTAGATTCTGCTGAATGTATTTGTATTGTTTGGCTTTGTCAGTGTTTTTTTTTTAAATATTGATGCGTTTCATGTTTCGAGCTCACCAAATCAAATTCCAGGCACTGGTTGCTATGGCAATAAAGTACAGAATAGGACTAAACTGAATTGAACTGAACTTTGAATGTGGACTAGGTCAAGAAGCCTGGGCTGCTCGCCCATTGACTTGACCGATCTTCCTTTTGCAGAATGGACCAATGCTATTGCAGAATGGACCAATGTTATTGCAGAATGGACCAATGCTGTTGCAGAATGGACCAATGTTATTGCAGAATGGACCAATGCTGTTGCAGAATACAGTTTCATATTAAATGCTGGTCTCCACAGGTACCTGGACCGGCAGAATGGCATTAATTGTGGGTTGTTGCTCAAACCACAGCTTTCACTTACAGTACTACTGCCCGGTCCTTTTCCTGCAGATCTACTGTCCTGCAGGTTTTCACTCCAACCCTAACAGAGCACAACTCATTCAACAGCTAGAGATCTTGTTGAGGTGCTGATTCGCATAAATCGGGTGTGTCAAATTATTGTCGAAATGAAAACGTACAGGACAGCAGATCTCCAGGGACAGGATTGGGCAGCCCTGATTTTGACAATCGGCACTATAGCAGTCCACCGCAGGACAGGTGAGGTAAAAGTAGTTTGTGAACGGTCAACATGCTCGTCTGCATGCAATGCAAAGCTTGTTCCATGAAATCAATGGACCAAGACATCAAAGGCAATATGATTCCTGCCAAAAAAAAGTATTTGAAAGTGTGACCATTAAATGGCCTGTTTTCATAAACACATATTGTTCTCACACAACTAAGGCGTTCTTTTTTTGTAATGTACTCTATGACACAACCAGGCACCTACACTGCAGGAAAATTAGGAATTCAGGACAAAACATATTTCAATTTTAGATTAAATGATGGATGTTGTGATGGATGGTGGTTTTTAAATGTCCTTAATTTGTGTTAAATGTATTAAAACATCATAGTTTTTTTTTCAAGTGCTTTATTTATAGATATAAATGTATACAAAGTTCACCCCAAAATTAAAGGTAACAGAGTTATGAGTGATTATAATCTTGTTGATCTATAATAAAGTTGATCTGCAAAAAACCTACAACAACACAGCAGCTGTGGTTGTTGTTGAAGAAGCGGCCATTTTATTGGAGCAGTTTCAGTATGAGCAGCTGTTGTAGTATTTGGAGTGGCGGTTGTTGTTGTTCCAGGGCTTGTTGTTGTTGGTTGGAGTGGATGTTCTTATGAGAGGATCTGTTGTAGTTGCAGTGGTTGCTGTAGTAGGAGCAGATGTTGTAGCAGGAGGGGTTCTTATAGTTGGAGTGGATTTTGTAGTTGGAGGAGCTTTTGTAGTCGGTGGAGCTGTTCTTTAAAATCAGAGAAAAATCCAGCATTATCACAGATTTCAGTCAATGAATCATTTAATAAATTGCAAGGTAAGCCATAAATATACAGTGTAGTCCGTAAGTATTTGAAAAGTGACACAATTTATTATTGCTTTGGCTCTGTACTCCAGCACATTGGATTAAAAATAAAATAATGAATGTGAGGTTAAACTGGAGACCGTCGGATGTCTTCTGAGGGTATTTACATCCATATCGGGGGAACAGTGTAGAAATTACAACCCTTTTTATATATACTTCCCCCAATTTAGCACCACTGTTTCATTTCAAATCCATTGCACTGTAGTACAGAGCCAAAACAACAAAAATTGTGTCAGTACCCAAATACTTACAGATATGAAGTGATACACCTGCACTTTCAACATTGTTTGAAACGTTAATTAGCCTGGTAGCTTTGTGTCCACCTTCCCCCAATTGGCAAGGTCGCTGAACAATTCTGGTACTGGTCATTTACTCTGGTTTTGGTTTGGAGTAGGTCACTCACATTTTTTCATGTTGCAGTAGTATTTTGGTTGCCTGAAAAAAAAGAGAAAAGTGCTGGTATGAAGAACTTAACTGCAAAATGTATGGAGTCACCAGGAATCAGTGGAAAAGCCTGTTGAGTATTAATTATTTTCATTTTAACCCTCCTATCTCTCCAATTTGTACATATATTGTAAAGAGCTTATAATACAAATAATACATGATGGTGGTGTTGCTGTTGGTGGGCTAGTGGGGGGAAACCTTCCTTCTGGCCAAATAATCCCCAATGCTCCAGTGCAGTGATGGGGACACTGTGCTGTAGTGTTTCGGATCAGACGTTAAACCGACTCATCCAGACTCACCGTGGTCATTAAAGGCCCCATGACACTCATCACAAAGAGTAGAGCGTTTCCCGGTGTCCTGGCTAAATTTCCAACCTGGCGCTTTCAACCTTGCCACCTAATCATCCCCGAACTTAAGTGGCTAATAATCATTCTCTCCCTCTCCACTGATGTGTGCTGAGCGTTCTGGTGCAAAATGGCTGCCGGCCATCACCCAGGTGGGTGCTTCACATTGGTGGAGGTTGAGCCGAGTTTCCCCCTCCTCACTGTACAGCACTGAGTGTGAGAAAAGCACTATAGAAATGCAATAAATAATAATAACAACAACAAAATGTTATTATTATTATTATTATTATTATTATTATTATTATTATTGTGCTGACAGAAATAAGCCAGATGAAGACAGGTCATGTGCAGTATAGCAGGTCTTCACGCACAGCTTCTCAAAATGAAAGGTCATCTTACTGACCTGGCTTCACAACCATCAACCATGTATGCCATTGACAGAAAAGTTTCAAATGCTGTCAACCCACCTCTTGCACAAATGGAATAATTATAAGACTGTCGAGATCAACCGTGGAATCGAGGGTAATTTCCAGTCTTGCTGATGTTGTGAGGTGAGTAGACAGTGATAGACTTTACATGAGAATTGTAAACTGCACTACAGAGTGTCTTGAATCCCAAAATGCATCCAAGGCAAAGTAATCTCATAATCTCACTTTTTTACTCACTCATAATGTAAGACTGTAGATTGCTTTAGCAATTGATGCATCATTGTTGCTGATTCTGAAGTTAACTGATTTCATTGATAAAATATGAAAAACTTTTTAAATGTGGAAAAAATATGGAAGTGCATTGTGGAAAAATATTGCATTGCTAAACGAGGCTATCAAAGCTGTACTTTACATTTAATTAAACTATAAATCATCTGATCTAAAATAAATCAGAAATTAGGCGATTCAAAATTCAAATCTGAGAACAATAATTATAAATAGGATAGAGTTTGAGAAGTAACTGAAAATATACTGAGAATTTTCATACTTTATTGCATATATCTGCACCACAATGAAAGAAACACATACTTGTTGGGGCTGGAGTGGTATCTTCAGTTGGAGGTCTTACTGTAGTTGACTGTGGAAAGGTGGGTGTAATGGGGCCTGGCACTGTAGCATTAAGGATAGTTGTAGGTGTACGAGTTGTTGTAGGAAGGTCTGTAATAGTCAGAAGAGGTGTTGTAGTTGGAGCAGCAGTGGAAGTTGGAGGAGCTGAGGTTGTGTGAGCAGCTGTTGAAGCCAGAGGAGCTTGTGTAGTTGGAGCAGTTGTGGTAGTGGGAGGAGTTGTTGTAGTTGGAGCAGTTGTGGTAGTGGGTGGAGCTGTTGTAGATGGAGGAGTTGTTGTAGTTGAAACATTAGTGGTAGTGAGAGGAGCTGTTGTTGGTGGAGGTGCTGTTGTAGTAGGAACAGTAGTGGTCGTTGGAGGAGCTGTGTTAGTTTGAACAGGAGTGGTTGTGGGAAGAGCTGTTGTTGTTGGAGCAGTTGTGGTAGTTGGAGGTGCTGTTGAAGTTGGAGGCACTGTTGTAGTTGAAACAGTAGTGGTAGTGAGAGGAGCTGTTGTTGTTGGAGGAGGAGTTGTTGTTGGAGTAGCTGTTGTAGTAGGAACAGTAGTGGTAGTGGGAGGAGCTGTTGTTGTTGGAGCAGCTGTGGTAGTTGGAGGTGCTGTTGAAGTTGGAACAGTAGTGGTCATGAGAGGAGCTGTTGTTGTTGGAGCAGTTGTTGTAGTTGGAGGAGCTGTTGCAGTTGGAACAGGAGAGGTTGTGGGAGGAGCTGTTGTTGTTGGAGCAGTTGTTGTAGATGGAGGTGCTGTTGTAGTTGGAGCAGTAGTGGTAGTGGGAGGAGCTGTTGTTGTTGGAGCAGTATTGGAAATGAGAGGAGCTATTATAGTTGGAACAGGAGTGCTTATGGGAGGAGCTGTTGTTGTTAGAGGAGGTGTTGTAGTTGGAGGAGCTATTGTAGTTAGAAAAGAAGTGGTTGTGGGAGGAGCTGTTGTTGTTAGAGGAGTTGTTGTAGTTGGAGGAGCTGTTGTAGTTGGAACAGGGGTGGTTGTGGGAGGAGCTGTCGCTGTTGTTGGAACAGGAGTGGTTGTGGGAGGAGATGTTGTTGTTGGAACAGTTGTTGTAGTGGGAGGTGCTGTTGTAGTTGGAGCAGTATTGGAAATGAGAGGAGCTATTGTAGTTGGAACAGGAGTGGTTGTGGGAGGAGCTGTTGTTGTCGGAGGAGTTGTTGTAGTTGGAGGAGCTGTTGTTGTTGGAACAGTAGTGGTATTTAGAGGAGCTGTTTTTCTTGGAGCAGTTGTAGTGGGAGGCGCTGTTGTAGTTGGAACAGTAATGGTAGTGAGAGGAGCTGTTGTTGTCGGAGGAGTTGTTGTAGTTGGAGGAGCTGTTGTTGTTGGAGGAGCTGTTGTAGTTAGAACAGTAGTGGTATATAGAGGAGCTGTTGTTTTTGGAGCAGTTGTTGTAGTGGGAGGTGCTGTTGTAGTTGGAACAGGTGTGGTAGTGGGAGGCACAGTTGTTGTTGGAGCAGTTGTTGTTGTTGGAGGAGCTGTTGTAGTTGGAACAGTTATTGTAGTTGGAGGAGCTGTTGTAGTTGGAACAGGAGTGGTTGTTGGAGGAGATATTGTAGTTGGAGGTGATGTTGTAGTTGGAGCTGTCGTTGTAGTTGAAGGAGTTGTTGTAGTTGGAACAGGAGTGGTTGTTGGAGGAGATGTAGTTGGAGCTGTTGTTGTAGTTGAAGGAGTTGTTGTAGTTGCAACTGGAGTGGTTGTTGGAGGAGATGTTGTAGTTGGAGGAGATGTTGTAGTTGAAGGAGTTGTTATAGTTGCAACTGGAGTGGTTGTGGGAGGAGCTGTTGTAGTTGGAAATGGAGTGGTTGTTGGAGGAGCTGTTGTAGTTGGAACAGGAGTGGTTGTTGGAGGAGATGTTGTGGTTGGAGGTGATGTTGTAGTTGGAGCTGTTGTTGTAGTTGAAGGAGTTGTGGAAGTTGGAACAGGAGTGGTTGTTGGAGGAGATGTTGTAGTTGGAACAGGAGTGGTTGTGGGAGGAGCTGTTGTAGTTGGAAATGGGGTGGTTGTTGGAGGAGATGTTGTGGTTGGAGGTGATGTTGTAGTTGGAGCTGTTGTTGTAGTTGAAGGAGTTGTGGAAGTTGGAACAGGAGTGGTTGTTGGAGGAGATGTTGTAGTTGGAGCTGTCATTGTAGTTGAAGGAGTTGTTGTAGTTGGAACCGGAGTGGTTGTTGGAGGAGATGTTGTAATTGGAGGAGATGTTGTAGTTGGAGCTGTCGTTGTAGTTGAAGGAGTTGTTGTAGTTGGAACTGGAGTGGTTGTTGGAGGAGATGTTGTAGTTGGAACAGGTGAGGTTGTGGGAGGAGCTGTTGTTGTTGGAACAGATGTTGTAGTTGGAGGAGCTGTTGTAGTTGGAACAGGAGTGGTTGTTGGAGGAGATGTTGTGGTTGGAGGTGATGTTGTAGTTGGAGCTGTCATTGTAGTTGAAGGAGTTGTTGAAGTTGGAACAGGAGTGGTTGTTGGAGGAGATGTTGTAGTTGGAGCTGTCATTGTAGTTGAAGGAGTTGTTGTAGTTGGAACAGGAGTGGTTGTTGGAGGAGATGTTGTAGTTGGAGCTGTCGTTGTAATTGAAAGAGTTGTTGTAGTTGGAGCTGTCGTTGTAGTTGAAGGAGTTGTTGTAGTCGGAACTTGAGTGGTTGTTGGAGGAGATGTTTTAGTTGGAGGAGATGTTGTAGTTGAAATGTGAGTGGTTGTGGGAGTCGCTGTTGTAGTTTGAGCAACTGTAGAAGTGGGACATCATTTACAGACAATACGTTAAATTCTCATACATTTTATTTACATTACTGTGAAGTATACCAAAGCATCATCTTGGAATGTACCAGCATTTCAAACTAAGCTGTAATACTGTACTGCTTGAAGATGACCTTTGTTTACAGTGTTAAAATCTTGTTGAACAAGTTTATGTCATTAAAAAGTTTTTGCCTTTTCAATGTTGTGTTTTGACTTGTTTTAGTCTATATACCTTATAATCATTTGTTTTTTCAAGTTTATATTCTGAATAAATACAACGAACGACCGCAGTATTCACATGAGACAATTTGCTGCAATTTGTCTAATAAATGTGAATTTCAGCACCATTTAAACTCACCATTAAGTTCAAACAACATTTATATATACATGTCAACTGACATTTTAAATTAAGAGGACTTCACTTTATTGACTTTACTTTAATTAATTTGCTTTAATTCATTATTAGTTATTAGATATTAGTAATCTGATTAAGATTACTCTTTGGTGAAAGGCTCCCCCCCAGTCTAAATCTCAAAAAAGGCTCCTCCCCAATCTCAATCTCAAAATGAGATTGTTCGGACAGAAGGAAATAAAGATTCTGTCTTGTTGTTTAAGGAAGTGTGAATAATAATTAGCCCCCAGGGGGCAGGGTGTTGTGTGACATCAAAGGCAATATGATTGCTGCCAAAAAAAGTGTGATCATCCAATGGCCTCATAAACACATATGTTTCTCACACAACTAAGGCGTTCTTTTTCTGTAATGTATTCTATGACACAATCAGACACCTACACAGCAAGAAAATTAGGAATTCAGGACAAAACATATTTCAATTTTACATTCAATGATGGATGTTGTAAAGTCCATGGTTTTTAAATGTCCTTAATTTGTGTTAAATGTATACAGCATACAGGTCTATTCCAGCTTTATATTTATATATATACATGCATACAATGTCCACCCCAAAATAAAAGTGCCGTTGGATTTGTTTTGAGGCTATTTACATCCGTATCAGGGAACAATACAGGAATTACAGCCCTTTTTATATATAGTTTCCCCAATTTAGCACCACTGTTTCATTTCAAATCCAATGTACTGTAGTACAGAGCCAAACAACAAAAATTTTCAGTAATTAATTACTTACGGATATGAAGTGATACACCTGCATTTTCAACATTGTTTTGAAACATTAATTAGCTCGTTAGCTTTGTGTCCACCTTCCCCCATTTGGCAAGGCAGCTAAACAGTTCTGGTATTGGTCATTTACTGTTGTTTTGTTTTGGCGTAGGTTACTCACATTTTTTCCTGATGGATTTTACTGTGATCTTAATGGTTCTGTTCAAATGTTGCAGCAGTATTTTGTTCGCCTGAAAAAAAGAGAAAAGTGCTGGCATGAAGTACTTAACTGCAAAATGTATGGAGTCAAATCAGTGGAAAAGCCAGTTGAGTATGAATTATTTAGATTATTTATTTATGAATTATTTATTCATTAGTATGAATTATTTGTCATTTATTCAATTTAAATTCTTTTTGAATTTATTATTGTTATTATTGTGCATTTTAACCCTCCTTTGTCTCCAATTTGTGACATATACATATATATATAATGTATAGAGCACATAATATATGGTGGTGGTGTTGATGGGCTAGTTGGGGGCAATCTTCCCTCTGGTCAAATAATCCCCAATGCTCCAGTGCAGTGATGGGGACACTGTGCTGTAGTGTTTCGGATCTCATCCAGACTCACTGTGGTCATTAAAGACCCCATGACACTCATCACAAAGAGTAGAGTATTTCCCGTTGTCCTGGCTAAATTTCCAACCTGGCGTTCTCGACCTTGCCACCTAATCATCCCCTGACTTAAGTGGCTAATAATCATTCTCTCCCTCTCCACTGATGTGTGCTGAGCGTTCTGGTGCAAAATGGCTGCCGGCCATCACCCAGGTGGGTGCTACACATTGGTGGAGGTTGAGCCGAGTTTCCCCTTCCTCACTGTACAGTGCTTTGAGTATGAGAAAAGCACAATAAATGCAATGAATAATAACAATAATAATAACAATAATAATAATAATAATGGTGTGAAACGTCACACCACCTTACTGACCTGGCTTCACAACCATCAACCCTGTATGCCACTGACAGAAAATTTTCAAATGCTGTCAACCCACCTCTTGCACAAATGGAATGATTGTAACCCTGTCAAGATCAACCGTGGAATCAACGGTAATTTCCAGTCTTGCTGATGTTGTCAGGTCTGTATACAGTGAGAGATTTTACATGAGAATTATAAACAGCATTATAGAATGTCTTGAATCCCAAAAATGCATCCAAGATGAAGTAATCTCATAATCTCACTTTTTTGCTTTCTCACAATGTAAGACTGTAGATTGCTTTAGCAATTGATGGAAATATATCATTGTTGCTGATTCTGAAGTTAACTGATTTCATTGATAAAATATGACAAACTTTTAAAATATGGAAAAAGTATGGAAGTGCATTGTGGGGAAAAATTGCATTGCTAAATGAGGCTATAAAAGCTGTACTTTACATTTAATTAAACTATAAATCATCTGATCTAAAATGAATCAGAAATTAAGCAATTCAAAATTCAAATCGGAGAACAATAATTATGAAGAGGATAGAGAATGAGGAGTAAATGAAAAAAATATTGAGAATTTTTAAATAGCATTGAAAAATTCTTGTAGCGCATATATCTAGACCACAATAAGAGAAACACATACTTGTTGTTGTTGTTGGATCAGTTGTTGTAGTGGGAGGTGCTGTTGTTGTTGGAGGAGGAGTTGTAGTGGGAGGTGCTGTGGTAGTTGGAGTAGCTGGTGTAGTCAGAGCATCTGTGGTAGTTGGAGCAGCTGTTGTAGTCGGAAAAGCTGTTGTAGTCGGAGCAGCTGTGGTAGTTGGAGCAAGTGTTGTAGTTGGAGCAGCTGTTGTAGTCAGAGCAGCAGTAGTAGTAGGAGCAGCTATGGTAGTTGGAGCAGCAGTAGTAGTCAGAGCAGCTGTGGTAGTTGGAGCAGCAGTAGTAGTAGGAGCAGCTATGGTAGTTGGAGCAGCAGTAGTAGTCAGAGCAGCTGTTGTAGTTGGAGCAGCTGTTGTAGTCGCTGTAGCTGTTGTAGTTGGAGCAGCTATGGTAGTCGGAGAAGCTGTGGAAGTCGGAGGAGCTGTTGTACTGGGAGCCGCTGTTGTACTGGGAGCCGCTGTTGTTGTCAGAGCAGCTGTTGTAGTCGGAGCAGCTGTTGTTGTCGGAGTAACTGTGGTAGTTGGAGTAGCTGTTGTAGTTGGAACAGCTGTTGTAGTCAGAGCAGCTGTTGTAGTCGGAGCAGCTGTGGTAGTTGGAGCAGCAGTAGTAGTGGGAGCAGCTGTTGTAGTTGGAGCCACTGTTGTAGTTGGAGCAGCTATGGTAGTTGGAGCAGCAGTAGTAGTGGAAGCAGCTATGGTAGTTGGAGCAGCAGTAGTAGTGGAAGGAGCTATGGTAGTTGGAGCAGCAGTAGTAGTGGGAGCAGCTGTGGTAGTGGGAGCAGCTGTGGTAGTTTGAGTAGCTGTTATAGTCGGAGCAGCTGTTGTAGTTGGAGCAGCTGTTGTAGTCGGAAAAGCTGTTGTAGTCGGAGCAGCTGTGGTAGTTGGAGCAGCTGTTGTAGTCGGAAAAGCTGTTGTAGTCGGAGCAGCTGTGGTAGTTGGAGCAGCAGTAGTAGTGGGAGCAGCTGTGGTAGTCGAAGCAGCTGTTGTAGTTGGAGCTGCTGTTGTAGTCGGAGCAGCTGTTGTAGGCGGAGCAGCTGTTGTAGTCGGAGCAGCTGTTGTAGTTGGAGAAGCTGTTGTTGTTGGAGCAGCTGTTGTAGTCGGAGCAGCTGTGGTAGTTAGAGCAGCTGTTGTAGTAGCAGCAGCTGTTGTAGTTGGAGAAGCTGTTGTTGTCGGAGCAGCTGTTGTAGTAGCAGCAGCTGTTGTAGTTGGAGAAGCTGTTGTAGTTGGAGCCATTGTTGTTGTTGGAGCAGCTGTCGTAGTTGGAGCAGCTGTGGTAGTTAGAGCAGCTGATGTAGCCGGAGAAGCTGTTGTGGTCTGAGCAGCTGTGGTAGTCGGAGTAGCTGTTGTAGTTGAAGCAGCTGTTGTAGTTGGAGCAGCTGTGGTAGTTGGAGCAGCTGTTGTTGTCGGAGCAGCTGTTGTAGTCAGAGCAGCTGTTGTAGTAGCAGCAGCTGTTGTAGTTGGAGAAGCTGTTGTTGTCGGAGTAACTGTGGTAGTTGGAGTAGCTGTTGTAGTTGGAGCAGCTGTTGTTGTTGGAGCAGATGTTGTTGTCGGAGTAACTGTGGTAGTTGGAGTAGCTGTTGTAGTTGGAGCAGCTGTTGTAGTTGGAGCAGCTGTTGTAGTTGGAGCAGCTGTGGTAGTTGGAGCAGCTGTTGTTGTCGGAGCAGCTGTTGTAGTCAGAGCAGCTGTTGTAGTAGCAGCAGCTGTTGTAGTTGGAGAAGCTGTTGTTGTCGGAGTAACTGTGGTAGTTGGAGTAGCTGTTGTAGTTGGAGCAGCTGTTGTTGTTGGAGCAGATGTTGTTGTCGGAGTAACTGTGGTAGTTGGAGCAGCTGTTGTAGTTGGAGCCTCTGTTGTAGTTGGAGCAGCTGTTGTAGTTGGAGCAGCTGTGGTAGTTGGAGCAGCTGTTGTAGTTGGAGCAGCTGTTGTAGTCGGAGCAGCTGTGGTAGTTGGAGCAGCAGTAGTAGTGGGAGCCGCTGTTGTAGTTGGAGCAGCTGTTGTAGTTGGAGCAGCTGTTGTAGTTGGAGCCGCTGTTGTAGTTGGAGCAGCTGTTGTAGTTGGAGCAGCTGCTGTACTGGGAGCCGCTGTTGTTGTCAGAGCAGCTGTTGTAGTCGGAGCAGCTGTGGTAGTTGAAGCAGCTATTGTAGTTGGAGCAGCTGTTGTAGTTGGAGCAGCTGTTGTAGTTGGAGCCGCTGTTGTAGTTGGAGCAGCTGTTGTAGTTGGAGCAGCTGCTGTACTGGGAGCCGCTGTTGTTGTCAGAGCAGCTGTTGTTGTCGGAGTAACTGTGGTAGTTGGAGTAGCTGTTGTAGTTGGAGCAGCTGTTGTAGTCGGAGTAGCTGTTGTAGTCGGAGCAGCTGTTGTAGTCGGAGTAGCTGTTGTAGTCGGAGCAGCTGTTGTAGTCGGAGCAGCTGTGGTAGTTGGAGCAGCTGTTGTAGTTGGAGCAGCAGTAGTGGGAGCAGCTGTGGTAGTTAGAGCAGTTGTGGTAGTTGGAGCAGCAGTAGTAGTGGGAGCAGCTGTGGTAGTCGAAGCAGCTGTTGTAGTTGGAGCCGCTGTTGTAGCTGGAGCAGCTGTTGTACTGGGAGCCGCTGTTGTTGTCAGAGCAGCTGTTGTAGTCGGAGCAGCTGTCATAGTTGGAGAAGCTGTTGTAGTTGGAGCAGCAGTAGTAGTGTGAGCACCTGTGGTAGTTGGAGCGACTTTTGTAGTTACCATAATTGGTGCAACTGTGTTATTCAGAGCAGATGTAGTAGTTTGAGGGACTGCAGTTGTGGGAGAGCATTTACTCGCAATTCGTTAAATTCTCATATATTTTAATGACATTACCGTGAAGTACTGTATACGAAGGTATCATCTCAGAATGTACCAGCATTTTTAGCTAAACAGTTATACTGTACTGCTTGGAAATAACCTTTCTTTATAGTTTTTGTCTTTTCAATGTTGTGTTTTGACTTGTTTCAGTCTTTCTACGTCATAATCATTTGTTGTTTCAAGTTCATATTCAGCTAACTCATTAGTCCTGCTTTGTGAAACACCTCCCAGGCAGATCTGGGAAAATGCTCATGCTTCTTTCTTGAGCAATAGAGCAAGATATTAGACCTGAACAGGCCCAAAGGCTATTCTGATTTTGGGTTCACATTCAGAAAACCTGAGAAGTTGAGTTTGATATATAAAAATGATAGCACAGTGGGTAAGGAACTGGGCTTGTAACCGAAAGGTCGCAGGTTCGATTCCCGGGTAAGGACACTGCCGTTATACCCTTGAGCAAGGTACTTACCCGGAATTGCTTCAGTATATATCCAGCTGTATAAATGGATACAATGTAAAATGCTATGTAAAAGTTGTGTAAGTCGCTCTGGATAAGAGCGTCTGCTAAATGCCTGTAATGTAATGTAATACTTTAAATTGAAGAGATTAAACAAGTGGACACGTGCACATGCACACACACATCCCGTTGTACCCCTGTTGTCTTTCTGTACCACTGGATTAGTATGAAAGAGAGAAACCCTGTGAGTCACAACTGAAAGAAATGTTGCTGGGTCACTTAAAAGTGTTCTTTAATCTCGAGACGATTACTAATAATAATCGTCTCGAGATTAACATAATAATAAGCATATTCATAAGCATATTCATTTTCTACATATGATAACTATCATAGTACAGGATTGTACCCTACCATGCCATGTAATATTTAAGTAGTTTCATCTGAATGTTAAACTACATTAAGCTGGTAAACTAAACACTGATACTAAAATTCAACAATTTTATCTGAGCAGCTCTTAGTGTTTCTGATTTAATTATCCCCAGTCACATCAAATGTGTCCGTTCACAAATTTGTTTTTGTGCAAGAAAGGTGAGCCCATTTTGGTGAACTCCACAAATCTGATCATTTTCTTACCTGTCTGTGCATAGCATAAGGCCAGATATCCAATAAAAACAAAATAAAGCATGTTTACTTCCAACGCAAAATGAGATTTGTTTCAACTGAAGGAAATAAAGATTCTGTCTTGTTTAAGGAAGTGAGACTAATAAATACCAACCCAGAGGGCAGGGTGTTGTGTGACATCAAAGACAATATGATTGTCGCGGCTTCCTTCTACTTGCTTTCTAAAAGCCACTTCAGACGCCTTGTAGATATAGACATTTCCAATGCGTTATCTTTCAAGTTATTTGGCTTGCTTTACTCACGGTTGTGGTGACTTGTTTGGCTTGTCAGGCTGGCTTGATGTCGAATGGCTCGTACAGTTAATCAAAATAAATTAGGGGTGTTCCAACACACATTCAACAAAGAAAATAGGCGTTTACAATAATCAAAACCAAATCAAATCAAAAGAGGCAAAACTCAAATAAAAGGATAGGCAAACTTAAATGATCTATGTTTACCTTAAACGGTAAACGGTTGATAACTGTTTCGTCGGCGTCCTCCAGCCTCAAATTGCGCACACCTGTCTCTATTAAATGGCTGGAGCGCCGTGGGAATTGTAGTCCTATAATTTTATATGGCCTACAGAGGTCACCATTAGGTGGAAATATTCTTTTTACTATTTACACAAAACAAAACAAAACTGGCTCTAACAATTTCTGACCAAAAAAAAAAAAAACCATTTGAAAGTATGATCAACAAATGGACAGTTTTCATAAACACATATGTTCTTTAAAATTTTCTGTCAGGTTGTCACTTAAATTTTGGACACTGGAGAGTTTCATGTGAATTCCACACATGGAATCAGCATCTTCATCTTCATAAACTTCATTAATGACACAATTGAAACTCTAAGGGGCTGTGCTGACTGGAACGTGTTTAAGGACTTGCGACGTATGCATACTCAGACATAGTAATGTCATACATAGCTTTCTGTAATTATATTTGCATATGCATTAAGCCAGTGACGTCTAACAGTAGAAATGAAACATGCTGCTGCCACAAACTGAGACATGTAGAAATACAGTACAAAGCAGTTAAATATGAAGTTAGATTCGCAATAAGAACGGCCAAAGTAACCTGTGCCAAAACAGAAACCCCGCGACCCTGCCCAGGATAAGCGGGTATATGGATAAACCTTGCCCAGGATAAGCAGGTATATGGAAAAAACATGCCCAGGTTAAGCGGGTATATGGATAAACCTTGCCCAGGATAAGCGGGTATATGGATAAACCTTGCCCAGGATAAGCGGGTATATGGATAAACCTTGCCCAGGATAAGCGGGTATATGGATAAAACATGCCCAGGTTAAGCGGGTATATGGATAAACCTTGCCCAGGATAAGCAGGTATATGGATAAACCTTGCCCAGGATAAGCAGGTATATGGATAAACCTTGCCCAGGATAAGTGGGTATATGGATAAACCTTGCCCAGGATAAGCGGGTATATGGATAAACCTTGCCCAGGATAAGCGGGTATATGGATAAACCTTGCCCAGGATAAGCGGGTATATGGATAAACCTTGCCCAGGATAAGCAGGTATATGGATAAACCTTGCCCAGGATAAGCGGGTATATGGATAAACCCTGCCCAGGATAAGCGGGTATATGGATAAACCTTGCCCAGGATAAGCGGGTATATGGATAAACCTTGCCCAGGATAAGCGGGTATATGGATAAACCTTGCCCAGGATAAGCGGGTATATGGATAAACCTTTCCCAGGATAAGCGGGTATAGATAATGGATGGCTGGATGAATTTAGGGCCAGATTCACTCAAACGGTCAAATGGAGACTTCCACATACATGAGTACACACACACGTGCATATGCACAGATAATCGAGCAAGGAAACTAACTTGTCACGCTGATGGAATCAACAAGCAGAGTAATATTGTATGTATTCGTTAACGTGGTATCGGGGACCGTCACTGCTGTTATCAAGTTCTCCGCGACATTGTCCGTGCTGGGCAACGGTTCAGAACTGGTCTCGTTGAAAATCAGCGCCACCGCTACAGATGTCCCTTCTTCTCTGCGACTAATGAATGAAAAAGAGACGGAGAAGTACAATACGTTGATAGAACAGCAAGAAAAGTGCATGTGCTACATATAAGAAAATCTGCTGCGGCAAATATACTCATAGTATGCACTTGATGATTAAATGATTCATTTGACAAATATTGAAAATTTCAGTGAAATGAATTATTTAATCCAAGTTCACAATTATGATATCCGATGAACGATTTTTCAGAGTGCAAGGCCACTGCGGCTCATGTAAAAGCAGAGCGGAATTTTTGTTAACTTACCTGAATGATCGCACTTCTGTCCGCTCAAAAAGAAGCCCATACCATCTGCTGAAAATGAAATCATACTAGAAAAAAACCAAAACAGGAAAAGGAAAGCATTATCACACTTCTGGAGAGGTTAATTAGGAAAGATGAATGGTAGTACTGTGCATTTGCACATGATTTTAAAATACACATATTAGGGAGAACAGAGATCATCTGTATCGTTAGTAGAATTGTTGTCATTTGTTGCTCTGTGGTTGGCTCCAAAAGGATTCTGTATCTTCTTCTACAAGACTGAATTACAGCCATATAAAGCAGGCGGCAAACGTGCAGTCAAAATCACGAGAGAAAAATTAAGGCAAAAAGTGTGTAATCACATTTTTGACGATCAGATTAAGGATCTACGGAAGTCTCGGGAAGTAACAGTTTGAATGCGTTTTTATACTTGCCAGACATGTAAAAGAAAAATGTCTGCATGTTTTTGTATTGCAAATGGAAAGTGCAACGAATTGTACAGTACATTTATGCCCTATTCAAAACAATGAAAATGATTCTAGAAACA
This sequence comes from Anguilla pacifica, assembly GCA_039654925.1. Lineage (NCBI taxonomy): Eukaryota > Metazoa > Chordata > Actinopteri > Anguilliformes > Anguillidae > Anguilla > Anguilla pacifica. The sequence goes on along the minus strand of CM077287.1, from coordinate 2,263,617 downwards.
CTCACAACTAAATGTTTATTCCAACATTAAACGGCCAGCTAGCTACTGTTACAAGTGAAAATCATAATGTGACATCAAAAATATTGATTGCAATTCAAGTGAAAAAAATCTGCCGAAAATACCTAATCAGTTATCCGAAATAAACTGTATGAATTGATCAACGGTTCACTCACGAATCCAACGACTGTTGCCGCTAAATCTTGATATTCTGTTGACTGGCTGTTTTCCAGTGCAGGCACGAATGGAACTTCCAGGGTGGCCTGAAGAATTAGAACTTGAGTGGGAAGGGTTATGGCAGCTGCAGGCAAGGGGGATCCAGTGGCATCAACCTCAGGAGTGCTAGATGTGGGAGCTGCAGTTGAGGTAAGTAGGAACACATTAAAGTAATGCCACTTGTAGGATTACTGAGTTAGCTGGATAGCTGAACCGAGTAAAACTCGGAACACTCCCAAATCTGGAACGTGGACTGAAGTTAACAGAGCTGTTCCGGGTTTCACTCAGCGCAGTGATCCAGCTGCAGTCCTGGTTTCTCTATGGAGTAGGCAGATCTGGGAAAATGCTCATGCTTCTTTCTTGAGCAATAGAGCAAGATATATAGACCTGAACAAACAGCACAGAATGCCCAAAGGCCATTCTCTAGGCTAAACAATGAACCCTCGGTTTAAAAAATAAAAGAAACACGCTTACAAAACCACACACATTCGCTTGAGGGCAATATTACTGTGACGTCACAATTGTAATCCGTAGTTTAGATTTACCAGATAATTTACAAATTTGAGTTGAATGGACATTGACTAAACTGTGACAGTTCTCAAGTAGTGATGTCAGTGAGTGATTTTGAGTTCACATTTATAAAACTTCAGAAGTTGAGTTATTTATAGTTGATATCCAAAAATGATCATGATACTTTAAACTGAAGAGATTAAACAAGTGGACATGACTAAAGAGTGATACACACACACACACACACACAAATCCTGTGTTGTGCCTTTTTCCTGCATCCACCAACATGTACCCCAATTGTCTTTCTGTGGCACTGGATTAGTATGAATGAAAGATGCACTATGAACTGAAAAGAAACTGAAAAATGTTGCTGGGCCACTTGGAAGCACTCTTGAATCTCGAGATGATTACCAACATAATAAGAATACTCATTTTCTACATATGATACATATCATTATACATGATTGTATCCTACCATGCCATGTCAAATTAAAGTAGTTTCATCTAAATGTTAATCTACATTAAGCTGGTCAACTAAATACTGACACTAAAATTCAACAATTTAATCTGAGCAGCTCTTTGTGTTTCTGATTTAATTATCCTCAGTCACATCAAATTTGTCTGTTCACAGATTTGTTTTTGCGCAAGAAAGGTGAGCCCATTTTGGTGAACTCCACGCATTTAATCATTTTCTTACCTGTTTGTGCATAGCACAAGGCCAGATATCCAATAAAAACAAAATAAAGCATGTTTACTTCCAGCGCAAAATGAGATTTGTTCTGACTGAAGGAAATAAAGATTCTGTCTTGTTTAAGGAAGTGTGACTAATAAATGCCAACCCAGAGGGCAGGGTGTTGTGTGACATCAAAGGCAATATGATTGCTGACAAACAAAAAAAAAAGCAGTTGAAACTATGATCAACAAATGGCCTGTTTTCATAAACACGTTTTTAAGATATCTTCTGTCAAGTTATCACTTAATTTTTGAACCTTGTAGAGTTTCATGTGAATTCAAACATAGAATGAGCATCTTCATTTTAATCAACATCATTAATGACACAATTGAAACTCTAAGGGACTGTGCTGACTGGATTGTGTTTAAAGACTCATGTGACGTATGCATACTCAGTAATGTCATACATAGCTTTCTGTAATTATATTTGCGTATGCATTAAGCGAGTGACCTCTAACAGTAGAAATGGAATATGCTGCTGCCACAAGTTGAGACATGTAGAAATACAGTACAAAGCAGTTCAATATGAAATCAGATCCACAATAAAAACGGTCAAAGTAACCTGTGCCAAAACAGAAACCCCGCAACCCTGCCCAGGATAAGCAGGTATATGGATAAACCTTGCCCAGGATAAACAGGTATATGGATATACCTTGCCCAGGATAAGCGGGTATAGATAATGGATGGATGGATGAATTTAGGGCCAGATTTAGCCTTTTGCATGTGGGGCAGGTCAAGAAGCCTGGACTGCTTTTATTCACAAAAAATAAAATTTTAAAAAAGATCTGTTTTCTTTAAACTCAAATGAAGTGCATTTTACTCTGATAGCGGACATGGTATTGTCTGGCATTGTGGAATGTGGAATTAAAACATGGTATTAAGAAATGAAAACTGGCAATCAAACAAAAATCAAGTAAAAATGAATAGTGGGAAATAAATGTTAATATGCATTATGGCAGACTTGCATAGTTAATTTTTTATGAAACATACCTGTACTAGAAACTGCATGTTTGGAAGTTTCAAATGCTATCAACCTACCTCTTGCTCAAATGGAGTAATTGTAATTGTCAAGATCCACAATGGAGCAGAAGGATACATCCATTCTTGCCGAAGTGGAGAAGTCTGTAGACAATGAGATTCCACATGAGAATGTAAACTGCATTAGAGAGTGTCCTCAACCCCCAAGATACATCCAAGGGTCAGGGTTAGTAATCTCATGAAATATTTAACAGTCTTGTACTCAGGTAAAACTTTTTTTAATAAAGCAATGGCAGTATTTATTGCCATTTATTGTTGCTGATTAAGTTACCTGATGTCATTTATAAGACATGATTAAATGCTAAAACATTGAGAATGCTTGCAGAGTTCATTGCAGAGCAAGAAACGGTTCTACTAAGTGTGCTGATAAACGAGGCAATAAAAGTTATGCTATACATTTCATTGATCTAAAACCTTAAATTTATTTAACTCAGAAGGAAACGCTAAAAGATAGAGAATAGCAATTAGTTTAAGTTTGTGCGTGCAAGCGAGAGAGAGAAAATGTGGGATGTGTGTGTGTCACGTATATTAGTTAATTAGCAGGTTGATCAACTGAAGACATAATCGTCAGTGAATGTATGTGAATATGTATGCGTCAGTTTGTTTGCACAAGGTGTGTCTGGTATTTGAACAAACGAACAGAGTAATAGAACGCAGCAAAAGGAGCGAATACGGACAATGGAGATACATGATTACAGCAAAACGAAAGTAGTATGAGTCAGAGTAGTGATATGAAAGATATGCGATTAAAATAGTAATAAAGGACAGTCACCTAACTGTACCGGTAAACGAAGAATCATCATAAATTACCGGGTAGTGAGAGTACTGTAATAACCGTCACGTGAGACAAGTTACAGAACCAAACCGAAAGATTCGCAGGAGGCACAAGCAGCGAATACACTGAAATACTTTACTTTGAACATTTATAGAAAACAGCAAACAGGACCTGCAGGTATACACGCTAGAGACTAGCGAGACGACAAGAGGCATGACAGACATTTAGACAAACTTAGAAACCAAACAAAAACACGGCGCAAGACGAGGAACTTAAATACTAACGAACACGTGCAGAGCAGACGCGACGTCAAGACAGGTGCGAGCGATAGAGAAACCAACGCTACAATGAGCACACTAGACACACAAAGACAGGGAAGCGGCGGCCTCGAGCGGCTACTAGCTGGAACTGTGACAATAACTGACGACTGCAAATACTAATTTTAGAAGGAGACTATAACCACAGTTGGCACTATTTGAAGAACAATAACATGTTTTCAACGTACAAAACGTACAAAAATTCCAAGCTACTCACATTCAAAGGACTGTCTACAAGACCGATTGTCTGGCAGTCGGAGGGTTGCCGGTTCAAACCCCGCCCTAGGCATGTCGAAGTGTCCTTGAGCAAGACACCTGACCCCTAACTGCTCTGGTGAATGAGAGGCATCAATTGTAAAGCGCTTTGGATAAAAGCGCTATATAAATGCAGTCCATTTACCATTTACCATTTAACTTGCAAAATCTAGGCCTACCATAAAAAGTACTGATATAAAAATTGGACCATCCATCCATTCTCTTTAAACTGTTTAATCCAGGTCAAGGTTGCAGTGGCAAAATTGGGCCAAGTTACAGAAAACAATATTGGCTATCTTACCTCACACAAATTAAAAACGCTGGATTCCAGAGCAGTGGTACCCAATGTTTCCTAATTATTTAGTAATTTCCTAATTGTAAAGTAACTTGGCCCTGTGTTTTTTCATCTTACCATCTGAAGTGAATGCGAGTTTCGCCACAAAGACCATACAGTGGCAAAAGCAATAGTAAAAAAACATGTTTTTAGTCAATTATCAGTTAGCAAGTGAGCCAGCGTAACGAGTAATAAGAAATTTGCTTGAGTCCAAGGTGGGATTTGAATCCCTACCTCTCACTCGTCCGAAGGTCCCATGGGCAAATCCACTACGCAATTCTGTGCTTCCCCAACAGTCTCGGGAAGGCCCTTTCCTGTTTCAGCATGGCAATGCCCCCGGGCACACAGCGAGGTCCATATAGAAAAGGTTTTTGTCAAGAACGGTGCAGAAGAACTTGACTGGCCTACACAGAGCCCTGAACTCAACCCCATTCAACACCTTTGGGATCAATTGGAACACCAACTACAAGCCAGGCCTAATCACCCAATCATTGCCTGACCTCACTAATGCTTTTCTGGCTGAATGGGAGAAAATCCCTGCAGAATCATTCCAACATCTAGCATAAAGAAGAGTGGAGGCTGTTATAGCAGCAAATAATTAAGCAAAGGACAAACACCATATTAATGCCCATAATTTGAGATGAGATGTTGGATGTCAGGTGTCCACATACTTTTGGTCATGTAATGTATCTGTACGTGAATGGGTCTGGTATCCTGTCTTGCAGCTTAGATTCTGCTGAATGTATTTGTATTGTTTGGCTTTGTCAGTGTTTTTTTTTAAAATATTGATGCGTTTCATGTTTAGAGCTCACCAAATCAAATTCCAGGCACTGGTTGCTATGGCAATAAAGTACAGAATAGGACTAAACTGAATTGAACTGAACTTTGAATGTGGACTAGGCCAAGAAGCCTGGGCTGCTCACCCATTGACTTGACCGATCTTCCTTTTGCAGAATGGACCAATGCTGTTGCAGAATGGACCAATGCTGTTGCAGAATGGACCAATGCTATTGCAGAATGGACCAATGTTATTGCAGAATGGACCAATGCTATTGCAGAATGGACCAATGTTATTGCAGAATGGACCAATGCTGTTGCAGATTGGACCAATGTTATTGCAGAATGGACCAATGCTGTTGCAGAATACAGTTTCATATTAAATGCTGGTCTCCACAGGTACCTGGCCCGGCAGAATGGCATTAATTGTGGGTTGTTGCTCAAACCACAGCTTTCACTTACAGTACTACTGCCTGGTCCTTTTCCTGCAGATCTACTCTCCTGTAGGTTTTCACTCCAACCCTAACAGAGCACAACTCATTCAACACCTAGAGATCTTGTTGAGGTGCTGATTCGCATAAATCGGGTGTGTCAAATTACTGTTGAAATGAAAACGTACAGGACAGTAGATCTCCAGGGACAGGATTGGGCAGCCCTGATTTTGACAATCGGCACTAAAGTAGTTTGTGAACAGTCAACATGCTCGTCTGCATGCAATGCAAAGCTTGTTCCACTGAAGTCAATGGAACAAGACATCAAAGGCAATATGATTCCTGCCAAAAAAAAGCATTTGAAAGTGTGACCATTAAATGGCCTGTTTTCATAAACACATATTGTTCTCACACAACTAAGGCGTTCTTTTTCTGTAATGTACTCTATGACACAACCAGGCACCTACGAAGCAGGAAAATGAGGAATTCAGGACAAAACATATTTCAATTTTAGATTAAATGATGGATGTTGTGAAGCCCATGGTTTTTAAATGTCCTTAATTTGTGTTAAATGTATTAAAACATCATACAGGTTTTTTTTCAAGCGCTTTATTTATAGATATTCATGTATACAAAGCTCACCTCAAAATTAAAAGTAACAGAGTTATGAGTGATTATAATCTTGTTGATCTATAATAAAGTTGATCTGCAAAAAACCTACAACAACACAGCAGCTGTGGTTGTTGTTGAAGAAGCGGCCATTTTATTGGAGCGGTTTCAGTATGAGCAGCTGTTGTAGTATTTGGAGTGGCGGTTGTATTTGAATCAGGGGTTTTTGTAGTCGGTGGAGCATTTCTTTAAAATGAGAGAAAAATCCAGCATTATCACAGATTTCAGTCAATTAATCATTCAATGAATTGCAAAGTAAGCCATAAATATACAGCGCAGTCCGTAAGTATTTGAAAAGTGACACAATTTATTATTGCTTTGGCTCTGTACTCCAGCACATTGGATTTGAAATAAAGCAATAAATATGAGGTCACAGTGCAGACTGTCGGATGTCTTCTGAGGGGATTTACATCCGTATCGGGGGAACAGTGTAGGAATTACAGCCCTTTTTATATATAGTTCCCCCAATTTAGCACCACTGTTTCATTTCAAATCCATTTTACTGTAGTACAGAGCCAAAACAACAAAAATTGTGTCAGTACCCAAATTCTTACGGATATAAAGTAATACACCTGCACTTTCAACATTGATTTGAAACGTTAATTATCTTGTTAGCATTGTGTGCACCTTCCCCCAATTGGCAAGGTTGCTGAACAGTTCTGGTACTGGTCATTCACTGTGGTTTTGGTTTGGCATAGGTTACTCACATTTTTTCCTGATGGATTTCACTGTAATCTTAATGTTTCCATTCAAATATTTCAGTAGTTGGTTCACCTGAAAAAAAAAAGAGAAAAGTGCTGGCATGAAGTATGTAAGTGCAAAATGTATGGAGTAAAATCTGTGGAAAAGCCCGTATTATGCATTTTAACCCTTTCCCTCCAATTTGTACAATATACATATATGTGTGTGTGTGTGTGTGTGTGTGTGTATAATGTAAAAAGCTTATAATACATATAACACATCGCGATGGTATTCGTGTTGGTGGGCTAGTAGGGGAAATCTCCCCTCTGGTCAAATAATCCCCAATGCCCCAGTGCAGTGATGGGGACACTGCACTGTAGTGTTTCGGATCAGACGTTAAACCGACTCATCCAGACTCACTGTGGTCATTAAAGCCCCCATGAAACTCATCACAAAGAGTAGAGGGTTTCCCGGTGTCCTGGCTAAATTTCCAACCTGGCGCTCTCAACCTTGCCACCTAATCATCCCCTGACTTAAGTGGCTAATAATCATTCTCTCCCTCTCCACTGATGTGTGCTGCGCTTTCTGGTGCGAAATGGCTGCCGGCCATCACCCAGGTGGGTGCTACACATTGGTGGTGGTTGAGGCGAGTTTTACCTTCCTCACTGTACAGTGCTTTGAGTGTGAGAAAAGCACAATAAATGCAATGAATAATAATAACAATAATAATAATAATAATAATAATAATAATAATGATGGTGTGAAACGTCACACCATCTTACTGACCTGGCTTCACAACCAACAACCCTGCATGACATTGACAGAAAAGTTTCAAATGCTGTCAACCCACCTCTTGCACAAATGGAATAATTGTAACGCTGTCAAGATCAACCGTGGAATCAACGGTAATTTCCAGTCTTGCTGATGTTGTCAGGTCTGTATACAGGGAGAGATTTTACATGAGAATTGTAAACTGCGTTACAGAGTGTCTTGAATCCCAAACATGCATCCAAAGATAGGAAATCTACTGAAATACAGTATTTATTTATTTTTGTACTCGCTCACAATGTAAAACTGTACTGATTTCTTAAACAATTTATGCAAATATATAATTGTTGCTGATTCTTAAGTTAACTGATTTCATTGATGAAATATGACAAACTTTTTAAATGTGGAAAAACTATGGAACTGCATTGTGGAACAAAAACTAATAATTGCATTGCTAGACGAGGAAAGAAAAGCTGTGCTTTACATTTAATTCATCTATGAATCATCTGATCTAAAAGTAATCTGAAATCAAGCAATTCAAAATTCAAATCTGAGAATAATCATTCTAAAAAATAAATGAGTTTGAGAAGTGATAATAGATTGAGAATTTTCAATAGCAAAAATCTTATAGCACATATCTACACAACAATGAGAGAAAAACATACTTGATGTAGCTGGAGTGGCTTCTTCAGTTGGAGAGCTTACTGTAGTTGACTGTGGAAAGGTGCGTGTAATGGGGCCTGGCATTGTAGCATTAAGGATAGTTGTAGGTGTACGAGTTGTTGTAGGAAGGTCTGTTGGAGCAGCAGTGGTAGTTGGTGCTTCTGTTGTAGTTGGAGCAGATGTGGAAGTTGGTGCTTCTGTTGTAGTTGGAGCAGCAGTGGTAGTTGGTGCTTCTGTTGTAGTTGTAGCAGCAGTGGTAGTTGGAGCTTCTGTTGTAGTTGTAGCAGCAGTGGTAGTTGGAGCATCTGTTGTAGTTGGAGCAGATGTGGAAGTTGGTGCTTCTGTTGTAGTTGGAGCAGCAGTGGTAGTTGGTGCTTCTGTTGTAGTTGTAGCAGCAGTGGTAGTTGGAGCTTCTGTTGTAGTTGTAGCAGCAGTGGTAGTTGGAGCATCTGTTGTAGTTGGAGCAGCAGTGGTAGTTGGTGCTTCTGTTGTAGTTGGAGCAGATGTGGAAGTTGGTGCTTCTGTTGTAGTTGGAGCAGCAGTGGTAGTTGGTGCTTCTGTTGTAGTTGGAGCAGTTGTTGTAGTGGGAGCAGTTGTTGTAGTTGCACTTGTAGCTGGTGCAACTGTGTTATTCAGAGCAGACGTAGTAGTTTGAGGGAGTGTAGTTGTGGGAGAGCATTTACAGACAATACGTTAAATTTTCATACATTTTAATGACATTACTGTAAAGTACTGTATACCAAGGTATCATCTCGGAATGTACCAGTATTTTTAGCTAAACAGTTATACTGTACTGCTTGTAAATAACTTTTCTTTATAGTTTTAAAATCTTGTTGAATACGTTAATGTGATCAAAATGTTTTTTGTCTTTTCAATGTTGTGTTTTGACAGTCTATCTACGTCATAATCATTTGTTGTTTCAAGTTTATATTCTGAACAAATACCAAGAACGACTGCGCTATTCACATGAGAAAATTTGCTGAATTTTGTCTGAAATGTGAATTTCAGCACCATTTGAAACTCAACATTTCAAGTTCAAACAACATTTAGATATACTGACATATACTGACGTCAGCTGACATTTTAATTTAAGAGGACTTAACTTTATGTGTCTCAACTTATTATTAGTTATTATATATTAGTATTCTGAATAAGATTGTTTTTGTTATTATTATTCAAATAATGCATCGGCAGGTATTAGGCCAGGCTCAAGGTCAGGTGCACAGGGGAATGTGGTAGCTGCACTTAACCTGCAAGGCACAGGCCGGTGCTCAGAGGAAGGCTCCTCCCCCTCCACTGTGACCCCGCCTCCACCTTTGACAGCAGCATTGTGATTGGCTCCGTAGAGAAACCAGGAATGTAATTTCACAAAGCAGGATTACCGAGTTAGTCGGCATCGAGTAAAAACTGGAACCCTCCTAAATCTGGAACATGGATTGAAGTAAAAAGAGCTGTTCCAGGTTTTACTCAGCACAGTGATCCAGCTAACGCAGTAATCCTGCTTTGTGAAACACCTCCAAGGCAGATCTGGGAAAATGCTCATGCTTCTTTCTTGAGCAATAGAGCAAGATATTAGACCTGAACAAGCCCAAAGGCCATTCTGATTTTGGGTTCACATTTAGAAAACCTGAGAAGTTGAGTTTGCTATACAAAAATGATCATGGTACTTTAAATTGAACAAGTGGATACACACACATGCCCACACGCACATGCACGCACATCCTGTGTACCCCTGTTGTCTTTCTGTGCCACTGGATTAGTATGAATGAGAGACATGCTGTGAGTCACAACTGAAAGAAATGTTGCTGGGTCACTTAGAAGTACTCTTGAATCTCGAGACGATTACTAACATAATAATAAGAATATTCATTTTCTACATATAATACATATCATAGTACATGATTGTATCCTACCATGCCATGTCAAATTAAAGTAGTTTCATCTAAATGTTAATCTACATTAAGCTGGTAAACTAAATACGAGCAATAAAATTCAACAATTTAATCTGATCAGCTCTTAGTGTTTCTGATTTAATTATCCTCAGTCACATCAAATGTGTCTGTTCACAGATTTGTTTTTGTGCAAGAAAGGTGAGCCCATTTTGGTGAACTCCACGCATCTAATCATTTTCTTACCTGTTTGTACATAGCACAGGGCCAGATATCCCCGGAAAAACAAAATAAAGCATGTTGACTTCCAGCGCAAAATGAGATTTGTTCTGACTGAAGGAAATAAAGATTCTGTCTTTGTTAAAAAGGCTGTCCTGTTCCTTTAAGATGTGGGGACTGATTAGCCAATCACTGGCCGGAAGCGGGAGTGCCTCCTGAATCGCGCAAGAAGAAAATTAGAGGAGGAAAACGGGCGCTCCGGTACAGCATAGCCGAACGCAAGCTCACAAGAACTTTTTGCTTAACGGTTTAATACCACAGTTCTCTGTTCTGTTTTCTGAAATAAGGCTAGTTAAGGTGTTTTGTGCGTTCATGACACCAGACCACACACACACACACCCACCCAGATACAAAGCTATTGCACCTTGATCAATGTCAATAAACCGTTCATTGCAACTACGGCCTGGTCATTGGAACCCCACCAATAAGCAAAGCCAGAGTTCTGGCTGACTCTCCACAGCGATTTGAACCATCCATTTACCAGCACAGTAAACTATTTTTCGGTCTTGTTTAAGGAAGTGTGACTAATAAATACCATTGGTGTGACAAAGGCAATATGATTGCTGACAACAACAAAAAAAAGCATTTGAAACTATGATCAACAAATGGCCTGTTTTCATAAACACGTTTTTAAGATATCTTCTGTCAAGTTATCACTTAATTTTTGAACCTTGTAGAGTTTCATGTGAATTCAAACATAGAATGAGCATCTTCATTTTCATCAACTTCATTAATGACACAACTGAAACTCTAAGGGACTGTGCTGACTGGATTGTGTTTAAGGACTCATGTGACGTATGCATACTCAGTAATGTCATACATAGCTTTCTGTAATTATATTTGCATATGCATGAAGTGAGTGACGTCTAACAGTAGAAATGAAACATGCTGCTGCCACAAGTTGAAACATGTAGAAATACAGTACAAAGCAGTTAAATATGAAGTTAGATTCGCAATAAGAACGGCCAAAGTAACCTGTGCCAAAACAGAAACCCCGCGACTCTGCCCAGGATAAGCGGGTATATGGATAAACCTTGCCCAGGATAAGCGGGTATATGGATAAACCTTGCCCAGGATAAGCGGGTATATGGATAAACCTTGCCCAGGATAAGCAGGTATATGGATAAACCCTGCCCAGGATAAGCAGGTATATGGATAAACCTTGCCCAGGATAAGCAGGTATATGGATAAACCTTGCCCAGGATAAGCGGGTATATGGATAAACCTTGCCCAGGATAAGCAGGTATATGGATAAACATTGCCCAGGATAAGCGGGTATATGGATAAACATTGCCCAGGATAAGCGGGTATATGGATAAACCTTGCCCAGGATAAGCGGGTATATGGATAAACCCTGCCCAGGATAAGCGGGTATATGGATAAACCCTGCCCAGGATAAGCGGGTATATGGATAAACCTTGCCCAGGATAAGCGGGTATAGATAATGGATGGCTGGATGAATTTAGGGCCAGATTTAGCTTTTTGCATGTGTAACAGGACAAGAAGCCTGGATTAGCTTTCATTTGAAAAATAAGATCAGTTTTCCTTAAACTCTAATGAACTGCATTTTACTCTGATAGAGAACATGGTACTGGCTGGCATTATGGAATATGGAATTAAAACATGGTATTAAGAAATGAAAATGTGAAATATTACAGATTGAGCATCTTGCTGTATTAATAGTACCATCAATGTGAGGAAGACACATGGAACGCGGACATATTCGTCCAAACGGTTAGATGGAGGCCTCTACATACATGCGTACATGCACGCGTGAATATGCACAGATAATCGAGCAATGAAACTTACTTAGCACGCGGATGGAGTCAACCACCACAGTAACATTGAACAGAGTTGTTAACATGGAATCGGGGTCCGTCACTGCTGTTATCAAGGTATTCACAACATCGTCCGTGCTGGGCAACGTCTCTGAACTGGTCCCGTTGAAAATCAGCACCACCTCTACAGCTGTCCTTTCTTCTCTGCGACTAATGAATGAAAGCGAGACGAAACAGTATAATACTTTGATAGGACAGCAAGCAAAGTGCATAAGATCTTTTAACGGAAATCTGCTGCGGCAAATATACTCGTAGTATGCACTTGCTGATTAAATGATTCATTTGACAAATATTGAATATTTCAGTGAAATGAATTATTTAATCCAAGTTCACAATTATGATATCCGATGAACGATTTTTCAAAGTACAAGGTCACTGCGGCGACACGTGAAAGCAAAGCTGAATTTCTGTTAACTTACCTGAATCCTGATAAAGCAGTCCCCACAAAAAGAAGCCCATACCGGATGCTAAAAACTGCATCACACTAGAAAAAAACAAAAACAAAAAAAGGAAAGCATTATCAAACTTCTGGAGAGGTTTTTTTTTAGGAAAGATGAATGATAATACTGTACATTTGCACAAGATTTTAAAATATACATATTAGGGCTAACAGAGATCATCTGTATCGTTAGTAGGATTGTTGTCATTTGTTGCTCAGTGGTTGGCTTCAAAAGGATTCTGTATCTCCTTCTGCAAGACTGAATTACAGCCACATAAAGCAGGCGGCAAACATGCAGTCAAAATCACGAGAGAAAAATGAAGGCAAAAAGTGTGTAATCACATTTTTGACGGTCAGATTAAGGATCTACAGAACTCTCGGCAAGTAACAGTTTGAATGCGTTTTTATATTTGCCAGACATGTAAAAGAAAATGTCTGAATGTTTTTGTATTGCAAATGGAAAGTGCAACGAATTGTACAGTACATTTATGCCCTATTCAAAACAATGAAAATGATTCTAGAAACACTCACAACTAAATGTTTATTCCAACATTAAACGGCCAGCTAGCTACTGTTACAAGTGAAAATCATAATGTGATATCAAAAATATTGATTGCAATTCAAGTGAAAAAAATCTGCCGAAAATACCTAATCAGTTATCCGAAATAAATTGTATGAATTGATCAACGGTTCACTCACGAATCCAACGACTGTTGCCGCTAAAACTTGATATTCTGCTGACTGGTTGTTTTCCAGTGCAGGCACAAATGGAACATCCAGGGTGGCCTGAAGAATTAGAACTTGAGTGGGAAGGGTTATGGCAGCTGCAGGCAAGGGGGATCCAGTGGCAGGAACCTCAGGAGTGGTAGATGTGGGAGCTGCAGTTGAGGTAAGTAGGAACACACTAATGCCATTTGTAGGATTACTGAGTTAGCTGGATAGCTGAACCGAGTAAAACTCGGAACACTCCCAAATCTGGAACGTGGACTGAAGTCCACGAGCTGTTCCGGGTTTTACTCAGCGCAGTGATCCAGCTGCAGTTCTGGTTTCTCTATGGAGTAGGCAGATCTGGGAAAATGCTCATGCTTCTTTCTTGAGCAATAGAGCAAGATATACAGACCTGAACAAACAGCACAGAATGCCCAAAGGCCACTCCAGGCTAAACAATGAACCCTCAGTTTAAAAAATAAAAGAAACACGCTTACAAAACCACACACATTCGCTTGAGGGCAATATTACTGTGACGTCACAATTATAATCCGTAGTTTAGATTTACCAGATAACTTACAAATTTGAGTTGAATGGACATTGACTAAACTGTGACAATTCTCAAGTAGTGAAGTCAGTGAGTGATTCTGAGTTCACATTTATAAAACTTCAGAAGTTGAGTTATTTATAGTTGATATCCAAAAATGATCATGATACTTTAAACTGAAGAGATAAAACAAGTGGACATGACTAAAGAGTGATACACACACACACACACACACACACACAAATCCTATGTTGTGCCTTTTTCCTTCATCCACCAACATGTACCCCAATTGTCTTTCTGTGGCACTGGATTAGTATGAATAAAAGATGCTCTATGAACTGAAAAGAAACTGAAAAATGTTGCTGGGCCACTTGGATCTCGAGATGATTACCAACATAATAAGAATATTCATTTTCTACATATGATACATACCAGTATACATGATTGTATCCTACCATGCCATGTCATATTAAAGTAATTTCATCTAAATGTTAAACTACATTAAGCTGGTAAACTAAATACTGACACTAAAATTCAACAATTTAATCTGAGCAGCTTAGTGTTTCTGATTTAATTATCCTCAGTCACATCAAATGTGTCTGTTCACAGATTTGTTTTTGCGCAAGAAAGGTGAGCCCATTTTGGTGAACTCCACAAATCTGATCATTTTCTTACCTGTCTGTGCATAGCACAAGGCCAGATATCCAATAAAAACAAAATAAAGCATATTGACTTCCCACGCAAAATGAGATGTTTCAACTGAAGGAAATAAAGATTCTGTATTGTTTAAGGAAGTGAGACTAATAAATACCAACCCAGAGGGCAGGGTGTTGTGTGACATCAACGACAATATGATTGTTGTGGCTTCCTTCAACTTGCTTTCTAAAAGCCACTTCAGACGCCTTATAGATATAGACATTTCCAACGCGTTATCTTTCAAGTTATTTGGCTTGCTTTACTCACGGTTGTGGTGACTTGTTTGGCTTGTCAGGCTGGCTTGATGTCAAATGGCTCGTACGGTTAATCAAAATAAATCAAGGGTGTTCCAACACACAGGCAAACTTAAATTATCAATGTTTACGTTAAACAGTAAACGGTTGAGAATGGTCTCTCGTCGGTGTCTTCCAGCCTCAAATTGCGCACACCTGTTTCTGTTAATTGGCTGGAGCGTCATGGGAATTGTAGTCCTATAATTTTCTATGGCCTACAGAGGTCACCACTAGGTGGCAATATTCTTTTGACTATTTACACAAAACAAAACAAAATTGGCTCTAACATACCGGCTCCTATTGTTATGGGCATCTTTCATAACAATAAACAAACAAACAAACAAAAAAGAGCCAGATAAAAAGGTTCAGACTTTAGGAGTCTATACTCTAGTTGTGGTAGACAGATGGTCTCGATTGTCTATCCTCCGTTCTTATTTTTTTTTTGTGAATTCTATCCATTTACATGAGTTCTGAAGGTGAAGGTGCATAATGTTTCTAAGGGCTGAGAGTCTGTTGTCACTGTGATCATCTCTGTAGGAAAAGCTCCATAGGTATGCGGCATGCCGTAACATGGCGGGATGGCATGCTGTAACATGGCAGGATGGCATGCCGTAACATGGGGGGATGGCATGCCGTAACATGGCGGGATGGCATGCTGTAACATGGCAGGATGGCATGCCGTAACATGGCGGGATGGCATGCCGTAACATGGGGGGATGGCATGCCATAACATGGGGGGATGGCATGCTGTAACATGGCAGGATGGCATGCCGTAACATGGCGGGATGGCATGCCATAACATCGCGGGATGGCATGCCGTAACATGGCGGGATGGCATGCCATAACATGGCGGGATGGCATGCCGTAACATGGCGGGATGGCATGCCGTAACATGGGGGGATGGCATGCCGTAACATGGGGGGATGGCATGCTGTAACATGGGGGGATGGAATGCCGTAACATGGCGGGATGGCATGCCATAACACGGAGGGATGGCATGCTGTAACATGGCGGGATGGCATGCCGTAACATGGCGGGATGGCATGCCGTAACACAGCGGGATGGCATGCTGTAACATGGGGGGATGGCATGCCGTAACATGGCAGGATGGCATGCCGTAACATGGGGGGATGGCATGCCGTAACATGGCGGGATGGCATGCCATAACATGGGGGGATGGCATGCCGTAACATGGGGGGATGGCATGCCTGCCAGCCCAATAGTAGAATGTAAGGGGGGGAGGGGGAAAAATAAATAAATGAATGAATCATTACTAGTTTCATGTGGCTGTGAGTGTATGTGGGTGTAGATGTGAAGGTGTATGTGTTGGTATAACAAAGTAGGGAATTGATAATCGAGTGCCCTGTTTGCTTAATATGTTGCATTTGGTTGTTTGTGGAGACAGTCATTTTTTCCCTGGGATATATACGAGGGGATCAGCCCACTGCATACTATTTAGTTTTTTCTTTGTTTCCTAGGTCAGGAGGACAAGTCTTCTTGGCGACAAAACTGCCGACCATATTACTTGCCCAGAGAATTCGCCTCTACGGTTTTTTTGGACATCAAAGTGGATGCAAAGACATGCATTGTGTGTGCAGCAAAGTGTAAATTTCATAACGTCAGACCACCATCACAGCCAGGAATTAATAATAATTGTTGAGATTAATTTAGTCACAGCACTTATCAGTCTGTCAGGAGACATTATTCAAAAATATTATACAATATATTAATACTTTATTGTCCGATTACACAGAAATATATCTTGCATCTAAACGTGGCACAGTTTGACATAGATACAAAGATGAAAGACATATACATCGACACAAAACATACAGATATTACATCCACATAAATATCTCTCTGATTATATCCCTCAACACCACCGGAGTCGCCATTTCCCACATTCTGAGTTCGCTTAAATGTGTGCAGGTTTTTACATCAATTTTGTATTTATAAATCCTTAATCCGCTGGGTAAAGTGGTGTAGACCTTTTTTGTGAGCACGCACATTTTTCATAAATGAGGCCCCAGGAGTATAAGGTACTGTAACAATCTTTATATCAATATGTCATTAAATATTAAACCCACAAATATATCTTTCACAGTAAACCCACTAATATACACGATATGACCTAAAGTATCTGGACACCCATTGGTCTGGGGCTGTTTTTCATGGTCTGGGCTAGGCTCTTTAGTTCCAGTGAAGGCAAATCCTAATGCTACAGCACACAATTGCATTCCACGCAATTCTGTGCTTCCCCAACAGTCTTGGGAAGGCCCTTTCCTGTTTCAGCATGGCAATGCCCCCAGGCACACAGCCAGCGAGGTCCATACAGAAAAGGTTTTTGTCAAGAACGGTGCAGAAGAACTTGACTGGCCCACACAGAGCCCCGAGCTCAACCGCATTCAACACATTTGGGATCAAGTGGAACACCAACTACAAGCCAGGCCTAATTACCCAATCAGTGCCTGACCTCACTAATGCTTTTCTGGCTGAATGGAAGCAAATCCATTCAACATTCCAACATCTAGTATAAAGAAGAGTGGAGGTTGTTATAGCAGCAAATCATTAAGCAAAGGACGAACTCCATATGAATGCCCATGATTTGAGATGAGATGTTGGATGTCAGGTGTCCACATACTTTTGGTCATGTAATGTATCTGTATGTGAGCGGGTCTGATATCATGACTTGCAGCTTAGATTCTACCTGAATGTATTTGTATTGTTGGTCTTTCTCAGTGTTTTTTTTTATTTTTATTTTTTATATTGATGCATTTCATATTTTGAGCTGACCAAATCAAATTATACGCACTGGTTGCTATGGCAATAAAGTACCGAATACAACTGAACTGAATTGAACTGAACTTTGAATGTGGACTAGGCCAAGAATCCTGGGCTGCTGTTTTCACCCATTGACTTGACCGATCTTCCTTTTTCCACAATGGACCAATGCTATTGCAGAATAGACCAATGTTATTGCAGAATGGACCAATGCTGTTGCAGAATCCAGTTTCATATTAAATGCTGGTCTCCACAGGTACCTGGACCGGGAGAATGGCATTAATTGTCGGTTGTTGCTCAAACCCCATCTTTCACTTACAGTACTATGAGGCCAGGCTGCCTGGTCCTTTTCCTGCAGATCTACTGTCCTGTAGGTTTTCACTCCAACCCTAACAGACCACACCTCATTCAACAGCTAGAGCAGGGCTGCCCAACCCTGTTCCTGGTGATCTATCATCCTGTAGGTTTCAACTCCAGCCCTAACAAAACACAACTCATTCAACAGCTAAAGATCTGCATTGAGCTGCTAATTAGTAGAGTCCGGTGTGCCAAATTAGGGTTGGAGTGAAACGTACAGGACAGCAGATCTCCAGGGACAGGATTGGGCAGCCCTGATTTTGACAATCAGCACTATAGCAGTCCACCGCAGAGCAGGTGATGTAAAAGTAGTTTGTGAACGGTCAGCATGCTCGTCTGCATGTAATGCAAAGCTTGTTCCATTGAAGTCAATGACAATTCCAAGTCATCACTAATTTCCAATTCTTCTTATGGATTTCACGGTAATCTTAATGGGTCCATGCAGTACTGCCTGAAGCGTTGTTTCAAACTGAAAAAGAGGAAAATAATGAAGTATGACCAAACAAAAATGCTGAAATCTTATTCAAATCTGTAGAGAGTAATCAGTGGATTACCATAACAGGACAAAAGTGTGTTCAGCTCTGAGATGATATTCACTGCAAATAAATTACAACTGACAATCAAATAGATCAAGTAAAATGTATTTAAACAAAGAAATATAACCTACCTCTCGCACAAATGGAATAATTGTAATGTTGTTAAGAGCAACAGTGGAACGGAGGGCAACATCCAGTCTTGCCAATGTTGTGAGGCCTGTAGACATTGAGAGATTTTACATGAGAATGGTAAACTACATTAGAGAGTAAGCAGGAAAACCACATGCATCCAAGGGACAGTGATGTCATTAAATATGTACTGACTGTTTGAAAAGGCTGTCGTAGACAGAGGAGCTGTTATATTTGGACCAGCTGTTGAAGTTCTGTTGGCTGTTGTAGTTGGAGGGGCAATTGTAGTTGGGACAGCTGTTGTAGTTGGAGCAACTGTTGTAGTTGGCGTGACTGTTGTAGTTGGGGCAACTGTTGTAGTTGGAGTGACTGTTGTAGTTGGAGCAAATGTTGTAGTTGGGGCAATTGTTGTAGTTGGAGTGACTGTTGTAGTTGGAGCAGCTGTGGTAGTTAGTCTATCTGTTGTACTTAGAGCAGCAGTGGTAGTTAGAGCTTCTGTTGTAGTTGGAACAGATGTGGTAGTTGGAGCAGCTGTTGTAGTGGGAACTGATGTGGTAGTTGGAGCGACTGTTGTAGTTGGAGCAGTAGTGGTAGTTGTTGCTTCTGTTGTAGTTGGAGCAGATGTCGTAGTTGGTACTTCTGTTGTAGTTGGAGCAGCAGTGGTAGTTGGAGCTTCTGTTGTTGTTGGAGTAACAGTGGTAGTTGGTGCTTTTGTTGTAGTTGGAGCAGATGTGGTAGTTGGTGCTTCTGTTGTAGTTGGAGCAGCAGTGGTAGTTGGAGCTTCGGTTGTAGTTGGAGCAGCAGTGGTAGTTGGAGCTTCTGTTGTTGTTGGAGTAGCAGTGGTAGTTGGTGCTTTTGTTGTAGTTGGAGCAGCAGTGGTAGCTGGAGCTTCTGTTGTAGTTGGAGCAGCAGTGGTAGTTGGAGCTTCTGTTGTTGTTGGAACAGATGTGATAATTGGAGCTTCTGTTGTAGTTGGAGCAGATGTGGTAGTTGGTGCCTCCGTTGTAGTTGGAGCAGATGTGGTAGTTGGTGCTTCTGTTGTAGCTGGAACAGCTGTTGTAATTGGAGCAAATGTTGTATTTGGAGCAGCTGTTGTAGTTGGAGGGGCAGGTGTAGTTGGAGCAGCTGTGGTAGTTGGAGCAAATGTGGTAGTTGGAGTGACTGTTGCAGTTGGAGCAAGTGTTGTATTTGGAGCAACTGTTGTAGATGGAGCGATTATTGCAGTTGGAACGACTGTGGTATTTGGAGCAATTGTTGTGGTTGGAGTGACTGTTGTATTTGGAGCAAATGCTGTAGTTGGTGCGATTGTTGAAGTTGGAGCAGCTGTGGCAGTTGGTGCAATTGTTGTAGTTGGAGGGATTGTTGTATTTGAAGGGAAAGTTGTAGTTGGAGCGACTGTGGTAGTTGGAGGGGTAGTTGTAGTTGGAGCAGCTGTGGTAGTTGGAGTGACTGTTGTAGTTGGAGCAGCTATAGTAGTTGGAGTGACTGTTGTAGTTGGAGCAGTTGTGGTAGTTGGAGCAACTGTTGTAGTTGGAGTGACTGTTGTAGTTGGAGCAGCTGTGGTAGTTGGAGTGACTGTTGTAGTTGGAGCAGTTGTGGTAGTTGGAGCAACTGTTGTAGTTGGAGTGATTGTTGTAGTTGGAGCAGTTGTGGTAGTTGGAGCAACTGTTGTAGTTGGAGTGACTGTTGTAGTTGGAGCAGCTGTGGCAGTTGAAGCAATTGTTGTAGTTGGAGTGATTGTTGTAGTTGGAGCAGTTGTGGCAGTTGGAGCAATTGTTGTAGTTGGAGTGATTGTTGTAGTTGGAGCAAATGTGGTAATTTGAGTGATTGTTGTAGTTGGAGGAAATGTTGTAGTTGGAGGGATTGTTGTAGTTGGAGCAGCTGTGGTAGTTGGAGTGACTGTTGTAATTGGAGCAACAGTTGCAGTTGGAGTGACTGTTGTAGTTGGAGCAGCTGTGGTTGTTGGAGCAAATGTTGTAGTTGGAGCAGTTGTGGTAGTTGGAGCAACTGTTGTAGTTGGAGTGACTGTTGTAGTTGGAGCAGCAGTGGCAGTTGGAGCAATTGTTGTAGTTGGAGTGATTGTTGTAGTTGGAGCAGTTGTGGTAGTTGGAGCAACTGTTGTAGTTCGAGCGACTGTTGTAGTTGGAGCAAATGTGGTAATTTGAGTTATTGTTGTAGTTGGAGGAAATGTTGTAGTTGGAGGGATTGTTGTTGTTGGAGCAGCTGTGGTAGTTGGAGTGACTGTTGTAATTGGAGCAACAGTTGTAGTTGGAGTGACTGTTGTAGTTGGAGCAGCTGTGGTTGTTGGAGCAAATGTTGTAGTTGGAGCAGTTGTGGTAGCTGGAGCAACTGTTGTAGTTGGAGTGACTGTTGTAGTTGGAGCAGCTGTGGCAGTTGGAGCAATTGTTGTAGTTGGAGTGATTGTTGTAGTTGGAGCAGTTGTGGTAGTTGGAGCAACTGTTGTAGTTGGAGTGACTGTTGTAGTTGGAGCAGCTGTGGCAGTTGGAGCAATTGTTGTAGTTGGAGCGATTGTTGTAGTTGGAGCAGTTGTGGTAGTTGGAGCAACTGTTGTAGTTCGAGCGACTGTTGTAGTTGGAGCAAATGTGGTAATCTGAGTGATTGTTGTAGTTGGAGGAAATGTTGTAGTTGGAGGGATTGTTGTAGTTGGAGCAGCTGTGGTAGTTGGAGTGACTGTTGTAATAGGAGCAACAGTTGTAGTTGGAGTGACTGTTGTAGTTGGAGCAGCTGTGGTTGTTGGAGCAAATGTTGTAGTTGGAGCAGTTGTGGTAGTTGGAGCAACTGTTGTAGTTGGAGTGACTGTTGTAGTTGGAGCAGCTGTGGCAGTTGGAGCAATTGTTGTAGTTGGAGTGATTGTTGTAGTTGGAGCAGTTGTGGTAGTTGGAGCAACTGTTGTAGTTGGAGTGACTGTTGTAGTTGGAGCAGCTGTGGCAGTTGGAACAATTGTTGTAGTTGGAGTGATTGTTGTAGTTGGAGCAGCTGTGGTTGTTGGAGCAAATGTTGTAGTTGGAGCAGTTGTGGTAGTTGGAGCAACTGTTGTAGTTGGAGTGACTGTTGTAGTTGGAGCAGCTGTGGCAGTTGGAGCAATTGTTGTAGTTGGAGGGATTGTTGTTGTTGGAGCAGCTGTGGTAGTTGGAGCAGCTGTTGTAGTTGGAGTAGCTGTGGTTGTTGGAGCAAATGTTGTAGTTAGAGTGGCTGTTGTAGTTGGTGTTGCTGTTGTAGTTGGAGCAGCTGATGTGGTTGGAGTGATCGTTGTTGTTTGAGTGACTGTTCCAGCAGTTGTTGTAGCAGCTGTTGAGTGATTTTAAGTTTAGATTTTGAAAACTTAAAAAGCTGAGTTTTATAGCCAAAAATTATCATGATACATTAAGTGGAAGAGAATAAATAAGTGGACATGATTAAATGTGGCTGTTGATTTTTACACTGCACACACACGCATACACACAGCCCTGCGTTGTGCCTTTTCCTTCATCCACCATCCAGTCCCACTGATGTCTCTCTGTGCCACTGGATTAGCATGAATTAGTACAAATGAGTGACATCCTTTGAGTCACAACTGAAAAAAAACGTTGCTTACCACTAGGTGGCACTGTTGCCTCCTAAGACGATTATGCCCACAATAAATTGAATGACTGGACCATATTCATTTTCTCAATCACACGCCTTCATAAAAAGATGTTGAGGTGATGCTCAAAGTTTGACAATGTAATATAAGAAAACAAGTTATTAAATCACTGCCATAGAGTGTTGTCTTAAGTGGGGACAAAGGTGATAATAATACTTCGGGCCCAAAGATGGGGACAAATAAAATACTGCAGGATCACGTACAACTTCATTCAGCGGTGATGGGGCCTAGTGTCAGGTTTATCACAGGGCCCAAAATCACTGGCAGTGCCTCAGCTGCCATGATATGTTTGTATTTATAGCATTGGACTAAAATGGCAAATTTTTATTTTTTCCGACAGTGCCAGGTCATATTAAAGTAGATTCATTTGAATGTTTAAAAATATTAAACGGGCAGTTCACCCAAAGCTGAAATTGACAAAACATGCGTTTTAGGCTTCTGGCCTGTACAGACATGAGATGGTGTCGCTGTGAGTTACTCTTTCTGATAAACCCCCACCCCCCCCCCCCCCCCCCCACCCCCCAAAAAAAGAGTTGATTTAATATGGATTAATGTGCCTCAAGGTTACACATTAATTGAGTACTCATTATAGCAGTATGAATTTAAGGCCAGGATTAGCGACGCAAGTTCTAAAACCTAAAGGAAAAAAAGGGTGAGGGTTAACGTGGGTTCTATAAACGAGGGCGCTGGTGGGGAAATGTATTCTACTCTACAAGCCTTAAAAAGTGTAAAAGAAGAAATCACCAAACAGATAGGTGACTTAAAAGCAGATATCCAAAAACACTCAACTGAAATGAAATACTCAACGGAACTTTTTAAAATTACCTAAGTAAGTGAAGGACTTGCTAATGGTTTTTAAAAAACACAAAAGATAATATTCGGGAAGTTGAATCCATAACCGGGAGATGAATGAAAAGACGGCAACCGGCGCACCGATGAAACAACAAAAATATACCTTTCGAAACAATATAAACTACTGACTGAAAAGGCGGATTATTTGGATAATAAATCCGTGCAGGACAACGTGAGGATTTATCAGGTGAAAGAATGAAGCGAGGAAGACGACGCTGGGATTTCTGAAAGCTTTCATATCAGAGAAGCTGGATATTCTAATGAAGCAGTTGAACATAGTAGCCGACCATCGTTTCCTCCTGAACAAACCCACTGGAGACGACGTAACTCCGCGCTCCATCGTGGTTCCCTTTTTACCATTTGGGACGCTCGCCAAAAGGTTTTGAAATCACCTTGAGCCGGTTGATTTAATTCGCGGTATGAATGTGACGAGAAGCGCTTTGTTCTTTGAATGCATAACACGCAATTCCTTGCCCCCCCGGCCGACAACTTCCAACAGCACGGTCGACAACATCGGGTGACACCAACGGTCGACCGCACCCGGTGTCACCGACCCTAGTGACGCCACTGGATCAAGATGACTTTTGTAAGGTGCAGAAAGAAACAAGTCAATTCATTCTTTTCCTCAAAGTCACGTCTCTACCACTCACGTGTCGTAATAGTCCGGCTGCACCAGACTAACGCAGTTACAGTTGGCGCACTTCGGTAGTTCCAGATGAAACGGTGCGCAAATGAAGCTCTGTGGTCTGTTCGTAAGTAGCCACAGAATTATATTTGGAGAGAGACGTTGCGGTAGAATTTTGCGAATGTAAATTTTTTGGCGCTTTGAGGACACATGAAGATACACCCGCGAGGTCCGTTTCATCAGGTTGAGCTGCAGGGTATGTCTACAAAACTTGTAACTTTTCAACTAAACTATCCAGATACCCAAAGTAGTATTTGTCTAAGAGGTCTACAGCTTAATTTTATTTTTGGGTGAACTGCCCCTTTCTCCAACTACATTTTAATACTAAAAATCAAAAATCAAATCTGAGCAACTGTTCCGATTAAATTATTTTCAGGCACATCAAATATTTGGTCATGGACCCTTCTCCTTACTTCACTCTAAATTGTGACAGAAAGGTGAGCTCACTTCAGTGAACTCCAAACATCTAATCATTTTCTTACCTGACTGTCCAAAGGATAAATATCCAATCAACAAAACAAAATAAAACATGTTTGCTTCCAGCACAAAGTTAGCTTGTTCCAGGTGAAGGAGGGAAAAAGAATTCTGCCTTGTTTAAGGAAGTAGGACTGATAAATAGCCTACCAGTCCAGAGGGGAGGGTGTTGTGTGATATGAAAGGCAATAGGATTGCTGCCGAAAAGCAGTTGAAAGTGTGATCATCAAATGGCTTGTTTTCATAAACACTGGAATTATTTATTTACATTTTTTTACCCTGGAGAGTTTTGTATCATGGGAATTAAGACATAGGATCAGAACCTTCACGGACCACCACATTACCAATTACAATGACTTTATGAAATAGATAGAATTAGCTATCTCTTCAAGTAGGGTAACAAAGCTGGATCTGGTCCTGAACAGGGAACTGCTGGTTGGCCATTTCCCCACTGCCATGGTGAGGGTACGCGGCCACCCTGAAGTTTTTTGTGGGAGCCAATGAGCGAAGCCCAAGTCCACTACCCCATGAGCGCTAACAAGATGCGATTATCAGTAACGCCATAAATGAACACAGTCAACAAGGACAAAATGTGAACAGGAAGGAGAATCTTTCAGTGACTGACAAGCTGCTTTGTTGTTGGTTGCTATGATATTAGGTTAATGATATGGTCAGTAGCCCTCTGCAGTCAGTAAAGTACTTTGTACAATGTTAGTATATCTTGGGGGAAAATAATTATTAGGTGAGTCAGTTCAGAACATAAGGAAATCTGTGGCTGCTTCCGAAATCGCATACTATGCACTACATTCTATATGTCATTTTTAACATGTCCAAAACAATAGCATGAATGAAATAGCATACAAAAAATACCAGGATGTCATGCTACATTGAATGAAATATCGTAGCATACAAACACTGCACACTGTGTTTGGCATGAGTATCCCACAATGCATTGCGATAGTTCACAGCCCAAGCAACCAGACATCAACCAATAATGGCATAGGGGGGTGGAATACTGCACACCTGTCTCACACCATTATCAACGTACAAGGTGCTGAAAGGAAGTGGAGCTTTTTACTCATACAAAAAAGCGCTGAATGATAGTATATGTAGGACGTAGTATGCGATTTCAGACACAGCCTGTGTCTTTCTACTGTGTGCTGCTGCTGTCTTTTCTGAACACACTGACACAAAGGTTCCTCACTCCTTCCTGGGGTTACCACTCAATAATGCCCACAAGGAATTCTTACTTAATCTACAGGCTTCCCATTCGTATTATTATGTAAAGTTTTATTAGGAAATGTACTGTGTGTTTTAGAAGAAGACATACTTTAAAGAACCCTGTGGGGTAATTTGTCCTCTGCATTTGACCCATCCTTAGTTACCTAGCTGCCTCTCTTGTGCTGCGCCCAGAAACCAACTCCAGTTCTGAGGCAAGTGCTTTGGTCAAGGGCACCTGCAGGAGCGTACCCAACATGCATTTCTGCACAGGAAGGCCCCAAGCCGAAATTCAAACCCACGACCATCTTGCTGTGAGGTGACAGTGCTAACCACCGTGCCCACCATTCAACACGAGCTCATTGTGCTTCTAAACGTCCGTCAGTGAGTGACCACAATTTGTCATGCATAGCCCACCGCGGCAGTCCTGCCTGCGCGCCGTGGTAAGAAGAAGTTGCTGTTCTCCTTTATATCTCATAGGATAGGATGTATGTTACGCCTGTGACACTTAAATTCAGGGATGTTCCGGTCCGTTGTGGCGGAACCGGAAATGCCCGGGAAAAAATACGTCTGCAGTAGCTTGCTTCCTAGTGCACGAGAAGCTAGGTAGCTATGTTGTTTTGCATCCTTATAACTAGTGCGCAAAGATAGATAGTTTTGAATTTGCCAACTATGAAACGGAATCCCAAGAAAACACTAGCCGCAGCAAGTAAGAAGTACGTCGTTTTTCTGACTAGTAGCTTTCAAGGAAGTTTACAATCCAATGAGTCAGATGGAGCAAATCGCTAGCTTGCTAACTGGTTCTCACATCAATATACCTTACTCGTCACGTGTTATTTTACGTGTTTGACTGGCCTCATCTGAGCTGTCCAGAGCATATTCTAACGGTGCATCTGCAATAAATGTACGTAGCAGTAGCTTGGCTTTATAATTGTATTACTTATTAATATTACCGCTGAGTGGCTACCTATCAGTCGTGTGTGTAGCAGACAAACTGAGTTAAGTTACCTAGCACCTAGCTAGTCAGCTAGCACAGCAAGTAGCAAAAGTGTTATGTAGCTTGATTGTGCTAACTTTACTTGTAGTAGCTACAAGAATTTGGGTTTTTACCAAGGGAAAGCGTTGCAATTAAATTAACTATTTTCTGTTTCAGGACGCCGTGCTCAAAATAGCTGTTAGGTTTTCAGCATTGAAAATGGACAGAGACCTACTGCGACAGTCCTTGTCATATCATGGACCGAGTCTGTATTCCTTTCTAAAAGGTGAACAGAATGAGAATCCGGACTTTAAGTTAATTGCGTCAGACCTCTCCAAGGCCCCGAACCAAAGGTAACCAATTTTACTATTACTGAAATACACACGTTAGTGTTGCTTATAAAATTCAGCTTTCAGCACTGTGAACTTATTTCTGCGGAAAAAGCACTGGGTCACTTACTCTTGAGGAAGATCACACAAAAAACTACCGTTTCACTTGATTTTAAGGAGCGTTGCTTTATTTGTAAGTAGTTCGTCTGTTTTTCAAAGGAGAGACAAGGGTGCCGACAGTGCTTCTGTTGAACAGTTCATCGCTAGAAAAGCGGATCTCCTGTTTGCGCATTCGTGGAAATCGAGCACGCCTGCTGAAGACGAGTGGCCAGAAGAGACGGAAGGTAGCACGGCTCTTCGACACGTTCTGGGACAGACACCGTAATTTTCATTGCAGCTATTTATATTTTTGAAATTAATGTCTTGTTCTTCACAGAGCCGTATGCAGTCATGCCGCCTCTGGAGCAGTTTTTGGACGTCCCATTCGATGAAAGGCGGGACCTGTTCTACCGGGATGTGGAGCGCGGGGACGCAGTTATCGGGCGGATCAACTCCATCCGGGACTTTGGATTTTTCGTCACACTCGTCTGCGTGGGCGGAGGACTAGAGAGGGATATCGAGGACCTGGAGCTCACAGTAGGTCACTCCACACAAGGAGAACTAAAGTCGCTTTTCCAACACATGGTACTCGACTCGACTCTACTCAACTTTTTTTGGTTTTCCACCAGGCAAAAGTTGTGGATAGCACCTGGTACTTTTTTTGGTATCACGTCCGTCGAGGTTCCAAGCGATACCAAAATGTGAAGTGAAAACACTGATTGGTCAGAAACGGCAGTTTCATGCAGCGTCCCTATGACGACCAGCTACATTGACGGGGTACTATCTGCAGTGGAAAACGAAGTACCTGGTACCAAAAGCGAGTCGAGTCGAGCCGGTACCATGCGGTGGAAAAGCGGCTTAAGCAGTACGGCAGGAGAGGCAGTGCTGCACTGTGAACAAAGTCACCACTACAGGGGAGTAGTTAGTACAGGCAGCTCTATTCACGTGACTGTATGCAAGATGCAGCACAGCATCGAGTGCCGTATTACCTTTATAAAATGGTTACAACGTATAGAAACAGTTAATTGATGAGACGTTATTTTGTAATTTTATTTCGCAAGTAGCGGTTTGTGTGCAGAATGATACTGAGGTTGTTAGGGTTGGAGTGAAAACCAGCAGGACAGTAGATCTCCAGGAACAGGGTTGGGCAGCCCTGCCAAAAAAAAATGTGTTTTTGTAATCTGTGGATGCGCAATCCCAATCCCACAGCCTCACCCTCTCTCCCTGCTCTGTCCTCCTCCTCAGGCACTGTGTCCCATCAGAGACGTGCCGTCCAATGGAAACCACGACGACCCTCTATCATACTACCATATCGGAGATCTCATTAGAGGTGTGTCTGGTAGGCCATTCCAACAAAACATTTAACTCGCAGCAAGGACCGATCCGTTTCTGGATCTAGTTACAATTTATGCTCTCAATTAGCTCAATCATTTCTTGATCTGACATATAAGCACCAGCTACAGCAGCAGGCTGCAAGTGTGTGCTGAAGATTTTGCTGTGCTCAAGTACAGGAGTGAACCAGTGTAGTTTATAAAGATGTCAGAAAACTAAAATGAAGGTAATTGGACGGAACAAAAATCAGCCTGCATACTGGCCCTCCAGGACCGGTGTTGTGCACCCCTGCTTGAACTCATGCTTTTTCTCCACACTTTGGAATAACCAACCACTGCTAATTATTCAGGAGAGTGCAGACAAGCCCATGCTGTCCTCTGAAGCATGCCAAGCCAAGCCAAGCCAAGCAAAGCCATGCCATGCCATGCGAAGACATGCCAAGTGCCGTCTGACTGGAGTATCATGTGTTTTTTTTACAGCTGGGGTGAAGGACATTGACCGTTACCATGGCAAACTGACCCTCTCTCTCCACACCTCTTCACTCTCCCCACACCTGGCCAAGCTGAAGCTGGGGGTGATTAGTAAAGAAGACCTGCCGTTACACTACATGTGAGGAGAAACGCGGTTCTTACGGGTCTTTCGATTGGTGTGTGAAACGGGGTGGTGGGGGGGGGGGGCGGGGGCGGGGGGGGGGGGTTACACTACATGTGAGGAGAATCATGAGTATAGTGGGTAAGGAACTGGCCTCAACTGAAGAGTTGCAGGTTTGATTCCCAGGTGAGTAAGGTACTTATCCTGAACTGCCATAGCAAACATCCAGCGTCCAGCTATATATAAATGGTTTGTATATATAAACGTTGTATTTACTTTTCAGCCGAGGTGAGAAAATAGCCAATGGCAGTACTGACAGCTATGAGCAGGTTCTAGAAAGCTCCCTGGGATTCTCCAATCCGTCGAACGTGGAGTTCCTCCTGCGAAGGCTTGGCATCAGTGAAGTGCAGCCGCCATCGCTGATGAGGGGCCTACAGAGGTTCGCTCTTCATCACTCGGCTGATCTCGCTCTTCATCGCTTGGCTGATCTGCCGCCGCTGCTGCATTGGTTCTTACCAGCTCAAATGTGAACTTCTTTTTCCACACAGCAAGTACTTCCAGGAGGACGACTACGGGACGTCCATCAGAAAGAAGCAGTCAGCCTCCTGGGCCTTGAAATGGTACAGTCACACAGTCCTCTTCACAACCAACTAGAAGCCGTACCTTCCCTTCTTTACGGAAAATGTCTTCCTCAAAGAATAACCAGCCACGCGTTAAGTAGCTGTTAATAAGAAAAGTCATCTTTAGCTTTGATCGAGTGAATAATCGGGGGAGGTGTGACCGGGGGGAATTGAATCGGGCGATCACTTTTGGAATGTCCCGTGTTTCAGTGTGAAGATCGGAGTGGACCACTTCAAGTCCGGACGACACGTTGACGCGATGAACGAGTACAACAAGGCCCTGGAGATCGACACGAACAATGTAGAGGCTCTGGTGGCCCGTGGTGCGCTGTGAGTACAGCTGAGCTTCTCTGGACCCAAACGGACGCCATTTTACTCTGTAGCCCAGATACTCAAACCCGGGCCAGGAGGTCTGCAGTGCTGCTGGTTTTTTCTTTTCTACCTTATTAATGTCTGAGACCACACTCATCTTGGGGGTATTTGATGAAACAGGATTACTGGGTTAGCTGGATAACTGCGCTGAGTAAAACCCGGAGCAGCTATTTTTCCTTCAGTCTGTGTTCCAGATTTGTGAGAGTTCCGAGATTTACTTAGTGCAGTTATCCAGCTAACCGAATAATCCTGCTTCGCGAAACAGGACCCAGGGCCCTCTGAATAGAGGGGAAGAATGAAAACCAGCAGTGCTGCGGACCCTGAGAGTACCTTATCAGCATCCATAATCAATATTTTTACACCTTTTTCTTATTATTAATAATTATTTTAATAATTACATTTGTATTCTTGTTTTGCTTTAGAAAGCTTTGCTTGTTGGGCACTGCGATTCAGCAGCTAAGCGACATCACAAGTAAACACGCAGCATTTAAACCAGATTTCTATCTCTTCGGTTTGTGCTTTACCCAAACGATGCATCAGAACGCGGTAAAGCGGGTCGGCTGTCGCATGTGAACGTTCTCTAAGATGGCCCTGCAGGCTCCTGATGTTGTGTGTTGAGCTTCAGGGCTTTATCGGGGGGAAGGGTGGAGATGTACCTGGCTGTTTGATGTTCTCCAGGTACGCCACAAAGGGAAGCCTGGTCAAGGCGATGGGCGACTTTGAGCTGGCTCTGGAGGCCTGCCCAACGCACAGGAACGCCAAGAAGTACCTGTGCCAGACACTAGTGGAACACGGCGGGCAGTAAGTGCATTGCATCGTGGGACTTTCCTGAGAACACTTATTTAATTTACTCAACAGAGCATTGGTTGTATTTTGCTCATTTGCCCTTAATGCGCTGGGCGCTGTATGAAAATGAAATTGATTGACTGACCGACCGACTGAGTTGGGCTAAGGCGTTCCCTGCGATGCTAGGCTGGAGGAGCAGGAGAAGCTGGTCACGGCTGAAGGTCTGTACAGGAAAGCCCTGGCATTGGACGAGACCTTCCAGGAGGCGGAGTCAGCCTTGAAGAAGCTGCAGCTACGCATCCAGGTGAGCCTGTATTAAGAGCAGATTTCCCTTTTAAACAGAATAAGACCAGATTTCCCTTTTAAACAGAATAAGAGCAGCTTTCCCTTTTAAACAGAATAAGACCAGATTTCCCCTTTTAAACGACATAAGAGCAGCTTTCCCTTTTAAACACAATAAGACCAGATTTCCCTTTTAAACAGAATAAGACCAGATTTCCTTTTTAAACAGAATAAGAGCAGCTTTCCCTTTTAAACAGAATAAGAGCAGCTTTCCCTTTTAAACAGAATAAGACCAGATTTCCCCTTTTAAATGACATAAGAGCAGCTTTCCCTTTTAAACACAATAAGACCAGATTTCCCCTTTTAAACGACATAAGAGCAGCTTTCCCTTTTAAACAGAATAAGACCAGATTTCCCCTTTTAAATGACATAAGAGCAGCTTTTCTGTTTTAAACAGCATGAGAGCAGCTTTCCCTTTTAAACAGAATAAGACCAGATTTCCCCTTTTAAATGACATAAGAGCAGCTTTCCCTTTTAAACACAGTAAGACCAGATTTCCCCTTTTAAATAGCACAAAAGCAGCTTTTCTGTTTTAAACAGCATGAGAGCAGCTTTCCCTTTTAAATGGCATAAGAGAATCTTTTCCTTTTTAAACAGCAAAACAGCAGCTTTTAAGTCGAGAAGACCAAGCGCACATCTCTCTGTTTAAGGAGACTAAAATGGGTTCTACTTTAAAGCAAATGAAAAGCGGGCCCAAGTCCTCAGACTCCACCCGAGTGGTGGATTTCAGACCGTGGAAGTAAAACACGGACTAGGACCCAGGATGGCTGTGAGCGCAGTGTTGGTCGGGTAGAATAAAGATATCTGTATGTCACAGTATGCAAGGCCACACCCCAGTGTTTACTGTCATCTGCGCATCATCCTGCTGATTGGTGGATTGATTTGATTGGTCGAATTGGCTTCTGAACTGTGCCGAAGCTCTGTGAGTCTGTGAGCTAGCAAAGCATTCCTGCTTCTCTGGTTATTCTGACAAAGTGTTTTCTTCTCTGTGTGTCTCTGTGACGCGGGACCTCGCACCTTGGCTGCACGGGTTTCTTGCGAATGGCATCTCCCTGAAAACAAACTGGAACCTGACCGAAAACGGTTTGTATTCCGAACTCGGTCTTCACGTGGTAACTATAACTTTATTATTATTTTTTTTAAATTCCCTCAAATGAACACAAACGCTACTTTTTGACTGCTCGTAATTTTTAACATGCGGGACGGTAATGTGGGAAACCTTTGGATGTGTGTGTGTGTGCGTGCACGCACCTGCGTGCATGCCTATTGTGTTACCCATCCTTCCTGTCGACTAAATGCGAAACTGCGACCGATGTTCACCTGTCCTCTTTTTTTTAACGTGGCTTGCGTTATCGCTCGGTTACTCGCATGCTCCGACCCCAACACCTGTGGCACCTCTCTGGGGTTTGGTCTGGGGGGGGGGGGGGGGGGGTTGGGGAACTGTACCTTGCTAACCTGCCTGAAATTTCACTCCGAAAATGACCTGCATTAAAGAAATCCCTGAAACGGAAGGAAGAGGAGGAAGCAGCGAGGGAAGAGAGAGAGTCTCAGTGTGTGGAGACGAGCGCGGAAAAATTGCGTAAGATCTTAAAAGAAGAGAAAAGGTAAATGGACGCGTGGGTCAGCGCCGCGGAGGAGAGAGAGCCTTCGCTCGCTCGCTCGCTCGCTCGATCGGGCCGAGACGTCTCTCGTGTTCTGCTGTTCATGCGGCCGTCTTGCAGGGATTTTTTTTTTGTGTGTGTAAAAGTGTTGATCGGTAGGTACGGTGTGCTGAAGGTTTGAAGGTAAGGTCAACGTCCGCAGCTTGTTGATATAAAACAACAGATTTCCACTTGGAAATTTGATAATATGGGGGGGGGGGGATTCTAGGGAAGGGGACTGTAAGACTTCTAACCATGGAAAATTAAAAAGGCTGTTTTGGAGGCAACATTTATTTACTGTGGAATCTCAGAGCTTCAAACACTTTGAGGTTTAGAATGCTGATGTGTGTAACTTTGAAAGTGCCTACTCCAGTCTTATTTTTGTATCTCTGAGATTGTACTATATTTATAATTTCTAAATCACAATTAGTCATGGGTACAGAGAAGAGATTTGATGAAGCATGATGAATATTTTACAAGCTTGCAAATTTCAACTTGATATGTGCTTTCCGATTTCAGTTCCTTACTTTGTTTCCAAGATGGAACCATTGAGCCTGTGAGAAAATTGTATTCAACTCATGGAATTTCCCTTTTCTTTTTTTCGTAGAATGAAAAGGAAAAGGAGGAGATCATCGTCTTCATCCTCAACATCCAGTACCACCTCCTCCTCCTCCTCCTCCTCCAGCTACAGAAAGTCAAAGAAGAGGAGGCGCAAGCACAGGAGGTCCTCGCGTAGCCATAGGAAACGCCACCGCAGGGTGTCCTCCCGCGACGCCAAAGAGGACTGCTACCCGGCCCCAGCAAACACGTCCGCTTCCTTCCTGTGCCAGAAACAGGAAGTGGCTAAGTTGCTGGGGGGGCCGGAAAGGCCAGAGGATTCTGGCAGCTCGTATGCCAAAGGTCGAAGGTCGCGCCTCTCGACATCCTCTCCTTCGGTCGGCATCGCGGACGCCCGTCGAGGTAGGTGTGAAGACAACCCCGTTTTTGGTCCCGGAGAGGGAGGCCGGGAGAAAGATCGGTGTGAGGAGGAGTTCGGGCCTCTGGCTTCTCCGCGGAGCCGCGAGGTCCGGGCCGGGGAGAGGAGGCTGAGCGGGAGAGAGAAGGAGGAAGCCGGGGTCCAGAGGAGGGCCGAGGAGGAGCGCGGCGCGTACGAGAACGCGAGAGGCAGGAAGTGCTCCGAGTCCTCCACCGGCTCCGAGTATTCCCGCCGGTCCGATTGGCCCGCCAAAGAGTACGCCGCCCGGGGCGGCAGCCGCCGAGGGTCCGACAGCAGCTGGCACGAACCCCCCTCGAGCGCCGACAGGAAGCTGGCGAGCGCGAGAACTTCAGACCGCGGCGTCTCCGGCGGCGGGTCGCGTAACGGTCAGGGGGCGTCCGGCGGGAACTCGAAAAAAGGCCTGCCGACAAACCTTCTGGACATCTTCAGCCAGATAGCGGAGTTTGAGAAGGAGAAGTGCAGGGAGCTGAAGAAATGAGCCGAGCGTGTCGGGCTACCTTCAGGGGCAGCGGTGCCGTGCGCCTCCTCCGCTGTGCGCCACCGTAAGGACAGGAACTCTGGACGGCATTGGGGCCCGTGTTCTAACACTGTAATGTGCTCTGGAATTAATCAGAGGGCCCCGGGTCCTGCTGATTGCAGCCAGACGATCCTGAACTGGTGTGCAGGTTAATCTGCAGATATCCTGGGTCCCCGGTCCAGGTGCTGCCGTGAGCCGCTGGTGCTGTTGGTGCGTAATGTATTTGTAATGGCGTAAAATTGGGGAACAGACCATAAGTTGCTTCATCCTTCATTCACACTGAAAACCGTACTGATGTTAAAGTCCGTGGGACCCGTGTTGTTCTGGGATATTTTACCAGTCAGTACGCTGTGAAAATACAGAGCTGTTCAGCTACCCGTGTCAGCCACATGACCTCTTAATCCTTTCTGTCAGCTGTAGCAGTAGTCAATAGTGAAACATTAACGGCCTACAGACCTTTTTTTTTTTTGTTGTGTTTTTGTGCTCAGAATTTCATAAAGAATTCGATCTACAGTATGCAGAAATGTGCCAAGCAATGTATTTTTTTCTTTTTTCTCCCAACAGTTGGTACTCATTAGTTTTGAGCTTGTGTTAAAGCGCATATGAACGTATGAAATTCTGCGTGTACATGCATATCGCGTAATAAAACACACCACATGGCTGTGCGGTTGTCAGTCACATCCTTTTTCAAAAAGGCAATTAGAAGGCAGAACAGAGAGAGCACCAGTAGCATTTAAACTGATGCATTGCAGCCCATCAAAAATACCGTTCTCCATATTTGTCATGTATGGACATTCAGTATACTGTCTTTACGTTTTTGTTATAGTGGAAGCTGTTCTGATATTTTCAGCATTTAACCACAGGTGTAACAATAATATCCCGACAACACTGACATAAGTATATTACATACCGAAGGAAAAACCCAAGTCATCACAAAACTGTAACATTACTGATCCTGCTCGCCCAATCTCAGTAAACCTGTCAGGCCAGTATAACCCCACCATCAAAGACACCAGTTTAAGGTTTACATAATGCTGGTTCAGCAGAATGTTTATCTACTACCATTGCACTTGTTATCACACTTAGTATCAAACCCTGCCGACTCCCTGCACAGTGAACACAGTCTGGTCTCATTACATTACAGGCATTCAGCAGACGCTCTCATCCAGAGCGTCTGTAATGCCTTACACAACTTTTTGCATGGCATTTTCATTGGTGTATATCCAGCTGTCTAATTGGATACAATCAGCCACAACATTAAAACCACCTGCATTTTTCTGATTTAGTATTTTATTTTCTCTGTTTGTAATCAAACAATTCACACGTGGTCAAAGTGCAGACTCAGAGCTTTTATTAAAGGGTATTCTTATACATTTTGGTTTCACCATGTAGTAATTACAGAACTTTTTATGGTACTTATGGTTTCACCATGTAGTAATTACAGCACTTTTTATTTCAGTGTTTTAGACAAATTAACATAATGTCAAATAGAAGAGTCATGTTTTGTATTTGGTTGCATATCTTTGCATGCCATGACTGCCTGATGTCTGTGACCTATCAACATCATCAGAGTCTGGATCTCTTATCGTCAGGTTGTCCTACAAGTGATAAAAAAAACTCATTGCATTTGAATGGATCTCTATGGGAATTGGGTCGTGGGACTAGATTCAGCTGTAAATTATGCTGATGCAGTATGGAACACATTCGTTGGCTAAGTGGCTTTAAGTCATCAAGGGTCCAAGGTATCAAATGAGCCTCAAACCACCGTGCTGCTGCCAGATATGCAGTATGCGCTTGTAGGACAACCTGACAATAAGATATCCAGACTCTGATGATGTTGATAGGTCACAGACATCAGGCAGTCATGGCATGCAAAGGATATGCAACCAAATACAAAACATGACTCTTATTTGACATTATGTTAATTTGTCTAAAAACACTGAAATGGGGGACTACGTATAAAAAGTGCTGTAATTACTACATGGTGAAACCAAAATGTATAAGAATACCCTTTAATAAAAGCTCTGAGTCTGCACTTTCACCACGTGTGAATTGTTTGATTACAGAGAAAATAAAATATTAAATCAGAAAAAGTCAGATCGGTGTGTACTGAAGCAATGTGGGTTAAGTACCTTGCTCAAGGGTACAATGGCAGTGTCCTTTAGGTTACAAGACCAACACCTTACCCATTACACTACCCTTCTCCCTTGGGTGTCTGATGATATGGGGGCACACGTCTGTAAACCCCCCCCCCCCCCACAGCCTATTCGGGAGGTCACCAGGGAGGGCTCATGTTACAGTCGAATTAACAGATTTATTATTCCTTTCTTTCACCCCAACACAATGTACAGGGTGACACACAAGGAAATGAGGAGTCATTACTGGAAGGAAAATCAGATCAACGTGGACCATGCCCATGCATCTCTCTTATTTACAGACAGTAAAACTCCCTCAGTAAATACCTGTAGTGCCTGTTCCAAGAAATACAAGAGGAGCACCATCTGTGAGAAATTTGAGTTACTGAATTGTGTGCGCGTGATGTGTGTGTGTGGGTGGGTTCTGTGTGTGTGTGTCGCTCGCTGAACAAACCTGACCGGTTGACTGTTTTGTGAAGGGCATTATGTTGTTGCTGGGGATTAGTAATTTCTAAGTGCCACAACTAAGGGCATTCATTGTATGCTAGCCATAAACAGGCCACAATGTTAGAAATGATATGGGAGTATTGAGGTAAGTCAGAAATCAGAATTACTGTGCAGTCCAATCCGGCACAAGGTGTCATTTTTATATTTTAATTATATCACACTCTGGTTAAAAATGGAAATTTTTCTTTAGTGTACAGACTCAATTACGATACACATTAAAAATACATAAAAATACAAGGACAAACACAGTTAAACAGTAACCACATCCATTACATGTTTAAGGAAAAAAACTAGACGTAAGGTTCGCAGTCTTGTTTGCATTTAAAACCTAAACTGCTGTAAGAATAAAATACAACGTAAAGCTATATTTTTCCCAAGACTACTAACAAACAGAGTCATAGCAGAAGCTAACGCTGTATGAGGATTTTAACTGACACGGAAGTACACAGCATGAAACACTGGCCAGATGTAGCTAAAGGAACTCCAGGCATTAAAAGCTTCATCTACCGGAAGTCTCCCAATTTCTTTCTCGGAAACACATTGCAATAAGGGTAACACAACTCATGCGTAACTAATGCATGCCTTTCAAATCTGGCCCGGAGTCACTTGCTAGCTGGGTAGGTAAGACTTCGAGCTCTGGAAAATCAAAAATCAATCCGCAAGGTGTTCATTAACCTAAAGAGCAGATGTCAAATAGCTAGCAGGGAAAAATGCTACAAAATGCAAGGGTATAAAACGCGGGTTGTGTCAATGAAGTTTAAGGTCCTCTTTGTATTGGCATATTTGATACAGCTGCATCTTTGAAGATCAGATCGACACTTTGAACTCTTTCTTTATAATATTTTCTGGATTAACCATAAAGCAGAAACAGTAATTCACGATCCGTTAAATAAATTGTGCAGGTTTAGCTATTCCTCTGTGTAATAAAATGTACTGTTACCAATATGCCTCAGATCCAGGCCCAACTCCACAGTTCAATTCAACAGTGTTTATTTGAACCTTGAAAACTCCAGGCAATGGAGGTGCCTTCCATTCGCTTATTTTTTTAATTCCTTGCTTCTTTTCCTTGCATCCTTTCCATGTATGGAAGGCCAAATGGGTCAAAAATATGTGAAATTGACATCTGGGGCTCATTCCAAATTCTTATTTTATTCATCTTGGTCTTCTAGGTCCTTGACTGACCCATAACTCGATCGACGTCCGCCATCTTTAAGGACAGTCCAACCCGTTAAATGCTCCTTCAAGGAGCTAGGAACTAGGAGGCTCCCAAAGGATCCTTGAGCAAGGAAACATGAGTGCATCCTTTGCGGAAGTATTTTTTCGGATCTTGTGGCATATAAATGATCACTTTGTGGATCCACCTGTCCCCATCTGCCATGTCTGTAATTGATGTGGTTTCAAACTGACGCTTGAAAGAGCAAGGATGTTCGATTTTCCTAATACACGTTTCCTAAACTCCTCCATCCTCGCATTCTCTCCTTGCTTACTTTCCTTGTGTCCTCCGATGGGCGGAGCTTGAAGCAAAGTCGGGAACAAAGCAGGTAAAAATAAGCAACTGGAACGAGCCCACGTTGACAACAGGTGATTCCAGGCATTAATTCCATGTATTGGTTGGCTTTCCATACTAAGAAAGGACACAAGGAAAGGAAGCAAGAGGTCAAAAAAAAATAAATAAAAAATGAGCGATGGGAATGCACCCCATGCGTTAAGCCTGCCTGAGGCCTTTTCTACTCACTGCTCCAGGACCCTCTCCTGGTGGCCATCTCACTGCCTGACGGCAATGACATTCATAATTACAACACTCTGCACCGATTTTGCAGTTGAGCTAACGAAATACACACGAGAATCTGAGGACGACTATGGGGGCTCACTGACCCAGGAAACCCAGGAACTGTGTGAAACAACCTGTGCGAGACTCCCGGGAAATCTTTCATCTGTCAACTGTCAGCGTCTTTCATTTAAATGTGTTCAATCTGCTCGTCCACATTCTTGGATCCCTTTTTTGAGGAAGCAGATCTGAACGTTTGATTCCAACCAGACACGTAACCCCAGGTAAGTAGGTGAACACAGGCACGATTTCATGCAGCGTCGCGTTCTAAGATGCGTCACCTGACATTCGTAATGCACGTGTCAACTCTTGCAGTGAGTGGGCGCTATAGCAGGCAACAACAGGATGAAGCCAACGTCATCAATTTGTGCCGTCTTCCGCTCGGTCTGTCACAAATGCCCTGGATCGCCCCCTAGAGGACTCGAGTAGGACGGAGTGTGGCACAGTGGGTAAAGAACTGGGCTTGTAACCGAAAGGTCGCAGGTTCGATTCCCGGGTAGGGCACTGCCGTTGTACCCTTGAGCAAGGTACTTAACTGAAATTGCTTCAGTATATATCCAGCTGTATAAAATGGATACAATGTAAAATGCTATGTAAAAGTTGTGTAAGTCGCTCTGGATAAGAGCGTCTGCTAAATGCCTGTAATGTAATGTAATGTAATGAGTTTATCACCTCCACACGGACATAAGGCTGGTCGGTGGTGTCATTTGCGTTCGCATGCTTACATGCTCAGACGCCTCTGTGTGTCAGGCCTGTGGTTCCTAAACTTAGTTCTGGGGCCCCCTGTGTATGCTGGTTTTCATTACAACCAGAATTGCAGTCCTGGAATTTTAACAAGCAGTTAATTTGTCTTAATTAGGTGCTTTTCATGTTTAAAGGGAATACTTAACCACAGTATGTTACATTATGTCAGAAATAGCTATGCATGCCATGAAGTCCCACGTTCACAATGTGCTTATTGCACTTCATTGCAAACAATCACATGAAAAGGGGTACCACATGTTTTTAACTGATCAAATTAAAGGCACCTATTTGACGAAAGTGTGGACACATGACTGCTAAAACGAATCATTTGGTAGATAATTAAGAACTCAAAGACATGGTTTCGTCAGTCAGCATCAATTTCAGCAGCTGTATTCTTTTTTAAACCAGGATTCCTTCTATTTCGTTTCTTCAGTTTTAGAACGAACATTCCGACGGTG
The DNA here is from genome assembly GCA_039654925.1 of Anguilla pacifica. NCBI lineage: Eukaryota > Metazoa > Chordata > Actinopteri > Anguilliformes > Anguillidae > Anguilla > Anguilla pacifica. The sequence continues at coordinate 2,223,817 of CM077287.1, read as the reverse complement.
TCAGTTTAGTGCAGATGTCTAACTCCGGTTTTGCTTGCGCTGATTGTGACGTGTCATTAATGATTCATCGCATCTTACCAAGCAGAGGAATGCTAACGATCTCGAGCATGGATGGGTGCATGTTTTGTTTACATTCTGGACAGACGCGACAGCCTATCGCCGTCACAGCCGTTGCACTTGAGGCACGAGCAACTCGACAAGGCAGGAAGCGCTGACACAAACCTCGTTCACACCGTGAAGAGCGCCCCGACCTGCAAGCGTAGGAAACGCCGTCGCACATTTTCTCATTACTGCGAAGAACGCCTGACTTGTCAATATTCTGGACAGACGAGAAGTAAACCTGCCACCGCGGCACCTTCGACCCCGGGCGACGTCGGAACCTCTGCCCTGAAATTTCTCCCGACAGCAGAGAGTGTCTGACCAGCATATGTAGAAAAGTGTTACCACGTTGGGTGTTTGATATTTAACGCATTCATTCCTTTTGAGAGGCATGTAGATAACAATCTCTTTTAAAAAACAGAAAATCATGAATTGATTCTATAAGAGAGGGATGCGCGGGTCCTCAAGGTGCTGTCCAAACAGGCGTGTCTTGAAAGTAGCACAAAATGTGCTATCCTTACCTAGACACGGAGGTGCGTTTAAAATATGACACCTGTTGTTTTTGACACACGTTGTTTCTGTTTCAAGAGTTTAGAGTCCGTTTGTACAGCTGGCTACAGTCCAGGCTAGTTGGTTGTACAGTGGCAGTGCTCCTACTGGGAATGAAACTTGCAACCTCTGAGTTACAAACCCAGTTCCCTGACCACTGTGCCACACAGCTCCCCTCAGGGTCTTTGTCCTCTTGATCGCAGCGGGAAGTTCATTCCAGCACTGAAGCAGGGCTGAGGGCAGGCAGGATGTGGATGTAGATTTCAGGGTTCTACTGGGTTCCTGGATGTGAGTGATGGTAAACGGGCACACAAGGAACCCCCGGGGTCCTGGGTAAGAAGGCGGGGCCCTGGGTGAGAAGGTGGGGCCCTGGGCGAGAGGGCGGGGCCCTGGATGAGAAGGTGGGGTCGTGGGTGAGAAGGTAGGGCCCTGGATGAGAAGGTAGGGCCCTGGATGAGAAGGCGGGGCCCTGGGTGAGAAGGCAGGGCCCTAGCTGAGAAGGTGGGGCCCTGGGAGAGAAGGCGGGGCCCTAGCTGAGAAGGTGGGGCCCTACATGAGAAGGCGGGGCCCTGGGCGAGAAGGCGGGACCCTAGATGAGAAAGCGGGGCCCTGGGTGGGAAGGCGGGCCCCTGGGCGCAGTGCCTGATTTGGCTCGAGGGAGGGATGGTTCTGCCTGCAGCACAATTATTATTTACTGCAACTTATTGCCGTGACAACTCCTGATTGATTTATTCATAGTGCTTTATTTATAGGCCTTGCTTGAATTTGTTCTCCAAACCGCAGTTACGGCAAGTCCGAAGGAGGAGGAGGAGGAGGACTACCTACATTTCAAAATAATACAAGTAGACCAAGTAGATGAAAATGTTTCAGTGTATTTCACTGATAGCATGCTAGCCACTGCCTGGACAAAGTAGAATTTAACACTTAAAGAAAGCATACAATAACAATACAAAACATTTACTAAAATGTATCTTGCAAACAAATTAAGCATTTCATTTTTCACATTTTTAAATAAATTACACAAGCTAAGTGACATAACTCAGACATACACCAAACACATCCCAGAACACAATGAATAAAAAGAGCTAGCAGGAAGCGCTGACAAAAATAGGTTTCGCTTTAATGCTAAGTCACCAAACTCTGTCACAGGAAGGTTGTTTAATTAACATAAAATGCCCGTTAGGTATTTGTGGTTCTTTTTAAACCATGTGACTTGCAGGCACCGAGTTATCCTGAAGAGGGCAGTGCAACACAAATTCTGCATGGTGTCTTTCATTCACTCTCTTCCCTCATACTGGCACTGACAGAAGTTTACTCTGTTTGTTCCTGTGTTGTAACATAAAAGTATTTAAATCGATGTTTTCGTTTACTAATACGAGAGAGGACACATTAAAACATAACTTTGATTTCAGCTGTGTTATATCACCCAAACGGGGATGATTATCATATCTTTAGAGGTTCTAGGCTCCCCAATGTGTAGAAATTTGAATGCCAGTTCTGACAGAATATTAATATATTCAAAACATTAACTAAGTGGACGGGAATGGCAGATTTTAAGGCAGTTGAATTGTATCAGTACACAAATCTATTATTTGCTATTTTGTAGATTATCAATAGTGGAGGTCCAAAGCTCTGCACAGTTACCCATTCATCTTTACGTATACTGACGTTTGTGTATTCATGAAATGCATTTGTATTATAACGGGTAAGGAGATGGTCTTGCAACCTAAAGGTCACTGGTTTGACTCCCTGGTAGGACACTGCTGTTGTACCCTTGAGCAAGGAACTTAACCTGCTTCTGTATATAATCCAGCTGTATAAATGGATGCAACGTATCTGATGTAAAAAATAATAATTTTTGGAACACTTTTCACTTTATCAGTCCTGCAATATATTTCTCTCTCATTCACAATAAATATTCATGATTCAGCATGGTTCAACATCAAAACAGCAGATAAATTCATTTACAGGGAATGTTATAGAACGTAAGAAAATTCAATGCCAAGAACTGGCCATTCAGCCCAGTTTGGTTTGCTGTGTACCTACAAACTAGAGAGTATCTACCACTGCATCAGACCTGGGCTTGAAGAACTGCACATTTTCCAGATGGAAATAAAAAAAATTTAAAAAACCCATCTGAGCTAATTTGGGAAATCAGTAAATTATTCCCAGGCCCTTAAAAGGCAATCAAGTTGAGTTCATTGAAAACAGTGGAACACATACATTACAAACATTACTTATAAAAGTCACGAGTCAGCAGCTTACTAACGAATCTGATGGGATTCCCAAATACAGGGCTCTTACACCCAGGGGTTTGACTGACAGCTGAGACCAAGCATGAGACAGAAAGATGAGAGAAACTGGCCTGGCATTGTGTTTAAGCCGATGCTGAATCTGTACTTTGGAATGTTGCATCACTGGGAAGAAGCAGTTGCAGTTGTCATAGAGACAAAGAGGAAAACTATTGAAGCTTCTCAGTCTTACCCTACGATCAAGCGATGCAGGTGATCGTTTCATTTAACCACAAAATTGTGGACGTTTTGACCTTGACCTGTAGGCCATCGTCAAAAGGCACATTTTGACCTTGCAACCTGACGCCATGTCCATTTCAGAGTACATGTTTATTTTCTTACAGGGGCAAAGAAGGACATCAAATTGAGTTCAGCTTTTTTTGGTCCTTTGGAAGAGTGTCTTTTTAAAGGGATATGTGGAAAATGCCAGACACCAAAGGTCCCCCAGTCCTTGAGAAAAGGGTTTAAAAGCGGCAAGTTCACCAAAGGGCTTAAAGGCGGTAAGTTCAGCAAAAGGGCTTAGAGGCGGTAAGTTTAGAAGAAAAAGGCTTATAGGCGGTAAGTTCAGTGGATGGCCGTGACAAGCTTGACTGCGTTTGATGAAGGTGCAGATTTTATATATATTTTTTTGCTATAGGGTGAAATTACGTAGTTGCTTTTCCCCACATTGTCATGGAAAACCGGTACCCCCCCCCCCCCCCCCTTTCTGCAGACACCTTGGTTTTATGAAACCATTCTTCAGTAGAATAGTTTTGGGCTGAGCGCACTGAAACAGATGAGGAATTTCAAGTGTAAGTCGAAGAAAAAGACATATCTTTCCGTTTAAAATAAAGGGCATATATTGGATTCTCAGAGCATGACCATATGATGGTCAGGGAATGAAGGAAAGGTAAAAAAAATTGCACAGGTCGCTTTAAATTCCTGGTTAATTAGTTGTAAATCCCCAGTAAAAAGAATACATTATTTCCAAGGACTATTAAAAAATTAGGCCCTGTAGTACATATTTTAAATGTACATTTTCAACACCTCACAAAAAAAGAAGCTGATGGTTGAAACTTCACATCTCCCGGTCTGTCCTGGTTCTTGTTTAAATACATGTCATTTTTTATACTTTGGGCCAGGGGTGTCCAATCTTATCCAAAAAGGATTTTGTTTTAGCCCAGCACAAAGATACCTGATTGTGCTTGTCAAGGCCTTGATCAAAGACCATGATTAATTAAACAGTTAAATCACCAGGAGTTGTAGTGCTACGATTGTACACCCCTACTCACGCTCCCTCTGCGTTTCTCCCTTACACTGCCATCGGAAAGCAGGCTAGCGGTTCCGCTAGCTCCAGAGATGTTCACCAACTAAATTTCATTGCCATTCATTCCTGGTCCCAGTGGGCCGCAGGGCCGGCCAGTTTTGGTTGTTACTCGGCACTTAATGGATCGAATACAAGCAGTCGATTACACAGATAACTCACCCGCAGCCAGACAGGACCAGGAATGAAGATCAACGCCCCGGGACATCAGGTGAGTTCAAGCCGCGTATGAAACGCCATCCTCCGCCTCAGCTTTGCGCGAACTCGCCTGTGCGCCGCGGCGTGAAAAGAAGCAGGCTGGTGACACCATGTTTTTGCGGAGGAGAACCGTGAGAATACATGTACACTCCCGAAATCGGCAGTAGGTATCGCGCATAACGCGCCCCGGCAAATAGTTGGACTTTGCAAATCAGGGAGGAAGTTGGAAATGGCCGCCAATGTTTAAAAAACATGGCTAACTGTGCGATGCTCCCAGCTAGTGCTGACGCTGGCTGGGCTAGAAATGAACTCCGTGCAATGGAACTCATCCTTGCGATAATAGCCATTATAGTGGAGTTCAGAAACTTTAGCGAGCACGTGAGCCTATGTCACAGGAGGAGACATCACGTCTGGGGAAGGAGGTTAGTTTAGTGTATACTAGAACCTTTAGATTAAAACCTTTAGTAAACTAACTTCCTCCAGTTTAGTGACAGTATGAATTAAACATTTGAAACATTCCAATGAAATATACATCCATTCATTATCTATACCTGCTTATTCCTGGTCATGGTGTGTTGAAACCTATTCCAGCATGCATTGGGCGAGAGGCAGGAATATACAGGTCATAAGTCCATCGCAGGGCACACACAGAATTCGCTCACACACTCATACCTAGGGGCAATTTATGCTTTACAATTAACCTAACCTGCACGTCTTTATACTGTGGGAAGAGACCGAAGTGTCTGGAGGAAACCCACGCAGACACAGGGAGAACATGCAAACTCCACACAGAAAGGCCCAGGTGGGATTCAAACCAAAGGCCTTCTTGCTGTGAGGCAACAGTGCTACCTACCCGCTGTACCACCATGGCGTCAAAATATTCAGAATCAAATTCTTCTTTCATATGATTTAACAGGCTGGTTAGTAACATTTTTCAGTTCTATGGGACAGACTAATCTTGCTCCTTCTACCCCCTTATGATTCAAGAGACCACAGTAAAGTCGTTGTCAGGCTTGTGATACATACAAGCCCCATTCTAGACTGATTCTCATCATCCCCGTGTACCATAGATGCTACCACACAGATTCTATAAACACACCAGTTACTCAACTCTTAACATTCCACCTGTCCTCTCTGCTTCTATTCCACAGAAGGTTTCCGTCGGTAACGGGAAGTTCCTGGGCCACATTACAATAGAGGACGTCTGCTACCCCAGAACTGTCCTTGGTCCATGCTCAGTTTTAAGAACATGCACAGGTAGGGTGACAGAACTTCTCATACCAGCTTATGGATCAAGTGACCACACTGAAGTCTTTGCTAGGCCTGTGATACAGGCGCCATTCTGAAGATCCGAGGATTCTTGACTGATGCTGATCAAATAAAGGACAAATAAACAAGGATCAGTTTTTGGAATGAAGGGCTGAGCTGTTTGGTGTATCTACAGAATATACGGTCACAGTGGTAGTATTTGAATTCGCCGTACGCATAACCTCTGGCTTCCGAAATGGGATTGGACTGCAGCACCCAGGGCTTTTCTGAACTTTCACATGCACAAAGGATTTTAAAGATCAGCCTCTCGCACGTAATTTGATGCCTGCCAAGGCAGAGAGCGAGTCGCAGGCCTTTCCAGTTGATAGCAGCAACAGCGTTGTGTGAGCTCACTGAACCAAAAGAGGCCGTGACAGCTGAAGAAAAGTCCTGAGGAAAGCATGCTTTAAAGGGCCTTTAGCTGAGAATACCTGTCTGGAAACTACCTGTACTGCACATTAGTGCTAACACAGCGAATATAGAGGGGTCACACCTGGATTACAAAAAGGCCTACGGCTGAGCATTATTCCGTATATAAAGCAAAGGGCATTATCAACGACTTTCGTTGTAGTGATATTTAAAATACTTAAGATTTTTTATAATGCTCAATTTTGTTTATATTTCCTCAATCTTAAAACCATTTTATTATCCTTTGTACAGCATCTCTTGGGTTCCTGTTCACTGCAGCAGCGATTTGTCTTCTCTACATCTCTGTATGTACTTTTTGTTGACAAGTTAATTGTTTAAGAGTGAAACTGCTGTTCTGGACCAGTACTTCGGAAAGTACAAGCACAAGTCTGGAATAAACAGCCTACCTTTCTCTGTTTTTAAGTTTTTTGTGAACATATTATGTGACCTAATATGACCCTTTGCATGCATGCAAATACATTCAGTTTCACGCATTCCTGAATATTCATACATAAATATTGAGATGCATATAGAGTGTGTAAATTAACCGGAACATGTTCCTCATTTTTGTAGTTTTGATTCATTAAGGATAAACCATTTAAAAAACAGGCCTACTTACTTTTTTCCCCTGCTGATATTTTATTAAAATGACAAGATAGCCAGCCAGCCAGCCCCTCCCCCCCCCCCCCCCCCCCAAAATAAAAAGTGCAGGGAAAATCAAATCTGATTTGATCTCGCCCTTAACCGGCTTGGAAGATTTTTTTTTTTAGTCCGTCTTCCGGTCCTCCATGCTGTTTGGGACTAAATAAGCTTTTCGAAAGGCTCCTTCAGATGTATATCTCTCCAATGTGGAGCTTCAGCGTTGTATCTTTGCAATGACAGCAGCTGCTGGGGTGAGCACCGCCACCAGGCAAAAAAAAAGAAAAAAAGAAGGACATTCAAATAGAGCAACAAACACATTTGACTATACGTATATCAAAAAGGCCGCAAATTCCATTAAGCTTGTAAACTACAGAAGATTTGGGTTAATTTAGTAAACACAGGGTCATGGCGTTTACAAGAGGGGCATAGAAATGTACGGAGATGTTGGGGGGGGGGGGGGAATTTAAACGGAGCAGAATTTCTGAAAAACGCTGACTCTGTAGGCTGCAGCCTTGCCACGGCTAAATCCAGGGGAGAGATATGAAGACTTTCTAATTTGCTTTCCCCCCATTTTAATAATAGCTGTGCATAAGTAATTTATGAAAGGCCAAGCAGGCAGTGGGCAAGGGGAAATTAAACTCATTTTATCTGAAAGCAGGTGAATTTCTATTTATCATTAGCATGCATAGAATTTGCACAATGTTATTTCTGCTACTGATGGAATGTAACCAAATAATATATGAGTTTTTTGCTTATGCGCTGGTGAAATTCTTAGATAAAAGTGCCGGCCTTTTGCAATTTTCTGCAAACGGAAACTAATTCTGAGAAGCTTCTTATTACAGGGCCCACTCATTTGGTTTGCATTAAAGACTGACACAAGTGACATTAGAATTTCTCACACAGATTTGATGAGATTCGCTGTATTCTGTAATATCATTAGTGAATTCCATTGCCCACCCCCCCCCCACCCCCCACCCCGCCCCCCCTCCACCTCCGCCAAAGTAATCGCTTAAAGATTGCATGCCTCCTATTAAAGAACCATCAAAACGTAATTAATTTATCCAGTGTCAAAGCTTAGACACATCTGCTGATGTGTTTCGTGTCAGTTCAGGCCAGACAGTACATTTGAACTGTATGTACCAGCAGGAAAACTGATGTTGTAGTGGCCTGGAGACAGTTCCAATAAAAACACAGATAAGTACATTAGTTCAGACTCTTGCTGTTTTTTGCAGCTTTGAAAATAGGGGGCAAAATAATTTTACCATGTTTTTCTTTGTGAATTAACACATGCCTTTACTTATTTTCACCTGCTTTTTCTTTTTTCTTTTTTTTTTTTGCTAAAAGCCGGTTTGCTGCCAAAAATGTTTTAAGAGTAGCTTGTTTTCTTTTTCTTCAGGTAAGGTCATCATTTAAGATGGTGTGACATTCTGAACCATTTCCTAGGATTTTTTCTTCAGTTTCTGAGCCTGAATCTACAATAATGTCAGTGTTTGTTTAGAACGCAGAACCCTTTCATGGTGGAATTCATACAGCAGTTGGTTTTAAGCAGCAACACTACTAAAAAGCATATTAATTATGAACTTTTGACTCTATTTTTTATCACATTAGTAAAAGAAAGATAATTTATAATATATAATGCTTTGTTTCTGACAGTTCCAATTTGCAATGCTCGGAGGTAGAAAGTCCAGGCCTCGGAAAGTAAAAGTCTTTGCCATGTGTTTCTTCCACCCATGAACTCAGCCAGCTGTTTTCACTGATTAGTTCTACCTCCTGGCTGTACAGTCCATTTAATGAAAGCTATTGTAATGTAATGCAATGGGACTGAGTTCACATATGTACAGTCTATACAATCTGGATCAAACCCAGACTGTACCAGAGCCGACCGGCAGTGACCGGTAGCTCCATGGAGTTCTGCGCAATTGGTGATTGCACCTCCCAGGGTATGGGAGGCTTCAGTTGTTTAGGGATCCACGTTCAATGCTTGATCAGGCACCCGTACACTGCAGGTTTAAGCCGTGCATGAAAGGTCCTCCTCCAGCTCCACACTTGGCTGTCATCTGCAGTGTGAAAAGAAGCAGATGGCTGACACCATGTGTTTTGGAGGAGAACCGTGAATGTCTACGTTCAGCACCATGGTTTGCTCTTGAAAGTATCTGCGGCTGAAAATAATTGGACATATATATATATATATATATATATATATATATATATACATATATGGAGCCTATCCCAGCATGCACTGGGGCTAGAGGTAGGAATACACCCTGGACAGGCTGGCAATCTAGCGCAGGGCACACACACCATTCACTCAACCCAGTGCCTTCTTGCTGTGAGATGCCAGACCTCTCCGGTCTGAGCTGTAGACGCAGCTGCTAATCAGCCCAGACACACGTTTCGCTTCGCTCTGCGCTGCGCCTGACGCTCAGGTTCAGAGCTTATCGTGTTATCAGCCGTTTAAGTGAAATAACATTTTCAGCACATTCGCTACAAAGAAACTCGCCGGACCTTTCAAAATTCACCGCAACAAAAGGGGAGTGTTAAACCATTTGCTGCTAGAAACCTCTGCTCACTCGCACTTTCTACTCAAAGTAATACTGATCTACGGAGGGCAGCAAGGGACAAAATAGGGACGAGGCATTTCTGTACATTAATTTTGCAAAGCTGTTTTGTGTTTGTCTTTAAAGCAATGAACTGAAGAGCCTCCATTGTGAATGCGGTTTCATTCTTCCAAAGCGTGTCCAATGTTGGAAAGGGGTCACACAGCCTAGCTTTTAATGCGTAAGGGCAGCATTGCACAAATAGGAAAGGGCTTTTGAGGTGTTTGGATACACAATAGATTAGTAGACAGCAAGCTCTACATTGCACTACGTTCTTACCTAATTTGAATGAAAATACATGGGCAAACAGATTACACTACAAACAAAACAGGATAATGAAACATCTATATATGTTTTCGTCTAAAAAAAATAGTGAGTTCGAACAGAATGTGTAATTTTTCTCTCTATTTCACTAAATGACAAAAATTGGTTTATATGCAGTAGTGGTTAGATATGTGGCTAAACATGCCTGTGAATCTCTCTCTCTCTCTTTCTCTCTCCCTCTGTGTGTGTCTGTGTGTTTGTGTGTGTGTGTGTGTGTGTGTGTGCAAATCACAACCTCTCAAAGCATGTTCTCATTCTACTTGATAAATGTGCAAGTTTTGCTCGGTCATGACTGTGTAACATTTTTTTTTTAATGGGGGGAAATATTAATATAAAATGTATTTGAATCCGGACCCTAAGTAGATTATAAACATTTATTATAGAGTGTTATCATAATATTCAGTGCAGCATATTGCTTCTGTCACCCAGTCTTACCCGTGCTGCTGAAGATCATAGTTAATTCTGCTGATTTATGGTAATGCTGCGCTCGTATCACCCACAGAATCAGAAATACTAACAAGCTTAGGATAAGCTTTAGCTGAAATGTTATGAGGTTTGAATTTCTGGAACGACTATGGGCTGTGGCACAAAATCTAGGTTCAGCAGAAATAAAATGTTCCTGCGCTTAAAAATTAGTGCTACTGCATACATTTCTGCAAGGAAAGGGGTCTCCTGGTTGTTGAAAATGCACTGCATATAAAATTCTGGGGAATCAACAATTTTCCACATTAGGGTAATCAGTGGAGTCTTCCCGAACAGCATTGTGCATTAAAAGGTTTATGAAATTGGTCACAGTTAAACCTGAAATAATTGGCTGCTCATTTTTAATCTGGGTGCTGCACATATCCCAAATTTAAATTTAGATTACAAGTGACCGAAAAAGAAACCACTGACTTTGATCTGGAGATACATTTACAGTCCACACATTTTTTAGTCCAATAAATCAACATTTTTTTCTCTCTCCAAAGCACAGGTAATGAGGCGAAGAACACAAACTCAGTATGTGTTCCATTTTATCAGAAACGAAGAGCATTGGAAGTAAAAGTAGAATCACATATTTTTTTTTAACTGTTCTGTAATTTTACTCAGTAGGTCTCAGTACGAAGTACTGTAAAAAAAAATATGAGAAGAACAGATAATTTTTTTTAAGGAAGCAGTTTACCCTGCATCATGTTTTAATGAACAGCTGTGTATTGCACTGTGTATCAGATTCACTGAAGCTTCACAGCACTGGGTCACTGATTCAGTGAAGCTTTACAGCACTGGGTCTGTGATTCAGTGTAGCTTCACAGCACTGGGTCTGTGATTCAGTGAAGCTTCACAGCACTGGGTCACTGATTCAGTGAAGCTTCACAGCACTGGGTCTGTGATTCAGTGAAGCTTCACAGCATTGAGTCACTGATTCAGTGAAGCTTCACAGCACTGGGTCACTGATTCAGTGAAGCTTCACAGCACTGGGTCACTGATTCAGTGAAGATTCACAGCACTGGGTCACTGATTCAGTGAAGCTCACAACACTGGGTCTGTGATTCAGTGAAGCTTCACAGCACTGGGTCACTGATTCAGTGAAGCTTCACAGCACTGGGTCACTGATTCAGTGAAGCAATGAATCCCATCGGGGTTTATCCTAAATGAATTGCCCACTGTCTTCTATATGAGGCTGATATAAAGCATGACACAGCTTTTAGTCTAAAGGACTAAGTCTGATGTTAAGGAAAATACAACTTACTTAATGTACCCGCTTAATGTTTTTGGATTGGAAGCATGTGCTCCCGGAATGAATGTTAAAACCACATGGACATCCAGTATTTATACCTAAATTAATAACCATATTGTCATATGTAACATGTATGTAAAAAATAAAAATTATTCTCAATGGAAATAGTGCGTGATACTGTTTAACACTTCAAAATACTCATTATAACTAAATAGCAACAGTATGTTGTGCATGTTATAGTAATGTGTGCTATAAACTCCATGATACATAAAATAATTACCTCAAAAATATTCCCGTCAAATAAAATATTCAGGGCCAATATCGAAAATGCTCTACGAGGAAATCATTCGTGAAAACTGTGTAACATGCACAAAACTGAATAGTCTTATACTTATGCAACATCGCCATCTTCTATAGATGCTACGGATGTTTGTTCAAATCTATCTTATTTTACCATTTTAACATGTCTTCAATTTATGAAAAATGGTAAAGGTTTTATAGAATTTAGATTTAATGAGCAAATCATCATTAAAGTTCTCCCCCAGAAGTAAAATGCGCCCAGTCCACAGTCACGTTTTTCTGCAGGAGCCGTTCGCTCAGCCCCCTAATTCACCCAAAACCACTTTCCCCATCCTTTGAATAATAATTCAGCACTAGACCGAATAGTCACTTGTGGCAGGTAACTCGAAAATTTCATTAAAATAAACTCTCGGTATTATCGAAATGATACATTTGGAGCTGTTAGTACAGCCCACAAAGAGACGAGGACAGTCTCATCTCATTAAAAGAGAAGAAATAGTGGAATTAGCTTGAATCTAATTACAAGCCACACTATCGAATGTAAAAACATGCCTGTTTTTTCACTCTCGTTCATTTTGACTAGTAATTAGGTTTGGCCTCTAGAATGCCACCCTTTAATCATCCGAACGCAGATGTGATTTGCAGCGCAATTTAATCTTGCTTTAATGAAGAACTAATGGACGCATTGCAAATTACTTTTTTTCTGTCGTGAAAAAAAAATCTATTTCCTGCTTTTTGAAAAGATCAAGAGTATCTTTGATAATAGCCAGAGCGGCCCTGGCAGCTCCGCTGCACCGAGCAAACAAGCTCTTTTGGTCGCCTCACAATTCAATAGAAAGGAGGCTACAATTAGCAACAAAGCAGTGAAAAAGCATCGCTACAGCAGAATTGCTTACCGCGGCTCAACCCCCAGCAACCGTCGCCTTGTTAGGGCTGAAGTGTCAGACACGAACAATGTGCCGTGATAAATTACTCTCCCAAAAAAGCCGTACTACTAATTTTCAATTATACCCATAAATGGCCCGCAGATTGAAGGAAAATTGGACATGCATGGGGAACAAATACTAATAGATTTTGAGCTATTTCTCTGTTTGCTTTGCAAAGACGGTGAGACCCAAAGAGAGCTTCGTCAGAGGGAAAGACAAAACTGAAACTCCGTTCTTCTGTAACAAACGACGTTTAAGAAACTTCGAGAATGCGCTCAGTTCTGGAAATGAATATAATGTCCAGACCATCTTGACGTGTTGTGTGGAATGCGCTTCACAGCATGATTGGATTTTGGATCACATTTTGACAAGATATTTGGAGTTCATTATCTAGGACGGGATATGACATATCATAAAGATATTATTTTTAGGATGAGATACAGCGGCAGATGCCAGGAGAGAAAATAAGACTTTTGTCCTGCTTCTGGCTCTTCCATCACTCCTCAGAATCGCATCTTTCTTGTGAAGAAAGAACATCTTGTAGCTTATCCTGAAAGCATTATATGGAAGTATGATTGAATGAAAATCTACGTACATTTTTTTTCAGACTGTAAAGCTAATTTTTGTGGGCACTTTTTTTAAAAGATGCCAGATTTGCAGGCAATGTGGCCTAATGGTTAGGTAACTGGACATGTAACTGAAAGGTTGCAGGTTTGATTCCCAACTAGGACACTGCCACCTTGAGGAAAGTGCTTACTCTGAATTGCTTTTGTTTATATTCAGCTGTATAAATGGATACTATGAAAAGAAATGCTAAAATTTTGTAAGTTGCTCTGGATAAGAGTGTCTGCTACACGCTATCATATCTAAGTATCTAAATACAAAAATTTAGGGTCCATCCAAACCAGAATTGCCCTATTATTTTAGACAACATCAGTGTATATTCATACAGTGATATTCTTGCACCCAGGTAATGTTTAGAGGATTTGCTGTGTTCCTTGGACTCAAGGCACTTCATTGGTCAGGGTCCCTAGAGTTTCCGCAGCTGATTGGCTGCGGCCTGTCCTGAGCCATGCAGATAGTGTTCTCTTTAAAACACACTGTCCTGGATGAGCTTCTATACTAACTATTTCAAGAGCAGGTTGTTTTGGAATGTTTTTTTTTTTCTTCTAGAACATTGCTTCCAGTTACCAGGAAGTAATTGTTCCATCAGCACTGGAGTGTTCAGTTAAGAACATTCTAACTATTTCAGCCACAACCATTACCAAGAGGTGCATAAAAGCAAGCATACAGCCATGCAATCTCCATTTACAAACATTGGCCCTTGCAAAAAGTCAGTTTGCCAAATTTCTGTTCTGCTAGAGCTGTCCCAGTCAACTGTAAGTGCTGTTATTGTGAAGTGGAAACGTACAGGAGCAACAACGGCTCAGCCGCAAGCGGAAGACCAGACAAGCTCAAAGAACGCAACTGCTGAGTATAGCACGTAAAGATCGTCTGTCCTCGGTTACAACACTCACTACAGAGTTCCAAACTACCTCTGGAAACAATGTCAGCACAAGAACTGTTCATCAAGAGCTTCATGAAAAGTGTTTCCATAACTGAGCAGCTGTACACATACATACAAGGACATTCTAGAGAATTGTGTACTTCCAACGTTGTGGCAACAGTTTGGGGAAGACCCTTTCCTGTTTCATCATGACAATGCCCTTGTGCACAAAGCAAGGTAAAGAATGGTTTGCTGAGTTTGGTGGGGAAGAACTTGACTGGACTGCACAGAGCCCTGGCCTCTACTCAATCTAACACCTCTGGGATTAATTGGAATGGCGAGCCAGGCCTTACAACCAACATTAGTGCCCAACCTCACTAATGCTTTTGGGGCTGAAGTGAATCCCCACACCCACGTTCCAAAATCTACTGGAAATCCTTCCCAGAAAAGTGCAGGTTGTCACAGCAACAAAGGGGGGGTCCAACTCCATATTAATTCCCATGGTTTTGGAATGAGATGTTCAACAAGTACATATGGGTGTGATGTTCAGGTGTCCACATACGCTATATTTCCAAAAGTATTTGTGATCTGACACCTTAAAGCAGGGGTGTCCAGTCTTTTCCGAAAAGGGTCAGTGTGGGTTCAGGTTTTTACTTTAGCCCAGCACTAAGACACCTGATTCTACTCATCATGGTCGTGACTGAAGACCACAATTTGATAGTTAAATCGAGGTGTTGTTGCGCTGGGTTAAAACGAAAACCTGCAACCACACTGGCCCTTATCAGATAAGATTGGACACCCCTAGCTTACCGGGTCAATGACCACAATTAGTCTGAGATCTAGGGCCTTGGGACGGGCGCTATGAAAATCCCTGTGAACAACCCATCTGCACTTACTTTCCTTCTGAACGACTGATGGTGCATTTACCTAATGCGGTCACGTGCACACAGAGGAGGCCCGCACTATTATGCAGATAAAGAGTCTGATTTACTGAACAGACGTTTCGCCAGCATCAGCGCATTAGGAAACAGGAAGTAGCAGGCCATTTAAGCAGTCTCCCCACTGTCTGAGTGCAGCTACGTTTGGTCCGTGGTGGAAAAATGGAAATCTGGGCCTCGCTTCTTATTTTCTCAGTCGGCACACCTGTAGACATCACTGCGTCCTCCACCACTCAGAACACTGGCAGCTGCAGGAATAATTTGGCTCATTTACTGAGGCAATGACTCTGTTAGATTTGATCCTTCAGGTGCTGGCCCAGGGAGAGTGCCTTCCTGGCTTCTTTTGGGGCAAGAGGATTCACCCTTTTCAGCCCTGAATGGACAATGCCCCACCCTCTGATCTTCTCCCCCAAAAAAGTCCCTTTAACGTGCCTTTAAAGTAAGAGTAGGTACCTCAAGTCTTCCTGTATATGAGCCTCACTAATGAGGCTCATAACCTTACAGCACTATGAGCCTGACCAGGCTGCTCATAACCTTACAGCACTATAAGCCTGACCAGGCTGCTCATAACCTTACAGCACTATGAGCCTGACCAGACTGCTCATAACCTTACAGCACTATGAGCCTGACCAGGCTGCTCATAACCTTACAGCAATATAAGCCTGACCAGGCTGCCCATAACCTTACAGCACTATGAGCCTGACCAGGCCGCTCATAACCTTACAGCACTATGAGCCTGACCAGGCTGCTCATAACCTTACAGCAATATAAGCCTGACCAGGCCGCTCATAACCTTACAGCACTATGAGCCTGACCAGGCTGCTCATAACCTTACAGCAATATAAGCCTGACCAGGCTGCTCATAACCTTACGGCACTATGAGCCTGACCAGGCTGCTCATAACCTTACAGTACTATGTGCCTGACCAGTCAGCTCATAACTTTACAGCACTATGAGCCTGACCAGGCTGCTCATAACCTTCAGTACACATACACGATGACACTGCACCTCAGTCAGCTAAAAAGGGGGTTTCAGATCACTTACTAAACATATAAGCACATTATTGATTCATAATTATTTAAAGTATGCTTGATTATTTACAGTGTAAAGTAAAAACAAAATTATCCTTATTTGTCTTATGCATCTTTGTATATTGTTGCATATTAAAAATCCATAAATAAATCATTTCAAATGAATGAATAATTTTAAATAAAGTTTTCTCTCCCTTTTCTCTGTCCAGGTCTTCTGACATATAACTCAACAAGGGCCCTGATTTAGTTTACCTCCTTAGCTCTCAGGTGGTTTATTGCCATATTAAATTCACCTTTAATAAGTTTATCTGGCTAAAGCCATCTGCCAAATGGCCACATTGCAATAGGAAATTCTATTAGCAACAATGAATAAGAATCTGCCACTGTGTGTGAATGATCTCACTCGTCCTTCCACTCTCCCTCAATGGAAATAAAACCCTTCTAGTAGATAAATATGTACTTCCCAACAAAAGCCTTCCTGTCTACAATAAAAAAACAGAAGTGTTCCATCAAAAAAAAAAACATAATAGAACACAGAATGACCTGAGCTTAAAGGGGCATGGTTAAACATGGTAAAGGTCACTTTACTGTCAGAATACAGTAATCAAGTTGAATACAGTCACCTTTGGGTCAGTTTTTACTGTTATTTTTTGTAATCTTCTATGTGCCCAGTGAACAGCTTCAGTAGTCGGCAGCATCCCATGTTCGCCCGTTTATCATTCGTAAACATAATATTGTCCTGTCCTCTATTCTACATGTAACTGATATTCACACTGGGTTCCCTTACGATGCAGCGCGAGTATTTAGAGATGATTATGAATGTCAGGGTGCTCGGTAGTGCTCCCTCGCTTTGTTGGCGAAGCTTTGTGTTCTGAAGATGCTTCTCTGCGACGTTCCGTACAAAAGGGGCGCTGCATGGATATTGCACGAAGTCTCAGCCAAGCGTAAGAAGCGCGGGCACATTATTATGTAAGCCAGTTACAGGACACGCACGTTAAAACCGTCCCTCCGCGGAGTGAAAAAAAATGCTAAATATTAAATTTGCGTGAGAAGTGCCGAGGGGCAAAGCTGATGTGAGAACTGTGGAAAAACATCGGGAATGCACGTGTGTGTGTCTGAGAGAGTGCGCGCGCACCGCGCACGCGCGCGCGTGTGTATTTCCCTAAATATAAGAGGCAGACGAAATTCTAATGGAAGTGGCTTAAGTCTGGAGAGAGCTCTGCAATATATCTGATTACTGGGCCCAGTAATTTTCTTTCTTAAATAAGGGGGAAAAAATTGGGTGGGATGAATGAAATGTCGTTGTCGTTCTGCCGTGATGGAACCACGGAAGATTACTGTATTCCATAATCATTCATCACTAGCGCTGGTGTTCGGGCTTAGCATAATGGAATCCGTAAACTGGTTTAAATCTGAAAGTGAGGCCCGCCTATCAGCTGGGCCATAAATGCCAAAATGGTAATGTCTCCTCAAACCAGTGGAACATTCTCACAGGCACACAACCTTGTTTCTCTGTGTTCTTTCATGCTAGGGAAAGTATTTTATGTGTTATACGCCGCTATATTGCATGATGTGTTTGCTTCGCATACGCTCTAGATGTGAACTATTTTACAGTATATTTGCCACTGCCTGGTTGTTGTGAGGATTTTTTTTCTCCGGATTATTTACTTTATTTACCAACCCTCTTTGGCTTTCCTAGAATCCAGCAGGCTTGGGTACTTGCTTCCTTAATCTAACGGTACATACCATGGTGATCAATAAACAGAAACACAACGTAACAGACGTAAAATGAAAGTACTGTTTTAAAGCTAAAACAAGAACGCAGGGAAACAAAAGATATATTTAGTAAATGTTATTTCATATGACCAACAATCCTCAGAAGCCTTTCAGGATAGGTACAGGCAGGGGGGCCAGCGGGGATTTTGGGCCCCATGAAAGACCCCACACTGGGCCCCACCAACCTAGAAAATCCTATGTTCCAATATTTTTAAGGGCACTAGGAATCATCCTGGCTCCCCATTCCCCCAAAGGCCAATGCATTCAAAGACCAAAATATCATGTTTTATAAATTTTGTGGATCACCTATCATAAATTCTCAAGAATATACCAAGATTCTGGTAATCTTATGGCCAAAGCACCAGTAGTTCCTCATTGAAGAGTCTCAAAATAATATGGATGAAATGTTCAAGCCTTTAGTTTCAGCTCTTCATAAAGAAAGGTTTCGGTCACCAGAGACACTCTGAACAGCTTTCTATTATTCCATTTCTTTCAATGGCCCATTAGCATTTCCCCTCATATAAAACTTGCACACCACAGAACATAATTCTACATTAAATTGGCTACAAATTGGTAGCAAATAAGGTTACAAGGGACATCAGAGTATTTATTTCCCAGAAAAATCTTGAAACTAAAATGTTTTTTTAAGCAGATTCCAGATTGAGTCGATGCATTGGCTGTTATGGGGAAAGCCATAAAACAAGACAACACATTGCATTAATTTAACGGATACTCTTATTCAGAGCGGGTTGCAACAGGCATCAAATCAATAAACGTAGCACACCAAGACAACACATGCAATATACATTCCAGCAGATTGCTCAATCTAACCAGGGCCAGGTTTGTTTACTTATTTGCCTAACTGCGATACTCATCGTCTGTCAAAAGATTTAGCACAGGATAGCCACTAGATGTCAGTGCAGAGCTCATTATTTTATAACGCTCCTATCATTTCATAGTGCTTCCATTTTTTCTTTGCAGTCAATGTTTTTCCTGATGTATTTGCATGTACTTACAGAAGCAAATTTTCCATTTCAAAGGCACTCTTTGTATTTTACTGATACATGCAACAGAATTCTGCCAAAGTTTTAAGTGATAAAGGCTAGAATTTGATAGAATCTCGTACAGGGATCTGATATCTGATAAATAGCTTTTAACTGTTATGGTTATGTGAACGCACGTTATTTGTTAGAGTAAGTTATGAAGATTTCTTGTCTAAATTATTTAATTAAGGCTGTCCAATAATATTTAAATACTAAAAAGTCATTTAGTAACACATTGAAGTCATATAATCCTAAAAGCCTCTCTTTTGCAATTTGACCTCCAGATGGCAGTAGTGTGTCAATATCACAAAAGCTGAAATGGGGGGAAAAATGATGTTGAAAATACTCAACATTCTTTTTGTGCATTTCATGTTGTTTCTGAGTAGAGGCCTTAAAATTCAAAGAGATGTGCAGCAGTTATGTTTGCTTAAAAGCTAGATAAAAAGATCTTTTAGAATGTATTGTTTAGTGCTTGGTAGTATATCAACTCAGACAGTATAGTAATTTAGATGGTAATTTTTTTTTAATTCTGTAAATCCAGCAGATGAAGGACATGTCTCTGTTGTTCAGTGAAGAGGATTGCTGAAAAGCGAACACAGGAATTTAGACAAAACTTCAAAAAATTATTCCTCGTGGAGAATGGAATGAAACTAGAGAAGGAATAAACAGTCACGTATGACCCTGGATTTCTCATGGTAAATAACTCCACTTGAACATACTGTACAGTAGAACACCATAATTTTATCCATTTACTTTAGGTTCACTTTAATTTTGCAGTTTAGCATTTATTATTTTTTTTTTTGCAATTTAGCAATTGTAAGCCATGTATGTGCCTGGTTAATTTCACTACAAACATAATATTTCTAGTGTATAAGAAAAATGCATATCCAGCACTTGTGGCTGTTTTCTTAATGCAGTTTTTAATAATTATTTTCTCCACAAAATATTTAAGTATTCCTGTCTCCTCCTGAAATTTAAATAGGTAAATAAATGAATAAATAAATAAATAAATAAATAGCACTGGCTGTCCCTCCTCTTAACTCACAGCAGTAACCACAAGTATAAATGCTACCAATAAAAAGTCCCAGCAGAGATTACAGATTATGGCCCCTTTGATGCAACCCGGAATCCTAGTGGTAAATCTTAATTTTCTGATCCTTTGATGTGAACAGGCAAATACTCACATGCAATATCCTCACAGCTATGGAGATTATAATATGAACAAAGTAGTTCAATCATGGCAATACAAGCAGTACAGGACAAATAAATTAAATTGAATATATAATAAAAAATGCATACACACACACACACTGCCAAAATACAAGAAGGCTGCAAGAACAAAAACAAACAAACAAAAAAAGGTAAAATACAGTTACAAGTGTCTTCATTTTTTTCAGATTACCTATTAAGATTTGTACTGGGCATACACCTGATTGGGAAGTTTTAACGTTTCTTGTCCAGGCGCAGACATAATCAGCATTTTTCATATTGCCCATTCACAGTTGCATTGAGTAAGCACCTGGTAAGGAAGTTTTCATTTATGAAACATTACACGCTTGAAGTCCGTAAGCAGGCAAAATTAGTGCTATGCATACTCCGTACATTTCTAGAATCCTTTCCCGACATACATTGCGTGTCCAATATGGAGGAACTGACAGTAGAGGTCCGTGGCTCCAACGGAGCATATTACAAGGTAAATATTCATAGCTAGCCTGACTAACACTTTTGGAAATTGGTATGGTTAGAACTGTAACACATAAACAGCTAAGGACATCGGTCCCGACACTATCTAGCGATGTGTCGTGGGTAAAAAAAGGCTAATGTGAAAGAAAACTGATTTGACGTTTGCCCAAAAATGTCTGAACGTCGCTCGTCTAGCTAACGTTAGCTAGCTAACTATTCTAGGTATACTTGTGTGGCTAGTTGGCTATCTATATCCTTATGAATTCAACTGGGTTAGCTAGCTTGCTCTAGCGAACCCATTCCATTTCATTTTACCTACTCTGTGAGTCGATACAGAAATAATAAACATACACTGCCTTTGTTTTGGCCAACTTAAAAAGCGAACAAACCTCTTTGTTGTCATGTCGCTGGCCTAGCTAGCGAGCTAATGGGATACGGCATTGTAGTTTGGTGCTTGTTTTGCTTTCTGACGCTAACTAATGTCAGTTAACTTACCGAAATAATTTATTACTTGATGTTGGACAGTGGTTTACATCCCAAACTATGTTTCACTTTTCGAACGTATGGTTTTAGCCAATGCTCGCAACCAGTAAGCTAAAATACAATACGAATATGTTTTGTAAGTTCCCTGAAAAGTTAGCTGTCCAGCTAGCAAGTTTGCTAGCTTGCCAGCTATGACTTTTTATGGAAATGAGCTAACGTTACGTTGTCAACAAGCTAACTTACAGTAATAATAGCAGCCAGGCAAGAGTATGTAGCCTGCTATTATGAAAGAGCAATCGACGAAGATCAAACTTCAATACGTCGCATTTTAAAATATTGGAGTATTGCCTCGCTGGGTTAGCTAACCGAAATTGCAGAAACCTCGCTTGAAAAGTGTATGACATAAATGTATGAAAAAGTGCATGAAATAAAGTTGTACTTAGAATGTACATATCAGAAGTAACGTTAACTTGGAGACGTGAGCAATAATGACTATGGTTGCTGTACTGGTTATGAAAGCGATGCGTCAGGTGATGTACAAGAAACTGAAAGTGTTCAGTTTCGTGTTCATTTTAAACGTATGATGTGTGCATCGTCATGTGTCTCTTCCCCCAAAACACGATCGTATTGGGTGTTTTGTCCTGTTTTTGGTAATGTACGTTTTTATGTCTGGTTTTAAGCGTCGTAAATCCTGTTTTGGACGCCACAAACCCCATATACATCAAGTAAATCTTATTATTTTTGATATTTTGCGTTGAATGTGAGTTCGTAGGCGGCTTCTGAGCAAGCACAGCCATTTAATGGTAAAATTACATCGTAAATGAATCGGCCAAAAATCACTCATTTGAGAGAGAGAAGCGTTTAGTGATTGGAAATGTAGTGAGTTGAAGCTATTATGCCAGCATTGTATCATCCTGAAGTTATTCCCAGAATGCATCTCGGCATGTCAGCTGCTCACTGTCAATCTCCAGCTGTCGTCAGGTTCAGCAGATAGTTTGGACGCCAGGGCTATTTTTGAATCGTTGGCTAACAGATAACCACTCTCACTGAAGAGACTCCGCTACTATTTTATCACACAGCAGACAGGTTTTCCGTTCCCCCTCCTGTATGCGAAGTTATTAATGGACGTTGCTGCATCTTGCAAACTAACTGTAAAAAAAGTCAACAGTGAAAAAAGTGAAGTCATTTTGAGATATCACAGAATTCATCCTGTTTGGTGTCACACTAGAGTTATTTTTCACATCCTAAAAAGAATTTAAACCCCCAACGAAATTGGCAGGGAAGTGGTAATTATATAATGTGAAAGAAGCTCATTTAATGGTTTTGTTTTGCATGAATGCATATCATTGTCTATAGGCATATGGTGCACATTGAGCACTTGTACACTTTCAGAATTATACTTGGTTTGTTTTCCGTGTAAGTAGCTGACATGAATGTTCTTTGTCTGATTAGACTTTGATGTATTACTTAGGGTGAGGCTGGCCTTATAACAGTTGCCACTATTGTGTAATTAACTGGTTTGGTTCTTTTGTTTATGTTAAATTGCTTTTCTTTCTCCTGGTAAACAGTCTGCTATATAAGTTACAGCTGGTACGAGGGGGATGTTCATCTTCATTTAACTCGCTCTCGTATAAAAATGTTGCATCGCACAGTACATTTCCGCTTTTGCATTGGCCTTCAGTACTGAAAAGCCTGAAAAATGTAAAAAAAATCCAAAAAGAAATGGGATCATTAAAGGAAAACATCTTTTGTCCTTTGCTCCTTTCGACAGATTTTCATTGCACTGAAAATGACAGGCTTGTTCGGACATTAAATGTGTCATTGATTGTTTCTGAATTGTGAAAGGTCAATTTTTTGTGTTGCAGGGGTTTGTCAAAGATGTCCATGATGACTCTCTCACCATTGTCTTCGAAAATAAGTAAGTGTAACATTACAATTTGTAGTGACTAAAAATAAACAACAAAAACAAAACCTAGCCTATAGTTAGTCACCAGGTCAGCAGATGGTAACCAACCTGTATTCTGGATTTGTTAAACTTTTATTGACAGTTGCCTACATTTTAGTGAAATGAATGATGATCTGGAAGATTTCAGTGTCTTGTTTAGGTGACTTCTTGGTGAGGCACCATTGGGTTTGGGTTGGGAATAGTGATTAGCACCAGTGATGACAATGAAAAACGTGAGACCTTCCACTGTCCACATGCCCTACGAACTCCCCAGTGTCAGGACTGTTGTTCCCAATAATTAGCAGACATATCACATGCCAAAACTTGGCTCCAGAACCAAGTAATGTTATTTTATAGGTATAAAATGAACAGCTATAGAATACTTTACTGGCCTAACAGTGTACACATTCATATTTCTTTGTGACGCAGAAAATACCGTTTTATTTTATTTTGTTTTATTTTATTTTGAAGCTGGCAACCCGAGCGACAGGTTCCTTTCAGCGATGTGCGGTTACCTCCCCCGTCCGATGCCAAAAAGGACATCGGAGAAGGGGAAGAGGTGGAGGTGAGCGCTGTTCTACAACTCAAAACGAAAAAAAGTCTCCATGACTAATACGAGAATATTACAGGAACTTATTGTCATTATAAGTGTTTATAATAATTTTGCACCTTTAATGCATTCAAGCTTGAGTTCTGTACACATTTCAGGAAGAATAAGGGCCTGATTTCTGTTAGAAGGTTGATCTCTCTCTTTCTCTCTCTCCCTCCCTCCATCTGCCTCTCCCATAGATTTACTCCAGAGCCAATGAACAGGAGCCGTGCGGCTGGTGGCTGGCCAAAGTGAGGATGATGAAGGGCGATGTACGTAAGCCTCCTCCCGTGCCCCTGGAGCTCTCCGTAGCTCATGCCGTGACGCTAAGCTGCGCGGTGGTAGCGGCGCGCTAACGCTCAGGATCTCTCTGCTCCCCGCGTCTCCCCTCGCAGTTCTACGTGATCGAGTACGCCGCCTGCGACGCCACGTACAACGAGATCGTCACCTTCGAGCGCCTCCGCCCGGTCAACCTCAACAAGGCCGTCACCAGGAACACCTTCTTCAAGTGCACCGTCGCCGTCCCCGACGACCTGAAGCCCGCGTACGTACACCGCCGCTAATTAAAATCAAACGATTCAGTAAAAGTTAAAGCACGAATAGCGAATTATTCTTTGTTTTTTTTTAATGGTCGGAGTCCCAGTTTATAACAACTAAGTTCGCTCTATCGTTTTTAGGTGTGAACACGAACAAGCGCACAAAGACTTCAAAAAGGCGGTGGGAGCCTGCAGGATCGTCTACAGCCCAGAAACAAGCAAATTAGTCGTACTGGTGAGGCCCTGTCTGCTTTCTTAGCTGCCTTGATTAATCAGCGTGTTATAGAAGGAAGCTTTTTTTTCAAAAGCATACTAATGCAGGATTTTTACCTTAAAAATATAATAGAATAACCATGCTCAGTCATATCTATGATGCGCTGGCAATCTGTTTTTGCACACATTAGCCCAATCTGTGCTTCTCTGCCTGTATTTGGTCTTCAAAAATATTTTCGGGACATGATTTTCTTTTCTGCATATGGAGGGGTGGGAGTGGCTACAGAGCCTGTGGGATGGGATCAGGTCTCAGTGGAGCGTTTGTGGCTAGCAAGCTTCTGCAATGGCAGAGATGGCTTTGGATAAAAGTCAACCTTGGAATGTCGTGTCCTTGATGACGATGGCTATTGAAAAACAGACATAGAAATAAAAACGGCTTAAAAATGGACATAAAATATATAAATGAAGGTGAGTGGCCAGGATTGAGGACAGAGGAAGTTACTTCTTAGATTGGAAAAACAGGATCACAGCAAGCTTAAAAATCCTGCATAATATGCCTTTAATGCATGCATTAAAATGTAAAAAAAAAAAAAATTTTTTGTGTTGACTCTTAGTCGAGAAATGAGGCTACGGTGAAGAGGGTCGCCATCCTGAGCGACATGCACCTGCGCAGCATTCGCACCAAGCTGATGCTCATGTCCAGAAACGAGGAGGCCAACAAGCACCTGGAGGTAAGGGACGTCGCTCTTGTGCTTTCTCTGGCCCAACGACGGCCTTGCGTTTCCGCCTGGCCACGTCTCGCCGTAGATGCCGGTTTAGCGTTGCTCCTCCACTCGACGCGTGATTGGCTCTCTCTTCACGTGCACTGTGGTACGAGAGAGGCTTGCGCCGTTTCCTGCAAAAACCTCAGAGAGCTCTATATCTGGCTCGCGCCGCCGCGTCCAGAAGTCGATTTATCCGGCGTAATTGTCCAGGCCAGGCTGGGCATTCTCCAGTTTATGACCTTAGAGCAGCCTGAAACCCCAGCGGGCCTGAAACCCCAGTGTCGTTCAACGCCTCCAGAACACAAAGCAGCTGGCGTCCGCCTTCCAAGAGGAGTTCTTCGTCAGGGAGGACCTGATGGGCCTGGCCATCGGCAGCCATGGCAGCAACATTCAGCAGGCCAGGAAGGTGCCGGGGGTCACGGCCATCGAGCTCGACGAGGACCGGGGAACTTTCCGGATTTACGGAGAGGTGAGAGGAGGAAGCCATTCTTCTTCTTCAAGAAGACGGGGTTGGAGGGTGGGGAGGCTCTGAATGTTATATCTGGTTTTTTCTCTCCCCCCTCTTCCATCCAGAGTGCTGAAGCTGTACAAAAGGCGAGGAGTTACCTCGAGTTCATCGAGGACTCCGTGCAGATCCCCAGGAACCTGGTCGGTAGGTGGACGCTTCGCACTTAAATAACAGCAAATGCTGCAGGTTTGGGAAGACTCACCGGTGTTGTGTTCTGTGATGTTTGCATTGCAGGCAAGGTGAAGTGTTGTGTTCTGTGACGTTTTGCAGGCAAGGTGATTGGCAAAAACGGAAAGGTCATCCAGGAGATCGTGGATAAATCTGGGGTGGTTCGCGTTCGCATCGAAGGTGACAACGACAACAAACTCCCTCGACAAGAAGTAAGCCCTTACTTTCCTGATATAGGCTGAACAAGCCTTTCCCAAAATTTGTATCTTGAACATGGAGAGTTTTTACACTTTTATGTAACTTTTTAGTTTTTTTTTAACCTATTTGGAAAATTTACATGCAGTGTGTTCATATTGATATACTGAAGGCTTCGGTGTTGTTGGGAGGAAGAAACATCTGTTTGGATGACACTGTTTTTCACCCATAATAACATTTTTGTTATTTTGAAAATTTTGACACAGGGAATGGTTCCCTTCACGTTTGTCGGCACGAAGGAGAGCATCGGGAATGTCCAGGTGCTCCTCGAGTACCACATCGCCTACCTGAATGTAAGCAGACCGCCTCGCGTTGCCTGCCAGAGCTGGGTCAAATATGCATACTCAAAACAAACATTTTCACTTATATTTCCAAAAAATAATAATTCTTAAAACTGTCAAGTTGAGCAAGTGTCAATTCCCATCCCGTTGTGTCCTTGAAAAAAGTTCACCGACTGTAAACGACTTCAGTAAATACGTAGCAGTATAAAGGAATCTAATGTAAATAATGTAAGTTGTACAAGTTGATCTGGATTAGAGAATCTACTGACTGCTGTAATCTGTAGTGACTAAACTAAGAAAAAGGAGCTGTTGTGACAGAAGATTTTTTTTTCTCCAGAAGTAGATGTTTTAAAATGTGTCCGTAACCTTCAGGAATTTTAGTGGGGTCTAGAGGGCTTCAGGCGTTTCAAATGATCGTCAAAAAGACGACGAGTGACGGGCGCTCCTATTTTTGAAAGCTAAAAAGCCTTTATGAGGTTGACCTGGTTTTCGGACAGGTTAAAAAAACAGTACAGCGTGTGGAGGCCTTGGTCAGGGTGTAAGGTGCTGTACGGAATGAGACGTTTTATGCCCTCTCTAGAAAGTGACACAGGTGGCATGGTGATAAACCGTACTGTTTTTAACCTTTTTAAAAAAAATTATTACCATGGCAACCAAATTAAGGCCTTTTACCCTTTCATAATAGGATCGCCGTTCATTTACTTGCTTTCTTGCTTTTTTTTTGATGACTCCCGTGCCACCTCCTCCTCTGTAGTTCACATGCTTGTGTGAGCCGAGTCCGTTGCTAGGCTTAGCGTTAGCGGCCCTAACGCACAATCTCGTCAGGTAGGCCATCCTGGCCAGAGAGTGACCTCATCGCTTCCAAAAACCACGTTCTAGCCTGTCACCTGTCTACAGCAGGGCTGCCCAGACCTGTGCCTGGAGATCTACCACCCACTAGGTTTTCATTCCGAACCTAACAAAGCACACCTCATTCCACAGCTAGATCAGGGCTGCCCAACCCTGTTCCTGGAGATCTACCAACCAGTCGGTTTTCACTCCTACCCTAACAAAGCACACACCTCATTCAACAGCTAGAGCAGGGCTGCCCAGCCCAGTTTCTGGAGATCCACCATCCTGTTTGTTTTCTCTCCAAGCCTAACAAAGCACACACCTCGTTCAACAGCTAGAGCAGGGCTGCCCAACCCTGTTCCTGGAGACAAACTATCCAGTGCATTTTCACTCCAACCCTAACAAAGCACACCACATTCTACAGCTGGAGCTCTCGTGGAGCTGCCAAGTAGCAGAATCACAGTGTTTCCCATAGAACATTTTTATAAGTGGGTGGTGGTGTTTGCACTGCTGAGAGCCTACATTAAAAAAAATTCCCTGAGGTAATTAACTAAAGAGAGCAGTCTCGTCCAGAGTCAACGGCTCTTCGGTGCGCACACAGCTCAGGGAAAAAGAGGTGATATATAGAAAAGATGGTCAATCCGGGTCCTTGCACAACTATGCGTACGCTCAGTGTACTGGATGCTGAAGCAGCTGTGGCCGCCTCCAAGGACCGGATGTTCAACTCTTACGAAGAACTCTGAATTTAAAACCAAGGTTCCGCTGTCCACCGTGATCCGGTGAACACCATAACCAGCCATGACATCCAAGCTATCCACAGCAACTACAGGATGGGTTTATTATGATATAAACAGTCGCATTTCGTGGACGAAATAACAATTGGAGAGGTACAGATTATTCCCTTGAAAATCTACAATTCTATGCTACAGTAACGTGTAACTGTAACAGTAACTGTTGTTGCACATAAGCATTTTCATTTTTGAACTCCAGTAAACTAGGAACTGTTCATGGGGGGGCGGGTGGTGACTGGCGGTAGGGGAAATGCTGAATCAGGTGTGCCAAATTAGGATTGAAATGAAAAACTACAGGACGGTAGATTTCCAGGAACAGCGTTGGGCTGCCCTGGTCTAGGGGCCCGTGTGTCTGGGTGGGGGGGGGGGGGGTTTGGTCCTGAGGCCCTCATGTCTGGGAGGGGGGGTGGTCTAGAGGCCCTCATGTCTGGGTGGGGGGGTTGTCCTGAGGCCCTGGGTGGGATATCACTCATAAGGGGGCCTGGCGCCCCCAGTGTCTGTGTACCTGCCCTGACCGCGCGCGGCTGGTCTGTCCCGGCGCAGGAGGTGGAGCAACTGCGTCTGGAGCGGCTGCAGATCGACGAGCAGCTCCGGCAGATCGGCATGGGGCTGCGGCCCTCGTCCGGACGTCCCGCCGACAAGGAGAAGGGCTACGCCACGGACGAGAGCGCCCCGGGCCCCGCTCTGCGCGGGAGCCGGTCCTACACCGGGCGGGGCCGCGGCCGCCGGGGGCCCAACTACACCTCCGGCTACGGTGAAGCCCCACCCACAGACACTAAAGCCACACCCACCAACACTAAGCCACGCCTACTGACACTAAAGCCCCGCCCACCGACTTCCAACACACTTAAGCCCCAGAAGTACCTGTGTGTAATATTTATTTTTCTGCAAAAATATTTTTCTGGGAAAATTCTGCACCTGTGTTTTCCAAGAATTTTTCAGGTATATTTTTTACCCAGTTCTGGTCTGGTCAAACACTGTAGCATTTGACTAAAGTGCATTTTAACCTAGAAACGATCAATGTTACCAATTGGATCCCCTTAGAAAAAGCCCTTTTTTGTACTAATAATGACAGATTTGACCTAAATGGGTTTATGCAGTCACATGTCAGTATTAGTATGGGAATAATTCTCTGTGATTCTCCCAATTCCAAGAACTGCGGTCAGAATTCACAATAATGTAATTATAAAAGAAAATGGGGGCAATCTGCGGGGCTTTATCAGAGTTTTCAGGTTTTTCCGAAAAGGCTCGCACATTTAGCGCGAGGAAACTTAGCTCCGCGCGGCGCGCGTTAGCGGTTAGCTGAGGCCGAGCTGACGGCTGCGTTTCCACGGCGATGACAGGCACGAACTCGGAGCAGTCCAACGCCTCGGAGACGGACTCCGAGCGCAAGGACGAGCTGAGCGACTGGTCGCTGGCCGGGGAGGAGCCGGAGAGGGGGCCCCGGCAGATGAGGGACAGCCGGAGGCGACCCGGCACGGGACGGGGGGGCCGCGGAGGGCTCAGCGGCCGGGGGCGAGGGGCAGCGAGGGGGGGCTCCTCCTCCTCCATCAGTGCAGGTACCGTCTAAACGCAACAGCCCTGTCTCACACTGCAGGGCTACTGAGTTACCTGGGTAACTGCACTGAGTAAAACCCAGAACCCTCCCAAATCTGAAACATGTGAAAAGAGCTGTTCCGGGTTTTACTCAGTGCAGTGATCCAGCTGACCGAGTAATCCTGCTTCACGATACAGGGCCCAGGGCCTGCGTTCAGAAAGCACTTCAGAGCAGGAGTGCTGATCTAGGATCAGTTTTTTACTTCATCTCATAATGGAAAAGAATAGGAAACAGCCAGGGCAAGACTGACCCTAGATCAGCACTCGTGCTCTCAGATGCTTTTCAAATCCAGGCCATGGCTCGGGGGGGTCTTTAAATCCAAACTGAGTTTAGCTGTTCAGCCGACAGCCCTTCGCCCCTAAACGTGTCGTTACCCCCCTGGGCAGTGCTGAGGGACCCGGACAGGAACCCCTACAGCGTGCTGGACAACACCGAGACGGACCAGACCGCGGACACGGACGCCAGCGACTCGCAGCTCAACACCAGCCGCCGCCGCCGGTCCCGCCGCCGCCGCACGGACGAGGACGCCACGCTGATCGACGGCCTGAGCGAGTCTGACAACGGCTCGCTGAGCGAGAACGGCATCGGTAACCGCCACCGCCGCCACGTACTCCCCGCGGGCGAGCTCCGTACCCCCGCCTGGCCCAGTCCCGCCCGCCGCCTGACCCAGTCCGGCCCGGGGAAGGGTCTTCAGAACCCTCCCCCCCTTTCTGCAGGCCATTTGGGAGAAGGCAGCCTTTTATCCCAGTGATGGCAGAACGAGGTCTTGTGACATCATAATGGATGGAGCGACCATCATAATTTGAACCAATCAGTGTTCTGTTGTGAAGCTGAAAACCCTTTTGATTGGCTTAACCAGGTCAGTGATTGACAGCTAATTATAGCTCCTACCCATCATTGGTGTCTGCATACCACATTGTCCCATCACCAGTGTGAGGGTGCCCGCGGGGGCCACTGGTATTTCTCTCCAGCTGTCAGTGGTCAAGCTTTCGGTGTGAGCCAATCACACCCAAGTCCTCCGTTTGAGACCTTAAAGGCCTGAAAATTAGTATTTTATGATCAATTCAGAAAACTTGGGGAACGTTGGGAAAACTTTGGAAGTGTTGGGAAAACTTGGGAATTGTCACATTCCAGTCCCAGCTTCCCGGCAGGCTGTCTAGTGAGAGGCGGGTGTCTGCAACGTTCTCGCTTTCTGTAGATGATCTGGAGGCGAAACCCCAGCGGCGTAACCGTAGCCGCCGCCGCCGGTTCCACCCGCCCGAGGAGAGGCAGCCAGGTAACATGCAGAGCATCATGGGATTGCGTGCATTTGAGCAGACCAGCATGGTGGCATGTGCCGTCTCACGCCCTGAGGTTTGACAGGACCTGCTGCCCTGAAGCACTGCTCTGTTCTAACCTGGGGGGGGGGGGGAGTGGCAAGGTCTGGTACTTTCTGAGTGAGGAGACTTGTGTCTGGTGCCGTTTTTAGATCATTTGAGGTTGTTATTTGTCTTGGGGTTCACAGTGCAACTCTGCGTTTAGGATTGAGATGGGAGGCATTCCAGGCTAGGTTTTGTGCACCACAAAAGAAACGTTTTATAATAGTATGGATTAATTTTGTTTATTACGTTGGTTTGAACCTGTTGGACACTCTTTTACTTTTAATCACAGCACGGGATAAAAGACAAAACCAGCTGTGTGGTCCTTTTAGTTCATTAATGGTGGAAAATGTTCACAATTAAATTCATTCTGCCACTGGAATTGTGGGGGAAATGGTCGTATGTTAGGTGGCACCAATTTGGATGGAGTATAAATCTTAGCATTTAATCATCAATGTTTACAGATGCATCCAGGGTATCAAATTTACAGTAGAGAATTCAGATCTTATATTTTGATTTTACCTAACTGCATTTGGTCTTTAACCCATCTTTATATATTAATCAGCTTAATACACTTTTTGGAATACAGTGTGATACTTATTGTTTTACTTTGACGTGAATTATGACTTCTAAGGTGCATGCAGAGGAACACTAACTTTCAGAACTGGCAGCATGTCTGGATTTTCCCCAAGTTCTTTGTGCGTAACTTTTAGCTCCAGAACAGTAAAGGGTGAGTCTTGGGCTTGGTATTTACGAAACGGTGAAATAGTTTTTGCTTCCTGTGTTTTTCAGTTACAGTGGCTGATTACATATCGCGTGCCGAATCGCAGAGCAGACAGAGGAACGCTAAGGACCTGAAGAAGAACAAGAAAGAGCTGGTGAGTCTTTAGACTCTTTAGAGCTGGTGAGTCTTTAGACTCTTTAGAGCTGGTGAGTCTTTAGAGTTGGTAAGTCTTCAGAGTCTTTAGAGTCTTGAGAGCTGGCGAGTCTTTAAGAGTAGTTTTGCAGGTGTCTGGGGGGGGGGGGTGGGGGGGGAGGATGACTGGTCCATGGGGAGTAAAGTGCATTACAAAGCTGTGTCCTTACCCGGGTGTTCCCCCTCGTCCTCTCCAGGGGCAGGTGGAGTTCATAGAGGAACACGGTCCCTCAGCAGCCACCAGCAACGGTCCCGCCAACCAAGGAGAGGAACTGGAGAAATCGCCGGGCGTCGCCGCGGAGACCGCCGCCAAAACCGAGCGCCGCGAAGAGGGAACTGCTGGGGCTGTGCCAAACGGGGTTTCCTAAAGGCTCGCTCTCCGTACGAAACCATAACTTCTACATTTACAATAGTGCTTGTACAAGCTTGCCAAAGACAGACGTGTGGACTTCCAGATTCTTTATCGCACTTTTTCAGTTCCTTCCTATTGGAACCCAAGAGGGGACGGATCCAGAATTAAAAATAAAAAAATAAAAAAATAAAAAAAAACCGAACAGAAGTATAAGTACAAAAAGTTACACCTAGTATGTGTGTTCCGAATACATGATCAGATGTTGTGCCTTCAGAGAGTAGATTCAACATTAAAGTTGGTTGGCCGTAGAAAACATAACTTTTGTCAGACAAAATGGTGGCGGGGGAAATCCCAGGCATCCTAATATTTGTTATGAAGAACGTTAGCGGCTTTTATTACGTTTTAATATGCAACCACTTCTTCATACGAGGAAAAAAAACCCTAGAAAATGCAGTCTGAACGGAAAAAAAAAATTGCACTGAATTGTTACTTTCCCATTAGAGTAATGTTAGTCTGGAAACTGGTCTGTTCTCTTTGTTGTCCTTTTTTTTAATGCTGTCAAGAAAAAAAAAAAAAAAAACCTGCAGAAAACTGGAGGGTTGGATTCTTGCTTCTTTCATCTGCGGGGGCACTGGACCGATAATGGCGGAAACGTTTGCAAAAACGGGCTTTCTTTGGTTTATTTATTTTTAAAATGTACAGTATTTAAAGAAATGAAGCTGTTCTTTTAAACACTAAACTGGCAGAAAGTGTTTCAATGCAGGTGTAATTTGGACTACTGAAAGATCAATTTCCAGATTTTGTTTGTTCTGTAAACTACATGTTAGTTCGTATGGGTTTTTTTTTTTTTTTTTTTTTTTTTTAAATGATCATTTTGGTTGTTTGATGTGCAATATGTTTTGTATGCCGGTAGTTCTTAAATAAAACTTGATCTTCCATATTCTGTTGAATGTCATTCAGACTAACAAATAAATACAGAATAGCACACGTATTTCCACTTGAAATAAAAAGGACATAAGCCTGTTTTAATTGGTTCCTATCCGTGGCCTTTCTTCCCCACCGATGTTTTCCTAACAAAAGCACAGCCGGAAAAACAACACTAGTAACAGAACACAGAAACGGACCAGCAGCAAAAAGCATTAGCCCTGATCTTACTGTTGACACCAGAGTTATAGACCATTGACTAAAAGCAAAGCATGCTTAACAAACATGGGAATACCCAAATCAGTGAAAGCCCTCAGGAAATCTAAAGTACTTTGGAATTACAGTGCAGGTTTCAGTGAAGATTGATAGGCTAATGCTGCCATCTAAACAAACCAAGTTTAAAATGGATGATTCAACGCTATTTTGTGTGCTTCTCTTACCTTCTCTTTGTTAACAGCAGGACTATAAGGGGAGAAAGTTCTTATGCTCTTAAAAATTATGAAATGTAATTCAACAAACTTGCATAGTTAATTATCACATGGACTCCAAAACACAAGGGTTGCTTCTCTTTGGGTCATTTTTGGGCAGAAACCACACCTTACAGTTCGCCCTACTAAATGACTGAAATGTGGGGAGTGAGGGGTGGAGGTCCAAATAAATGCATTTGGTTTTTATGTCTTTATTTCCCCCAGATCCCACTAAAACGTGTCCCTCTGCTCCTCCGCTGGTTTAGACGCACTGTTGACCATTCACAGGGATTCCACGAATGCTCCTTTTTAGCATTTTAAGCATCAAGACATTGCTCAGATTCTAATGACAACGTTGGTGTGGAAAAGCCTTACAGTTCTGAGAAAGCTGCAAGCTTTTTGTGAGTTCACTACTCAAAGCAGAATGTCTTTAGTGGCCAGCCAGGGAGTCCATAGAATCAAAAGTCACACATCTTTTTTTTTTTTCTCCAATGCAGGACAATAGGGCAACAACTCGGATGTCTACCGCACTAATACGAAGGCCCAGTTTGGATAAAGGATGTCACTCCAAACCAAGAGGTTTATCTCTCTCTGTGCCCATATATTATAATTGCTTCCAAATTGCCAACCTGCAAAAACCTGCAGCTGCCATTGCTAGTGCACAGCCACCACAGAACTGGCCGTTAAACAAAAGCCCAAAACACAATGCTCCTTGATTACACGGTTGCCTTAATTGATAGATGAGGAAAAATAATTACAGTTTAATCCACGCAAATGAATAGATGTGTCGATCACCAACAATCATCAGTGGCATGCCATCTGCATATTATTAAATCTTGTATTACCTATTTGCATTTGGCCCCCGAAAACTAACACATTTCCAAGTATAGCATCCTGGCCATACATTGTCAGGTAGAGCCTATTTAAAATTATGCCATTTTTTCCCTGATAATTAGTTGCAACAGGAACCTTATTTTTCTGGCACTTAAGATAACCCAAGTATGTGTGTCTGCATGTGTATGTGTGTGTGTGTGTGTGTCTTCAACTGATATTCCATTTTCTGTTGAACTACAAATGATGCAGGGCCTTAAAAGAAATATACATATTTTATTTTAAATTCATATTTTTATGAGACCTGAAAGCTCAAACTCAGTACTTCTTAAATGAAACAAGTGAAAAATCAGCAGAAATAAATTGAAAAATCCAATACTGAAATATGTTTATTATATTCACCCCTCCCCCCCGCCCCCAAGTCAATACTTGGTGGAAGCATTTTTTTTTGGTTAAGACTACCAACTTCACACACCAGGAAGGTTCAATTTTTTCCCATTACTGTCAGCAAAGTTGGTTGGAGAAATCATGTCTTGCCACAAGTTTTCTACGAGAATAAAGTCAGGACTTAAGCCACTCCAGGGTAGCTTTGGCCTTGTGTTCTGGGTCATAGTCCTTCTGAAACAGGAGTTTTTGTCCTGGTTTTAAGCCTTTAGCAGACCAAAGCAACTTTTTCTCTTCGGGGTGGACTGCATTTTCTTGGGTCTTGTCCAGATTTCTCCACGGTGGTCTTATTTTGGTCGCAAAACCTTGCAGAGTCCCAAAAAATTCAATTAAACTTTATTTGTATTGCGCTTTTCACGGACACTGTCACAAAGACATTTTACAGTGGTAATACAAAATAAAATTGGACAAAAAAAACTAAACGTGTTGCTGCAGACCCCGCGCAGAATTTCAGCTGGTTTGGTTCAGAAATGGCTTTCTTTCTCTCCAGCTCTACACCAAATGCCAGGATGTCGGTATTTCACTCTAAACATCCTACCACCTCAGCCTTTGGGCTTGGACTCTCTTTCAAAGTCTGTGCTGAGCTCACGGGGGCGTTCCCGGTCAGTTTCATCCTTACAGTGGCGTTCCCGGTCAGTTTCATCCTTACAGTGGCGTTCCCGGTCAGATCCATCCTTACAGTGGCGTTCCCGGTCAGTTTTGTCCTTTCGCTGCCGTTCCTAACGGGTTTCATCCTCGCCCGGCTTCTCAGCGATTAAATCGCAGGTGGAAAAAAATAAATAAATCTAAGCCCAAGGTCCTTGTCTTTCTGGTCTAGTTTTAAAATGTTCCACAGGCACAGTCAGACAATATATGGCGCAATGCAAAAATGTTTATTTTGTAAATTCAGAACTGTCCCCCACCCCAGTCAACAACTCTTCATAATCGTTGAAAAAATACACGTCCAAGTAATATTCACAGTGATCCCAGAAGTACAGTTAGATGGTATCCACCAATCACAGTCGGCATTGTTGCAGTGCTTGTTACTGACGTACTCTGTCATTGGTGGAGCTGCACTCTTGTCAGTAAGGCTAAGCCAAGGCTTGATGGAAAGACAGTCAGGATCCATACTTTCTGCCTTAAATATTGTAGGTCAAGAATGTTTTTCCACTTACTTGACCAATCCATACCAGTACCCCATTATCACGCTTGTCCTCTAAGTTGTAAAAAATTTGCTGGAGGACATTAAAAAAATATTTTTTTTGTGTTTGTGTAAACATTTTGGTTACATACTTATGTGTTCTTAAATTTACATTGTCTTTGTCACTATACACTCTTTATACTAATCTCTGACTTGAACTGTATAGAAAAGCTTTCCTTTTGTGCCAATGACCTTCAAGTGAAAATGTTTTTTTCCTCCCGTTGAAACTGTGCAGTACCTGAGCAGTTTTTGTGTGTATACAAAGATGCAGGAATAAATAGGATTAGCATTATCGTGGGCATAACATTTAACATTGTTGAACGAATGTCTTATATACTCAGAATGACTGATGAAAACATCGTGAACGTCTCTGTTTGTATAGTGCGGTCGAGTTCAAGGTTGAGACGATAATTAACAAGTTTTTTTAAAATAAAAGTACGACAGCATAAACAGTGAACCCAACTACTGTATATTCGAAAGAGTACGCGACAACTCTGATGATAAAACATATCACAGTGTACGCATTTCCCATATCCATTGAAATCTACCCCATTAGTGACATTTTCCCATTAGTGAATGAGCGAAGCTAAAAGACATGGCGCTACCGGCTAAACCAATTGTTTTAGTCTTTGGTGAAGTCTCTTCAAAACGAACAGCAAGCATTGCTGACTGCCACTAAAACCACCTTTAGCCTACTGAGTCTCTTAATTATTAAAAGTCAGGTATATTGCACGAGGGTTGCGCATTTCTCAAATAACGGCGAACACCGTTAAAATTACATTTAATTTCAGGACAAAGTTTGTTGAATGCCAACGAGCTTATTACTTCAAAGCTTGCAAGATAAGGTAGTGTTTGCCAAAGGAGTTCCTAATCCCACGTCTTCCTGGCTTCATGAACCAAGTAAATTTAAGTTGGTCGATAGCCAAGCGAGCAACTGGTAGCAAGCAAACGTAAGGAACGGGCCAATATTAAGACTTTTCACTTACCATATTTTACTTTAAGGTTCTCGCTTTACAAGACTTGTAAGCATTAAGTTACCGCATTCGTTTAACTCTGATAGCAGCTGCCAAATGTAGTCTTTTTTCCTCACTAGCGTCGCTCCTGTTTTGTTTTCTTCAGCCTGCCGTAAAGCAACTCATACCGCATCACCACAGTAACAAACCAGAAGCACCTTACTGTCGTAACCCCCTACTGACAAATCCTGAAGGATGTCTTTGCAGACAGGTTAAGGCAATATTATTTTTAAATTATATTATAAAATATATATACAATTAGTCTTACATACACAGACATAAATATATTTGTTCAAGAATATGGTTGTTTGACCACCTCTAGTAACATAGTAAGTTGCCATTTCTGAATAAAAAAGCAAGACAAATGAAAGTATGTTTGTAGGATAGTTTCCCACTGTTTGGAAACATGGTGTACTTCTTTGTTCTAGATTATCATACAGGGATGAGGTCTGTCAAGCAAAACACCTGTACTTGTAAACCTGCAAAAGATCACAGGAACAAGTAAATGAGACATACATCAATAATTTAAATAAAGTTATGGTATAATTTTTTTTACTGCCAGTGGGGGTAGAGAGAAGAAAACTGACACTTAAACTGAACTAGTATAAGAACCTTTTCTGTAAAACTATGCAACAAATTATGCTGTTGCATGAGTTAACTGTGTGCTTATAGCTGTTCATTAACATTGTACAGTGGCTTTAGTTAGTTAGCAGAGAATTATCCAGACCAGCATACACTGCTTACATATGCATTCTTTACATTTACACAGATAAATATTTGCTAGTACTTCATAGTTTGTGTTAAACAAGTTTCGCAACGGTACAGCAACATTTACCCACCTGCGAGTCAAACCCGCAACCCCAGAATATCAAGCCCAGTTCTCAAACCACTACACTGCAAAGCCATCCTTTAAACTCTTGCTCCCTAGAGTTGGAAAGGCGGGTGTGATGTTTAGCACGATGACAATATCTATTACTGACACTTTAGCAATGACATTCATTTTAATATTAGTATCCAGAATAATAAACATTGGAATTGTTACATGCATTGAAAGCACAATATGAATGCATGCCAGTGACAGTGGATATGGTCAAGAGAAAAAACACAGTTCAAATATAAGTTTCATTCTTTATAACAGAACCTATCATGATAATTAATGATAGGTTAATAATGAAATTGATAATGAAATCAGATGGCCTTTATCTAATGTACACCTCTCTGCTAAAAAGGGAAAACAGGCAATAAATTGCATAAATTCTCCTCAGATTACACATATGCATCCACATGACTGCCTTGATAATGCTGCACCTTAAAGAGTTATAAAAACTTTAAGTCACCTTTACCCAGCTATACCTCAAAGTATTCTGATCCCGCAAAGGCACTGAGAAGAAATATATGCTGCTACAAAAGAGCCAAAACTCTCCTTTTTTAAACAGATCATAAATAGCGTATGAAGAATGAGCTGGTGAATTAGTTACTCTGAGGTCAAAAAACAGTGTTTGCTTAGAGGTGGGAAACCAAGTGGAAATGGCCTTGCAGAGCAAGTGAAGGGTTATTCCAGTGTGCAGAAGACCACTGGCTCAACTGGAATGGAAACCAGCACAGTGGCACAATAAATTGTTTGAAGGTCCCAATTATTACCCCACTCATTTGCATGATTACAATGTTTTCCACTAGCAGGGGTAGTATGGAAATTGTAAATTGTAGAAGTCAGGTTTAATGATAAATCTGCCCTTCCAGAGTCAGGCTGACTGGCTGGAGCTTCAATAGGATTTAAAAAGCCAACTGTGTGCAGAAATTAGAGTTTTGCCCCTAAATCATATGGAATTACAGTGCTGGAGCCTGTGCTGAGCCTACACATGAAAACGCCCAGAGGAAGCAGCTATTTCTGTTGGTTTTATTAAACCAACCAAGCAATTTAATTCTTTTGTTCAGGAGAGTTCTACTTCATTGATTAACAAAAGCAGGATATAATTTTTTCAGCCTTTTTGAAAAGCCTGAAATGTCAAGCCTTTTAAAGCAGATTATTCTGCCTCTGTGCTATGAATGCAGCCAGGGTAACCTTTTGTCTACAATTAAATATTCCAGCATAAATATAAAAGAAAATCAGAGATGGGGAAGATTGACTCACGAGAGATTGGAGAGGTAGATTCACACTGATAGTGCAAACAGCTTGCTTCTAATTAAATATGCCACAGAGTCTCTAAGCATTCGCTTTCAGCCGCAGAGAGAGCAAGCCGCCTAAGAATGTAAGGAAGAAATATATCACATCATCTCCCTGTCCAAAGACTTCCTCTGGGCACCTAAAGGTATTTCACATTTTTTATTTTTTTTGTTTTGTTTTGTTTTTTCCTAATTATTTGTTTCTGAGAATATGAAAGGTGAAATCTTTTGGGAAATGCATAAATGCAGACATTATGAAAAAAAGTTGTGAAATGCTTTATGATCCAGACTCAGATAATTTGCTGTGACAGGAAGGTACTTCAGGGGATGCTTTCAAGGGGCAGTTTTTTTAAATTCTGAATTTTGGGGTTATTGGTTGCATGTTGGCTTTTCTTGTGCTGGCTACCCCCACAAATGTGCCATTGATTTCCATCTTTTAAAATCTGCTGCGTGTTGAAGGATGTGGATTTTAATATGCTTGGCATGTTATATAAGGGAAGTGTTAATGCGAGAATGCGAGCTAATGTAAATATTTTGTTAACATGCGACTTGTATAGGAAGATTTATGTAATTGCAATATTGTTTAATTTTATTTATGGAGTAAATACTTGTTATAACCTGCTTGTAGAAAGAGATCAGTTAGTTGAGTAACCTTTAAATAAATCCAAGTTCTAGCACTGTAACTGGTCATATCATCAAGGGAGATATTTTTCTGTAGTGTCAGCATTTACTGATAAATTATACTTGGTGATACACATATACAATTTTTACACTGAATATTAGACTCTGTTTTGAGTATTTTAAGAAATAAAATCAACAAACCAACCAGCAAAGAACTGAAGATGAGGATCATTTTAATACACAGGAAAGGATAGATTGTGGCAGTAATTTGATGTAGTTCCCTTGTGACAAGTTTAATAAACTGTAAGATCAGGGAATTTTATTGCATCTATCTGTTACATTTAAAGAACGCATTTTCTAAATTATGCTGCATTCACCTAAATCGTGGATTTGTATTTGTTTTGTGCTTTTAGTTGTTAATTATGTAAACATATGACTATTAGTTGTTGCTCTACTACTGCACAAGATGTCTGGTTCTTTGGCAAGCCACATATTTGTTTTTATAAATCTAAATGCACTGGTTAGTAATCTTGTGTGAAGTATTAATATTGCATATATAACTTACGTATAGATTCCTTTATGTGGTTATGACGGCCAGCTTGCAGATATATTCTCCGTGGCTTTGTGGCTTTTGAAAAGAAATGAATGAAATCCTTGAGCTGAAGAAGTTTTATTTTATTGCAGAAGGAATGTGTGTTTCAGTGCAGGTGCACAGACTGTGCATGCGGTATCTGGCCTGTACACAAACAATACGTGGGGTAATTATTTCTGAATTATGCCACAACAGCAGACTTCAGTCACTCGTTGTGGTCTTGGAGCAGGGCATGCGGTTCAGTTTGTGCGCAAGTTGACTGAATTCTGTCACATGACTGGAAGTTTAATATCATCCAATTGAACCATCTCAGCTTTCTGTCATTCATGTGATGCTTCTCTTTTGTCGTGACAAATATTGCAAATTATATTTTGCATTTAGTGATGAACACAAACATTGTGTGACTATAAAGTGTTTTGCATTTATGATGACTCTAATTTATGCTTGCTTATCTTATTTATCCTGCTTACTTGCTTTTTTGTGTGTCTAAGATATTTCTATTTCTAATCATTAAATATTGGCATGTACAGATATTATCTTCCAATGCTGATCATAAACTGTGTGGGAGAATTATGAGCATAATGTTTTATTCACAATACCCAAAGCTGATCTAATTTCTCTTCAAGCCTTGAAGTTGAAATGACATTTTAGAGATTACTTTTCTGCTGTAGCACAGCATTAAATCTTTGACAGTGAGCAGTGCTGGGATTTGTACTGTTTGATAAATGTGAGTTATTGCATTATTTGAATAAGCATTACATCCATGACCGTGTTTGTCACATGCCCTCAGTGAAAATGGACCTCCACGGGCAGAGATTAGAGATGTTAATTTAATGTATTTGTGTTTACTGAGAATAGTGCATGACTGTTTTGGACGATGTCCCGAGAAAACTGGAGCAAACTGACCCTGCTTAATCTGAGGCTCCTTAAATCCGCTTGATTTAACTCCACAGAAGAATAATAGGCCGCTGGGGGGGGGGTTCTGTGTGAGGTCTTTGTGGTGCCGATGCTTGTGGTGACTTTGTAAACTTTGCCAGGTAGGGCTTTACCTGGAAACAGATGCAAGGAGTTAGTCCTGGTCCTATCCGAGATAAACGAGATAAAGGTGCACACTTCATTCTTTGGATTTTATGTTTTAACAGGAAAAATAATAACATTTCTAAACAGTCGAGCTGGAGGTCTAACTCGGCATGTTCATTCTGTTTGGATATTCGCTCCATGCTAACTTCTGATTGGCAGTCCACCAAGCAACTAGTCACACCACTGATTGGTTAAAATGTAGAATTCCATTACGCAGTTAAAATGGCCATTACCTACGTCTCCTTCAGTGGGAAGTAAAATAACTTTGTTGCTTTCAGAGTTAAAAATAAATAAGAACGGGTCAAAACCTAGTACATGGCTGGACCGAACCAGCCGACCAATGGTGTAACTTCATCACTCACTCAGTCACTCAGTCACAGACATTCAGGTTTATAAGACTGGCCCTGCTGTTGCGGTCCAGCCAAAAATGTAAAAAACTAAATTAAAATATCATATTAATAAAACATGCTTGTTATCGTAGAAATTGTTTTACTTTGGTTCTTTATGTATGTCAGTGAGTTACAAAATAATGATTTTTGAGTGCTCAGGGCTTTTTAAACTCCATTTCCAAGATCACCACCACACTAAAGAGTCTGTCCTTTTTCATTACTGCGGTTCTGTCAATAGAGCAAGGCTGGGAAACTCCATTCCTGAAGGGCTGGTCCATGTACAAGTTTTTGTTCCCACCCGTAAATGTTTCTCAGTTAACTAGTTACCTCAATACGCCAGTGCAGGACCACATGTGAAACAGACCACACAATAACAGTAGTATAGGGACACAAGAACTGGCTTCAACTGTCAATTATGAGCTAACTTACTGCTAGTACTGCCCCTACACACTGCTAGTACTACCGCCACACACACTGCTAATACTGCCCCCACACAGCTAATACTGCCCCACACACCGCTAATACTGCCCCTACACTGATAATACTGCCCCACACTGCTAATACTGCCCCCACACACCGCTAATACTGCCCCCACAAAGCTAATACTGCCCCCACACACCACTAATACTGCCCCACACACTGCTAATACTGCCCCACACACCACTAATACTGCCCCACACACTGACAATACTGCCCCACACTACTAATACTGCCCCCCACTGCTAAAACTGCCCCCACACAGCTAATACTGCCCCACACTGCTAATACTGCCCCCACACTGCTAAAACCTCCCCCACACAGCTAATACTGCCCCACACACTGCCAATACTGCCCCACACCGATAATACTGCCCCACACTGATAATACTGCCCCACACAGCTAATACTGCCCCACACACTGATAATACTGCCCCACACTGATAATACTGCCCCCTACACCACTAATACTGCCCCCCACACCGCTAAAATTGCCCCCACACAGCTAATACTGCCCCACACACTGCTAAAACTGCCCCCACACTGATAATACTGCCCCACACACTGCTAATACTGCCCCCCACACCACTGATACTGTGCCCCACACTGCTATTACTGCCCCCCACACTGATTAATACTGCCCCCTACACTGCTAAGGTTATGCAGTCATCGACTGCACATTGCCCAGTGGAGCCACTGGCCACAGTCAGCCCTGGCACCAGATTCGACCTGAGACCGTGGGGTTCATCCACGCACATAACCACAGTGCCTTACCAAATCAGCCACCCAGCAGCCCACTTCAAATCTTTTTCAAGGAAATACATGTAGTCTGTGGCAGCAGCTAATCAACAAGCACGGAACCGTCCAGACCCACGGCGCAACTCACTTCCGCAGACACATTTTAGCTGGCAGTGGGACCACCTGCGCATGCGTCCTACAAAACGTCCCTCAAAGGTCGTCCGTGAGTGAGTGAGTGAGTGACCACAATTTGCCATGCATAGCCCACGGCGCCAGTTCCTGCGCGCCGTGGGAAAAACATCAC
Organism: Anguilla pacifica; assembly: GCA_039654925.1. NCBI lineage: Eukaryota > Metazoa > Chordata > Actinopteri > Anguilliformes > Anguillidae > Anguilla > Anguilla pacifica. Next base: position 2,180,389 of record CM077287.1, on the reverse strand, counting down.
ATTTAATTTTGATTTTTGTTTTTGGATGTAAGTACAGATTAAAGAGCATTTAAAAATGCACAGAAGTACAAACACACGAGGTAAAAGAGCAGGAGAGGTAAAAGAAACTCCACACAGCTTGTAAAAAGAGATCTCTCCGTTTTTCACCCATTTTCAAGGCCACTGATTTGCATTAATGCGCGCGCATTCAACTGAACACCCCGAGTTCAGAGCAAACCAGTGACTGTTAAAAACACGCACCTGGATGCCAAGAGCAGTCAACTCCCCTTCGGCTGGGGAAGCTTTGGAGCCAGAAATCCCACAATGCACTGCTCTGCTGTGGTTATAAACACGCATGTTAGCTTTTTTTTTTTTGAAAAAGACATTACAATAAATAAATAAATAAGTAATGCATTTTTTCCCATTCTGTGTTCCATTTAAGTCCCTGTTTTGCCAACCAGTGGAGGTTCTCTTAATGTCAGAGACAGACGCACTGTTATGTGTGCTCAGAGATAGACGCACTGACGTGTGCTCAGAGACAGACGGACTGATATGTGCTCAGAGACAGACGCACTGACGTGTGCTCAGAGACAGACGCACTGACGTGTGCTCAGAGACAGACGCACTGACGTGTGCTCAGAGACAGACGCACTGATGTGTGCTCAGAGGCAGACACACTGACGTGTGCTCAGAGACAGACGCACTGATGTGTGCTCAGAGACAGACGCACTGGCGTGTGCTCAGAGACAGACGCACTGACGTGTGCTCAGAGACAGATGCACTGACGTGTGCTCAGAGACAGACACACTGACGTGTGCTCAGATACAGACGCACTGACGTGTGCTCAGAGACAGACGCACTGTTATGTGTGCTCAGAGACAGACGCACTGACGTGTGCTCAGAGACAGACGCACTGTTATGTGTGCTCAGAGACAGACGCACTGGCGTGTGCTTAGAGACAGACGCACTGAGGTGCGCTCAGAGACAGATGCACTGAGGTGTGCTTAGAGACAGACGCACTGACGTGTGCTCAGAGACAGACGCACTGATGTGTGCTTTGGGCATGGGGCTGCAGGGATGGTGTTCAGAGACAGCAGCGGTCTGGCTCAGGGTTCAGCAGCGCAGGCAGGTCACAGCCTCTCTTCCTGCTCTTCTCCAGGCCCACGCCGCCCCATCTCCCTCCAGACCCGCACAAATCTGCCATTATGCTGAATTTTAGTTTCCCAACTAAGACTGCAAGGTTTGCAAAAGGGAAACAAGAATTATTTAATCAAATTGGTACCTCCACATCCAGATTTGACTGTGACTGCATAATGCACCTCTGTAATCCCTTTATCAAACGGCCAGATGAAGAGGTTTTATTGGAGCAGGAGAGAAAATATATTTAAGGTCATTCTATCGCTAGTTTATTTTGAAATTGCTCGGTCCCTTTTTTTTTCTTTTTTTGTAATCTTGAGGAAGGAATAATTACCGCGGCTGTGACACAGTGGTACGGCTGATTAATGTTCTGGGAAAATGGACCGGGAGACGGAAACTGGGGCTGTCACCAAGCAACATGCTTTATCCCCCTTTAACATATCAGTATAATTTCTCATTTCTGCGGAGTTTTATTGGATTCTGCAGGTGCGGCGGCATCGCTGGTGCAACGGCGGTTGGTATCTGAGGAAGGCTGGTTTTAGATGCTGCTGTGCCCCCGCGCTGGTGCATGGAAGCTGCTGTGTTTGCAGGAGTCCAGGCTGGGGAGCACTCTTTGGATCTGCAGGAGCATTCACCCCCTTTTCTTGCTTTGTCTTACTTTCACACGAGCGAAGGTCTTGCACAGGAAAAGGCTCAGAAGTAATCAATGTTATTTTAGCTGTTGCATTTAGTACGCAGTCTAAATGCAGGGAAACGTGTATTCATAAATCATAGTTATTTTCAATATGCATAAGACCCATGAACCCTAAATTAAACGTTTTCTCATTTTTTGCATTTCAGTAAGATAGTAAAATAAAAAATGCTCTATATAGCACCGACAATGATGTGGAGATACACCTCAAAATTGTTGCAATAATACTTCAGACATTCTTCTTGTTTTACATGATAGTAAACATTAATATAAATGTTGACAAGTGTTATTCTACAATGAGAGCTGTAGTGTGTACAGGAAAGGCTGAATATTCATTACTCCTTTCCGTAGATGGCACTTGTCTTAAAGGTACTTCATGATCTGTCAATGATACATTTAAAGTTCATATGTGAGAGATGTACTATTTTTCCTTTATTAACAAATATTTATTAACCCCAAACAGTGATACTTCATCCTAATAGCAAAGGCTTCCCAGAACTGTGTACATGATCACTGGTTTGGGTCCAGGTAAAACGTAACAGCAGAGCTACTGCTAATCTGAATGATGGTAACACCACTGTGCAGACCAGCTTTACGGATGAACATATTTACCTTGCCTGTGTTCCTATCCTTAAAACTTTATGTGTGTGTGTGTGTGTGTTTGTGTACAGGTTTCTTCATTTACTTCAAGCTTTCGAGCCAAAGCATTCAGTCCATAGGATCACTACACACTCTGTGCTTACATTGCACTTACCCCCCAAATCACACTGCCATTTTGTGCTGAATTTGAGGCCTAGCTTTGCTCCCCTCCCAGCCGTGCTACGCTTGTTACTGATACGCGCCCCACGGCTGACTCAGCGGGCATTACCCACGGTGCTTCTTACCCGAAACAGGAGGGAAACCAAAACATCCCTTCTTCAATTCAGCATCTCTGTACCTCAGCTAAAAACTCTCATACAAACATCCAAAAGTATCCAATCCTTCCACATGGCATGATTATAGGGGCACTACTTCCCTTGCATGAGCACCTGTCCTTAAAGCCTTTGCCCCTAGAGTTCTGACAGATAATTAAATTGTTTATCCGCAGTTATATGGCCCATTGTTTATCTATCCTATTGCAACAGAAGAATAACCTGGAATATCCACTTTTGTATTTACATTTCTTTTGCCCATTTTAGGCTTTCAAGTCAAATAGGTGAAAATAGCTTTGATATAATGTTGCGGCTCTTAAACCATGGCTAACCATGGCTTTGTTTTGTTTTTTGTTTTTTTTTCTCATTCAGGTCCTGTTTTTTTTCTTGAAATAATTTAGCTTGGAAGCCTTACTGGCCCCAGTCTCAAGTAATGTTTTTTTTCTTCCCTTTCTCCCTGCGTAAATCAGCATTGCCTTGTTTTCATCATATTTGCTCCACACACTCTGTAATTAGTCTAGAGACAGTCTGAGCACAAAAATATCATCACAGGTTTTTTTTTAAGGAACTCTTCAGGGTGTGCTTTTGCACTGTGTCTCATAAATCACCAGCCGCTTGATTAGGAAGCACTGTGGCTCTGTGCAAACACCATCTCACCTGTTAACTATTACGCTATGCTAATTTAGCTCACAGCATTAGTTTAAGTATTGGGGTGGCTGTGTAATATACCAGGTAGAGGACTGGGCTCAGTTAGAGGTAGAGGTAGAGAACCCAAGGCTGTAGGTTCGATTCCCAGGTAGGACACTGCCTTTATACGCTTCAAGCAAAGGTGCATAATCTTTGGGTTACGCACCAAAGGTCTGCTTCGGTGTATATCCCACTGTATAAATGGATACGCGAACATGCAAAAAATATGTGTAGACTGTAAGAGCGTCTGCTAAGTGTGAGTAATGTAATGTACTGCATGACTGAAATGAGAAATAACCTCAGCTAGTCACTGCAAACTGTACACAGGAATATAGGGCTGAAAGGTATAGACAACGTGGGTTTTATGACAGATTTACATAAATTTAGGTAAAGTGGAGTAAGGTGTGCGGGCTCTTTCAGGGTTCGGAAATAAGGTGTGTGGGTTCTTTCATGGCTCTGGAATAGGGTGTGTGGGTTCTTTCATGGCTCTGGAATAGGGTGTGTGGGTTCTTTCAGGGTTCAGGACTATGGTGTGTGGGTTCATTTAGGGCTAGGGAATAAGGTGTGTGGGTTCTTTTATGGCTCTGGAATAGGGTGTGTGGGTTCTTTCAGGGTTCAGGACTATGGTGTGTGGGTTCATTTAGGGCTAGGGAATAAGGTGTGTGGGCTCTTTTAGGGTTCAGGACTATGGTGTGTGGGTTCATTTAGGGCTAGGGAATAAGGTGTGTGGGTTCTTTTATGGCTCTGGAATAGGGTGTGTGGGTTCTTTCAGGGTTCAGGACTATGGTGTGTGGGTTCATTTAGGGCTAGGGAATAAGGTGTGTGGGCTCTTTTAGGGTTCAGGACTATGGTGTGTGGGTTCATTTAGGGCTAGGGAATAAGGTGTGTGGGCTCTTTTAGGGTTCAGGACTATGGTGTGTGGGTTCATTTAGGGCCAGGGAATAAGGTGTGCGGGGTCTTTTAAGCACCAAAACGCTCTGAAAATCAGCAGATGCTGCAAGCTCCAGGATTAGAGTCTCACATTCCTGCTGCTTGCTTGTGCAGGACTGGTGATGTGGCTTGAGTTTGATTACATTACATTACATTACACTACACTACATTATATTGCATTGCATTACATTACACTACACTACATTATATTGCATTGCATTACATTACATTACATTACACTACACTACATTATATTGCATTGCATTACATTACATTACATTACACTACACTACATTATATTGCATTGCATTACATTACATTACATTACACTACATTACATTATATTGCATTGCATTACATTATGTTGCATTACAGTCATTTGGCAGACACTCTTATCCAGAGTAACAAACACCGGTGCTACTCTGGAAAAACACCAAGAATCCACTGAGGTCCATTTATAATCACTTCTAAGTGTAATATTAACCCAACAAACAACGCTTTGAAGGTATGGTCAGACCGACAGCCTGCCTGCACACAGCTGCAGCTGTAACGTCATCCAAACGGGAATCTGAGGATTAACGGAAGGAGACGGTGTGAGGGGAAATGCACACGGAAACAGGAAGTGTGCGTTCTGAGAGAGGAAGTGGTGACTGGGAAAAACATGGGGCGAGTTTGGGGTTCTGGTGTGCGCCCCCAAAGGGGAAACCCCCCCTTCCCCCCCACACACACATACACATGCACGTGCACGCACACACACACACACACATGCACATGCACGCGCGCACACACACACACACACACACATACACATGCACGCGCGCACACACACACACACACACACACAGACACACATACATGCACACACACACAAACTTTTCAGTTTTGATAATTTGACTTGTTTATGCTCATAGATTGATTATGAAAGGGGCATGCAGCAGTTACTCTTATAAAAACAGTAATATTTACTTCATCATAAAAACACATTCATGTTTTTGCCATCAGATAATAAAAGCTTTTGCTTTGTTGTTTGATGAAATTGATGAATGTCTGGCAGGTGAAAACTCTTTTTTAAAATAAAAAAGTATGCATGTTTTTTTTTTTTTTTTTTTAATGAGCAGGTGTGGCACATTTCGTTTAATGCACGTGCCATATTCCAGAACCTCAGCACTCAGTAACATGAGCACAAACCTAACACTATATTCATGTTCCGATATATTTACATTTCCGATATATTCATGTTTAGCCAAATTAACTATCCTAATTAATGTACGGGATTAAAAGCAATGTGACGCACCTATATGCGTTAAATACAGGGGGCTTCAGCTTCATACAGTAAACGTGGCCTTCTGAGGTAACTGCCCCATTTGCCCCCTACCCCGTCGCCGTGCTCTCCATGCAAATAGCCCCACGAGGAGCCCGGCGTGGTTGCAGACATTAGCCCCGATGGAGCACATCTGCTCCGCCGCGCGTCGGCTCCTACAGGAGCCCGTAAACGGCGGGTTCTGTGTCTCAGGGAGGCCCCGCTGAGCGCAGCGCGCCGCGGCTCTCTCCCAGCCGGGGCCAGCCCGCTGAGCCAGCGCTCGTTTTCAGCTCTTACCTTCCCGCACTCTACCCAGCAGCGTGGCGGGGGGGGGGAACGTCTGCGAGCACCCGGGCATGGGTGGCATTCAGAGGAGAAAGATTTTTTTTAGCACGTTTATTATCTAATAATCAGCCGGGGAGGTGATGAACCCGATCTCCTGATTAACACAGGTAAATTAGGTCGGGCTGTGTCAAGCGCTGCACTTGTCTGACACGCATTTAACTCTTCAGATGCTGGCGGTGTTTCACAAAACGCATGCAGGTCCCTGAGAAGATTCAGAGCAATGCGCCAACGAGCCAACGCTGAGCTGAAAGAGTTCTTTTCTTTGTGTGAATGTTGGGGAAAATAAATGTCTCTCTGCACTATCTGACCCAGGTGTGGTTACGTTCGCCAGGTGAAGGCTAACGTTGTGATTGTTTCACTGACTGGCCCGTTGAAGCGACGGGAGTCCGGGGCTCGAACCGGCAGCCGCGACTTTCTCCCGTGCCCACGATTTGCGCGGTGCGGTGCGGAACGTGGTGACGTAGCGTTGTTTGAAAAGGGGGGGTGGGGGGGGGGGGGTGTTCAACGCTCCATTTGTTTCTCTCTCTCCCGCTGGAGCGCACGGCTCTGTAATTATCTGCAGCTGAACACCAGAACAGCCCGAAATGCCCATCAGGCCACAGAGGCGGAATTACAGCCCACGTCTCCTTCCTTTCTGTCCCGATAGAATGCGGTTTTTTGTGTGTGTGTGTGTGTGTGTGTGTGTGTGTGTGTGTGTGCGCCGCAAAATATGTGTTTCGTCGGGTTTGAACTGTTCTGCCGAGGAGGGGGGTCTCGAAAAGGCCAGTCGTGTGTGAATATCTTTGTTAAGTCTCCTCCCGTCTTGATTGTGGAAAATTGATCAAGCCCAAAGCAGAAGTTCAATACACAGTACCCTCGCCCCATTGTCTAGGTGAATAGCACATGCTGAAGGCCACAGGCAGGTTGCTATTAATATGACAGCCCACTCCATATCCGACTATAATTTATAATGAAATACCTAATCTCCATTATTTTGATCCAGGCAGGCGATTCTTTGAAAGAAAGAGATGGGGGAAAAGCTTTTCTTTGAGTTCCTCGTGGCAGTTGTATGAGAAATGGCAAACCAATAATTTTTGTCAAGAGTTCTTTTTTTTTTTTTTTTTTTACCAGCTGAAATACTTGTGGATTGCCACAGTTTAAAAGCCAGAGATAAAGCACATTCAGGGTACTGAATGAAAACGCCATCTGGGGTTTTTTTTTTTCATTTTCTTTTTTCCTTCCTTTTTTCAAGTCTTGTAATCAAATTTCAGCAAAAAAAAATCAAATGGGGGGTTTTCAATGAAAGTACCTTTTGTTGATCTGAAACGAGCAAGTAATTTACAAAATGCCCTTCCTTTGTGTGGGAGGCTAAAGGAAAAAAGAAATCAGTAGCTTTTAAAGCTAGGCCTTGCTGCGACTGGAAAGATAATGAAAGCCGTCTGTGTTGTGGGGTAGAGAGCGTTTGAAAGGCAGGCCGGACTCAGGGTTACAGCGCTGAAAAACCTGTGTGTTTGTTTTGTGAGCAGGACTAAGAGCTTCCAATCCACAGAGAAAAGATCTGAGAGGAAAAACATCGCGAAGACTGCCGACTCTGATAACCCTCTCGCTTAAAGTTTACCTGCCCTCCTCCGGAGAACACTTGGCGACAAAACGCGGCAAATAAATAAATAAATAAATAAAAATAAAAAACAACAAACAAAAAAAAAGAGAAGCAGGAGCAGCAGAAGAGATCCGTCGGACTGAGGACTGCTTCCTTGCGTTGCAGGATGCGTGACGATCCCGTTCGTTCCATTGGTAGGTCCAGGACGACTACGGACTTCTCGGGAAAAGTGAGTTCCTCCTATTTCTGTCCTTGGGCACGTGCTGTGAGGGTGCGTCTACGTTGACGCCGCGGTGCTTTTTCGTTACGCGGTTGAAGGTGGCGGAAATGTGGTGTTAAATGTAAAGTGGAGTAGGCTGCGTAAAGGGGGTCACTGAGACTCAACCGCCCAAAATAAAGGTGACTTAAAGTCAGGTATTTTAAAGAGACTCGAGCAGGGGATCGACGCGCGCGGATGCTTACCAAATCCACTTGAGGGAATTAACCACCGCGCGCGTTAGCCCCTTCTGCGCAATTAGGAATATTTTGACTGCTGGATAAAGAGAATGAATTGATCATTGGCGCAGACAGCAGGGGGGAACTCGGTATCCGTTCCGCCGCTGTCAATGTTTTCCAGCAATTTATGGTAATGTCATATGCTAATGCCACGATGTGTGTCTGGACCCGAGCCTGTCTCCCAGTTATCAGAAGAAAAAGGTGTTGTAATTATATCGGTCTGTTCGTGCAAATATAGACAGTAAAAGTTACGGTGAACGAGGACCTCCTTAATTTACCTTCTACCAGTATGAGTACTTGCTGTCTTTAGGACAATTCCTAAAGTGGGCGGTGGTCAGTTTTTTTTTTTTTTGCGAAGGTACAGTGTTCTTGTGCTTTCCACTGTAGAACATGGTTGTGGTTTGACCCAGGTGTTGCCCGTGCAGCGTCAGAACAGGGGCCAGTCTTGTCCCACCGAACTGGTGTTTTCAGTGCTGTGGAAGTATTTAATTTGAATGGTTATTTTCTTTTGACGAAGCTGAACTATCTCTCTCTCTCTTTCTCTCTCTCTCTTTCACTCTCTCTCTCTCTGTAATGAGAAACAGCAGATGACTTACTTTTGAATTATTTGTGCAGAAAGACAAATAAATAAATAAAAAGTTGGTTACTGCATTCTTATTTTACTTTCTAATTTGGCCTCTGTGAAACAGTAGAGTGACCCTGCTGTTTTGCTGTGCATATTTACATAACAAAAGACATTCAGATAACAAAAGAAATGGAAAATATTGAAATGAATTGATTTTTCGCTTGGCACAATGAAATGTCAAAATTTGCACTGGAACAAAAACTTAGCAAAATCAATCTAAATCTCAATAGAATGTGTTAGCAAAGCTCTCTCTGGTGCCATCTAATGTCGAAGCAGGAAACTGCAGAGCCGCAGAGACCTGCCTTTTGGAATTAGACTGGACAGGCAAGGTGTAATAATTACGGTCTCCAGTACCACCTCAGCATTGTGTGGTTTCTACAAGAATTTGGGTAGGATGTCTAAGAATCTGGCTTCCATTAATTAAAAAAATGCATAATTCTCTTTTTACCTTTACAATATCCATTTTAATTATCTCCATGTCTTTTATAAAATGTCTGAATAATACCTTAGCTGTTCATTTATTTATGCCTTTAACTGATATTAAGCAGCTATATCTATCAGAATCTTAATAAATTTTTGTGGGAATTGTAATGAATAGGAAGAAAGGTTTCTTAGTATATTTGTGTACCTGAGTATATATAGTCAGGTATAATTTGTGGTGTACTTTTATGCGTGTGTGTTCGTGTTCAGGTATAATTTTCGGTGTACTTGTGTACATGTATTCAGGTATATCTTTTGGTATACCCAATGCTTTCCTGCAAAATTCTCTACATTATTATGCTGGGAAAGGCATAAACCTTCTTTGATACATCCATTACTTTGACCTGTCAAAATAAAATTCTGGAGGTGACTGTAAATGTTAAATTTTATACTCCTTGGTTGCTGAGGAGGGAGTTATTTTTAAAAAAATCATTTGGTTCCTCTATATGGTTTGTGGGTTAACGCTTTAAGTTATGTCCTGCAAGAAACAAGTGAACAGGAAATGAGTAAATAAATAAGAAAGTAAATAAATAAATAAATATTATTTTAATATGAGTTGTATCTCTCATGTGTCCAAAAATGAGTAAATAAATCAATAAGTAAGTAAATAAATAAATATTGTTTTAATCTAAGTTTTATCTCACATGTCCATAAGCGGGTAAGCAGAGGAGGTTCCTGATGAAGGCCAGCTTGGGCTGGGGGGAGGGGGGGGCCTGGATCAGAATTACTTAATGGAGTGTTAAAGTGAGGGGGCGGGGCCCACTCTGAATCGGGCCAGCCCTGACCGCCAATTAGAGCCCATTGAGCTGAGGCCTGTCAGGCGCTGATGATAGCCCCTTCCACACCAGCGCGCAGGCCACTGTCATTACCGCCACCACCGCCGTTAGCCGCGGCTACCCACCTGACCTCGGGCCTCAGGGGGCAGGGCAGCCCCCCCCCACCCGCCCCCCCCCATTCACACCCAAACCCCCACCCCCATACACACCCTAACCCCCACCCCCATACACACCCAAACCCCCAGCCCCATACACACCCTAACCCCCACCCCCAAACCCCCACCCCCATACACACCCAAACCCCCACCCCTATACACACCCCCATGCACACCCGAACCCCCACCCCCATACACACCCTAACCCTCACCCCCATTCACATGTATTAGTGTTGTGTATGTTTGCGTGTGTGTGTGTGTGTGCATATGTGTGTGTGGGTGTGTGTGTGTGCGCGTGTGAGTGCATGTGTGCATATACAAGAGTGTGCATGTGTGTGCATGTGCATGCGTATGTGCTGTCTGTGTATTAGAGTGTGCTTGCGTGTGTGAGCGTGTGTGGGTATGAGAGTGTGCATGCGTGTGTGTGTGTGTGTGCATATGTGTGTGTGTGTATGTGCACATGCTGCATGTGCCTCTGCCCCCTGGCATTAATGTGGTATACAGTTTTGGCCCATGCAGTACAAAAGGACTGGCATGCAGGGATGTGGCCTGTTTTTGCTACAAAATACCTCATAAATACACATATTGATAAAATGCAATTAAAATGGTGGAAGTGTCAGCTTCTTTGCAGGTGGCACAGATGTATAAATCCAGGTTGGCTGCTTTGCAGGTGGTGACCCATATTACAGATTAAATATATAAACGCAGGTGCGTATTTCACATGCACGCCTTTGAAGAGCTACCCATCCCTGAGGTCAGCTCTCCCCAGAGGAGCTCATGCCCCCCTCGTGTCACCAGCAGAGGTGCTTTATTCGCCTGTCTGTAGGAGGCTCCCCCGGCCCGTGTCCGTTTTAAAAACAAGGAGAAGGTTTTCAGCCAAGCCAGCCGAAGACTCGCTTCACGCAGCGCGTTTTGGCGTGAGCGTGAGTTACACGCGCGGGGAAGCGTCCTCGCACACGCGCTCTGCAGCTGTGCGAGAAGCAGAGTTCACCTGAAAGTTCACCTGCGCGCTCCAGTGCACTTTGGTGCCGCAGATCGTGGCGTGGCGCCCGGTGGCTCGAGCTTACGCAGGAAGTCTAATCTGATACCACCTGGGCTGCTTAGCAGCGCTGCGTCCGATCCCCGAGCGCCCTCCCGCTTAAAGACAGGAAATTAAAACGGCTTCCGCGCAAACCCCCGGCAAAGCAGGGCTAACCTGATCTAAGTCAGCGGCCCCCCTCTCGCATCTGAAAAGCCGCAATTAATATGGGCGAAGTCCCCCTCCGGGCCGGCCCCGCCCGAATTTCAGAATGTAAATTTGGGGTCTTAGGCAGATATTACAGGGTGTCCGGAAGACAGTGGAGAATTAAGCGCTCAATCTCGGTTTCGCAGCAGGCCCCAGCTTTAAGCGTGCCGGTTTCCGTTGCAGAGACAGGGGAGGGGCGGCGGAGATAAGGGGGAGCTGGGGAAAGGTGTTCCGGTCTGGACCAGATCTGCAGAAGAGCTCTTCTCATTGTACGCTAATTCTCGCTGTTTGACTCGGGTTGTGATGGCCAGGCTGACCTTGTTCTGGCCCACGTGCAGATTCATTCTGTCGTGTTCGGTAAAGACTTGTAGGTTAGACTTAGTTGAGTAAAAGCCTTTCCTTTAAGTCGCATATTCTCTGCTTGTTTGGCTGCCAGTCGGTAGTGGTTTTCACGAGTTCAAATCTGTGGCACAAAAATATGTCTTTCAAGAATTCCACGTTCTGGCATTATCCGTTGCAGACAATATTCATTGGTACCAAAGAAAAGCGGTTTGTTGTGATGAACAGTACGTTTCAAATCGTATTATGCTACATGGTTTTATCAAATGAAATTTTGGCCTCTTCGTGTTTTGTGATGGGACTGCACTGGCAAAAAACGGCGACACGTGCAGTCCGTAATTGGCGGGTTGGAGGGGGCTTATTATAGAGGGGGCTTTTAAAGAATCTTTTGTCCATAGAGGCGCTGTGTTTCCCCATGTGGTCCTCGAAGAGAACACCATACTGTGCTTGAAACAATTTCTACGTCTGCTGGGACTGTGGCCTTGTGGGTTACAATCGCCAGACAACACACACACACACCCACACACACACAATATATTTTTTTAAATGTTGCGGTACATGAACCAGTACAATACCACGGCTGTTCAGCTGTAACGGTCCGTAAACCTTTATACGTAAAAGCAGTCACAATTGAATACGAGAAGAGGGGAAACTGCGCCGGGTCGTTCGAAATGAGGATGTAGTTTTTTTACGCTGATTATCTTAAAACCTCGTGCCTTCGCTGCGGCCACTTTCTTTGCGGAGGGATGAAATTATTTAGATTGCTTTCTTTTATAATCAACCTTAGAATCACCTCAACGTGAGAGAAAAAAAATCAAAGCAGATCCACAAATCACAGTAATGATTAGAAAATGGCATTGGATTTCTAAAGCAATTTTAGCGCAGCATACACTTAAACGCATTTGCTGTGTGTCGACGTGACGTTCAGCACTTTGTAAATTCGATGTCTTGTCAGCAACCCTCTCCAAACCACTCTTCCTTTATTATTTTTTTAGGACTGTGAACGATGTAATTCCACTGTAATATCATTACGCACGACACACTCGTATAGCTATATTCGCCAGTATTTTAGGTTTTACCACAAAGGAAATGTACCGCTTATTTTGAAATTTAAAAAAAGAACTAGCAGAGCTGGCTAATGAGTTCAGTTAGTGTGAGACTACGTCAGTGTGTGGCACGTTTCGCTTGCAGGAGCGATGATGGCGGGATGTTCGGCGGCCCGGAAGGGCGAGTTTGGGTGATGAAGCTGGCCGAGTGGGAGTGGGGGTGGGGTGGGGGGATGGGTTAGGGAGGCACCGCGGCTCCGTCGGCTTGCCCTCCAGTGAGAATAAATCCCCCGCGGTTTTAATCACGTTCCCTCGCGGCTCGCGCAGAGCTGATCAGTACAGGTGGTCAGAGGAGGGGATTGGAACTTTGGGAGTATCCACCGCGAGGCCACTTATCTTTCAAATGCAAAAAAAGAGCATTATACAGCTGTCGGGTACGGGAGTCATTACAGTCTCATAACCTCTAGCCCCTTTAAACACCTTTTATTTACATTTCGCCTTTACTGACAGTGTTTTCCCCCCCTTCTTCTTCCACGCGCTACCATTTCAAAACAGAAAGCGCACTTTCATGCATATGGCGCCAAATGTGCGCTTGATATGCCACCCCTTCATTTTAAATACTGTTTAATGTTGTAAGGTCGCGGGCTCTTTGCATGCTGCATGGCATGATTGACTAACATCACGCTGAAAGCTGTTATTTTGACAAACCTTGGATGGATTGAGAGGCCGCGCGCTGCAGACGGCTCCAAGCGGGGAAGGCATCACTCACCGATAATTGGATGCTTTTGCTTGTCTTGTAACGTTCAGGAGGATTTTTCGCTCTCTCTCCCTCTCCCTTGCTCTCTCTCTCTCACTCACTCACTCTCTGAAAGAGGTTCCGTTGCCAAACCATTAAGAGGTACCACACTGAGAAGGGAAAAGCAAAGGAAATTTGTCAGAAATGTCTGATATCTGATAAACACAAGCAGAAGTCAATTTATTGCCCCAATCTTTAAATAATAGTGCTGATTACGCGGCTGCTAACTTCAAACGCTATAATTGTCTGTCATAAATCTTAGTCGCTCGTGACAGGGGCACAATAAGAGAGGCCATCTGTGTGAGGGAAAGTGACTTTGATAAATATCAGCTCCGCTGAAACGTACTTGGACGCGTATCAATATTTTCGAGGGCCTTTCTCGCTGGTTCCTGAAATGTGAATTTGCCATTAGTTGGTATTGATTTCGCCACCCTTTCTAAACCTACCGACGGCGGACCCAGGCTGAGTTGAATAGCCGTCCCCATTCTCTGTCTCGCGCGCCTCTCGCGCACAGATGCAGGTCTAAGTGGGGAAGAACAATCGCGAGGATTTTTTTCTTCTGCCAAGCGCAGCGTCTGAAAGCTGTCTGCGGAATTCAATATGCCAACGGGCTTCTTAATGAAGCTTTCTGAAAATGGCGCACCCTCTGCATTCCACGCAATATTTCCCGCTGAACATGAAATATTATTTCCGGTTTTATTTATTTATATACAGACCCCCTTATCGAGAGTGACTTACAAGATCATTAGAAATCAGCAAGGAACGTTGTTAATGTTTTATAGTTGCTTCTCGAAAGCACGCTCTTTACTGTTTTGCAGGCTGAAGTGCAATTATGAGTTTTTTGTTTTCATTTATTTATTAATTCATTTATTTTCATTTTTGGCGGGCGGAGATAAAGAGTTCAACGTGCGCTTACTATTACCAGTCGGGAAAAGTACCCGCACTATGACGAGGAAAGGCAGCACGCGCATTTTATTTTTAGGGGGTGGGGTGAATTTATTTATGTACACGAGTCATCAATGGGGTCATGCCCTGTCTTTCCTTTCCTATTTGTATATCTTCCATATAAAATCATAAGGTGGGTGGGAGGGTCATTTAAAATGCCTGAACTTGAGGCATATTGGTCATCCTTCCGTCATAACAATAAATGAAAAAAGCGCACAATCCAAAACTGATGTGAATTATGATGGCACTGTTTGTGTTGAATTGCTGATGCTTTGTCATCAGTAAACACAAAGACCCTTCGGGGTCTTGGAGTAGGCAAGGCCTATTCGCATTCCTTTTTTTGTACTGTATTTTTTTTCATTCCATGTAAACACATAACGATGACAAATTATTATGCATAATAATGAATCAGGTACATAAGTGGACTGCGATTGAATATATATATTTTTTTTTAGGAATATACCCCACATGCAGGCAGGCGTGCGTTTACCCGCGTTGCTTAAAGTGCAATGTAGGCCTCTAACTCATGCTTAACGTTGTATCTGAGCAACTGCAAGTATGCAAAATTGCAAATGATTACGCAACCAAAAATATATAAAATGACGGAGGTTCATTAGCCCTGGAGTCTCTACCCCCCTTTCACCAACAGTCCATTTATCCATCATAACTCCGGCAGGCCAACGCTCTCGCTTTGCCAGGTCGCTCCCGCCACCTCCGGAACAGCGGGTTTTTTGTTCGATTAACGTCAGGAATCTATCAGGACGCGATTGTAATGAAAGGCCTCTCTGATTGAGGCTAAACCGCCGTCGCGAGCCGGCAGATCGATCGGAATGGGGACGGAGCGGCGGAGGAGTCCCGGTCCCTCCTCTCTCTCTCTCTCTCTCTCTCTGCGAGTCAATTTTTCGAATGAACCCGTTGCCCTCTGTGGCCTTGGCTTCTACTCCGACTCGGGGGATGTGACTGACGGACCACAGAGGCTCCATTCAAGGCCGGCGGCACGGCGGCCGAACTCCACCGGCTCTTCCCGCGCCACAGTACACGCCGGCATTGTGCCGCGAGCAGGCAATTACCCGTCCTCCACCCCTGGCAGAAATCATTACCGCTAAAACCCCTTCCCACATTTACAGCCTGACAACAATTGCCATTGTAGTGTTCTCCCTAAACCTAACAGTCAGCTATGTTTTATACACATTTTTCAAATTCTGTGTGACGGGAAAATCTCCTTCCTCACTTTTCTGCACATAACAAGGACTTGAAGGCTACTTTAATTGTGATTTTTTAATTGGGATTTTTCGGACGTGATGCCGGCTTTGTTTTTTTATTTTTGAATAGCTAAAATGTAGTGGATCTCTGGCTCGACGACTCTCTCTTTAGTGTGAGATTTTTCCCAAAACATTCTGGAGAGTGTGTAGCCTGGGATGAAGAGTGATTAATGAAGGGTAATTAGCTGCGAGAGAGATGAGAACGCTGCATGTTTGCTTGCTGGCAGCGCCCCCTACAGTACGATGCGGGAAGGAGAAGGCGCGAGCCATTGTCCCCAGTGCATTTGGCAGAGCCCGTGCTTAAATGTTGGCAGTTCGGATCCGTTCTCATGTTTAAAAAAAGACGTTATCCGCATGTGGTTTCAAAGCTAAAGCTGTGCAGTATTTGTGGTTTCAGTCATTCGCATGAATGTGAACAAACTACAATTAATAATAACAAAATAGACACCATCGCATTAGGTAATGCAAATGTGTTTTTCATAATAAAATAAGCGAAATTTGTCTATAAAATAAGAGTGCTGCTCTGCTGGGCATATAGACATGTCTTCTGGGAATTGTCTGGAAATCTACTCCACTGGTTCTATAAGATGGTATATATATATATATATATATATATATATATATATATATATAGGCAAAATGAACTTCAAACCTTCAGCTCCTGGCTGATTCTTGCATATGTGTAAGATTAAGTTAAGCACACATCAAAGAGGAGAAGGTGTGCTGTGGCAGCAATGGGGGAATGTGTGGCTACGGTCCTGTCCCCAGACTGTGTGTGTGCAGCTGTGAGCGTTCCCGCGTCTCCAGGGCAGGTGGAGGTGTGGAGGACCCTGCATCGTACGGGCCTCAGTGGGGGCTCGAGGGGGGCGGGGGGGGGGGGGGGGGGTGGGATGGGTGCGCTGTTCCTGCTTCCTTCCTTCCTTCCTGCCGTTGGTTTATTAGGAAAAGGAGAGGATGTGTGGCAAAGGCTTTATTCAGATCAATTCTGTTGCGTCAGTGTGCTCCATTTCAATATATTATTCATTCAGTATATTCTGGGATTTCCGCGAGTCAACTGCATGCGAAATTGAGATTTCCACGCATCCACATCGGCCAATTCACTCCAGCTAGTCTGCGCGCTCGAAACGGCCAATTTCACACTTAAGACGTAACATTTGTATTTTTCCGACAATTACTGTAACGTATTATTTATGAAAAAGCAGCCTCGCCTCGTTTGACAGAGGGGAGAAAGAAGAGGGAAAAAAACCCATCACCAGTCTTTAATTCCGTGATCTTGTTGTACATATTTATGGCTTTCATGATAAATATTATCTGAACAATAACATAGAATCCACCTGGATACAGTCTCTCTCTTTGCACACTTCCTCAGGATAAGGTGAGCAATTATTCCAATAGATGGCATCAAAACATTAGGCTGCAGTGTGCTGTGATCAGCTGTAGTCTGTGGAGGCGGCTTGGGAGCGATCAGGCTCAAAACAAGCCTCTCCTAATGCAGACCCTCAATATTCACACCATACGACCCATTCAACAGCTACATGTGGCTTTACCTTTTATTCATATGTGTTCATAAAAATACACTTTGTCCAGCTGTGTTTAATAATTGTCTCTGGTACAGAATGCGCTGATAATAATAAGATATTGCCATTGAAAGGGGAACTGTTGTTTTTGCACAAAAGTGGATTTTCCTTATTTTTTAAAAAAGACATTAAAGACTTACAAGATTAATTCTCCACCTATTTTAATGCACTATTTGAAAGTTGTATTGATTTATCCCCTGTATGAACATCCTATAATGCTAATCCCGTCTCGCAGAAAAGGAAATAATCATATGAAGAAACCAAAATATGGGTGAGAAAGAGCACTTGTTTCAGTGTGACAGGCCGCAAATTCAGCTTGTCTGCATTTCGACAAACATAATTACACACGCCTTGCCTCAAATCGCTCTCCCTCCAAACATCAGTGCCGTCTCAAAAAGGGGAAAAAATCTGTGAAGCCGATCGTTTGAGCGACTGTCGCAACACAAAAAAAGGAATCATCCAAAAAGTGACACGTGCAAAAAGTCGGCAGAGAAAGAGGTGAATGTAGTGTGTGTGTGCGTGTGTGTGAGTCAATGTGTGTTTATGAGTGTGTGTGAGTGCAAGTGTGCGTGTGTGTGTTTGTGAGTGAGTGCATGTGTGTGTGAGTTTGTGTGAATACGTGTGAGCATGTGTGTGTGTGTGTGTGTGCATGCTTGTGCGCGTGAGTGTGTATGTGTGTGTGAGTATGTGTGTGTACATGTGTGTGTGAATGTGTGTGTGTGTGTGTATGCATGTGCTGACAGTCTCCCCCACCACCTCCCCCCAGTGCTCTCCTGTTTTGGGGGACAGTGCCGGTTTGCACCCACCCCCCCCCCCCCCCCCCCCCGCCCCCCTGCCTTTAGTGCCTGAGCTGAAGCAGAGGGCCCACAGGCCGGGCCCCCGCAGGAGGGCCACAGCAAGAGAGAGAGAGAGAGCGGCGGAAACGGGGAGATGCATGCGCCATTACCTCATCCCCCCCTGCCCCCCCCCCCCCCCCCCCCCGCGCGCACTTACCCCGGCCCCCGCACCATCGCAGAGCTGCCCATTGTGTGCGAGAGGTCAGTCATTAGATTGGGTCAGTCAGGCCTACATTCCTGTTGTGTGCGTCTTCTGCCGGAGATCAACTGGAGCAAGCAGTGACACACAGTAATAGAGTGTGAGGCTGGAGGGGACGGAGCAGAATTAATAACACATGAACCTCTAATAAAATAACACTGAGACGCTCTGACCCCGATGCACATCACACGGGCAATTATTTAGCTTGTGCCTGTCACGCCAGTTTATGAAAATCACTTTGAGATGCGCTAAAATTCGCATTTTTTTTTTAGTTTGGAAAAATAAGGTGTAAATATCTCAGTTGAAGAATGATTTAAAAATTTGTTTTGGAAGGACTATGAATGCATTCTCCCTGGTGTACGGCAAGGTTCAGAATTTACTGAGTTCTAGAGATTTTTTTTTTTTTTTGCGGACTGATGTGGTGAAATGCAAAAAGAGAAACCTTAATCCCATATTAGCCTCCATATTGTGTGTGTGTGCGTGAATGTGTGTGTGTCTGTGCGTATGTGTGTGTGTGTGTGCGTGTGTGTGTGTTACAGGGGCTTGTAATATAGAACATGGTGGTTCTGATGACGAATCTGGTCATTCTGAAACGTTGTTTGCGTCCGCTGGCCTGTTTCTCGCAAGGCTCAGCGAATGGTGTCTGACGTCGGGAGGAAGGAACAGAGGTCCTGTTGACTAACAGCGCTGGCCTGCGCCAGCAGTCGCTCGCCATTCCGATCATGTCCCGTTTGGCTTCCCAAGTTGGCTGGGAAAAGCAATAAGCTTTTGTTTACGGCTCAACCCAGAGGCCAAACATGCTAGACGGCAGCGCTCCCCTCTCTGTTCGCCGCAAAAAAAAAACAACAACTAATATTTCAAGGATCGGGGCATCGGGAGGGTTTTTTTGTTTTGTTTTTTTCCCGCTTCTCCTTCTTCTCCCAAAGATGAAAATCTCTCCCTTTTTTTTTTTAAGACACAGCAACGTATAATTAATCCCTGATAAACGTGCATCCGGAGGGCCTGGTGTTTAAAAAAAAAAAGAAGAACAAAAAAGAGAAGAAGACTGTGTGAAGCGGGTCGTGTGAGTCCCAAAGTCGCCCCAGGCCCTGTTCTTACCACAGCTTTATTCAACAATTACCCCTTGTCAGTATAATTAAATGATAATTTATAAAGTGTGAGAGGGCATTATGACGAAATGCAAATAGGTACTTATCATAGTAGTGAATAACCCTAATTTGCTCCAGTGCTGCTTTCCATGGCTTATCAGAGCTACTGGCTCTTTTAGAGCCCACCTCCGTATTCATTATATATAGAATCAGAATTTACTGCTTCTAACATGTCTGTTTGGAAACAGTTATTTTTCAAGATTTTATTTGATGGATTGAGTAATTATAATTGCTTGATTTCTCTGAGACCACTCTCTCAGTTGTCAAAAAAAAACAACAACTTTTAATCCTATGGATTTCTAAATGATAATATCTATCGAAATCCATCAAATATTTATTTTCTTGTTCAGTATCAAAACACATAAGAATATATTTAATATGTGGCATATTAGCAATAATATTAATAATAATAATACTATAGCTGTTAAGCATTCCAGTGAACATTTTATGAAGAACATGAAAAGAAAAAAATATAAAAATAAAATTTTTTATGTTCTTTTAAAATGTTTACTAGGATCCCGAGGAGGCAAAATATGAATTCCAGTGTAGCTGAAAATGGTGAGCTGCACATTGTGCCTGTGGACAGCCTACATACAGGTATGAAGTGCTGATAAAAAAAGGATATCGTTGCTAAAAGACTGATTTGAAAGCACGAGTTTCGTTTATTCTCCCGGAAAACCCGGAACTTTGCTCAGTAATCTTCAAATGTTATTAAGCATAATGGAAGCCATCATTCTACATCTGAAATTTTAGAACTTCCTTTAGAATTTGGTGCTACATGTAATTTTTAATATTGAAACACAAAAGACTTAACCATATTATCTTACGAAAGGGAGCCGGTGGAGGAGATGATTTGATTGAATAAAAGAAAATGGGAAAAAAAGCCGCACCAAGCTTTTTAAGTTCAAGGATGTATTGATGGAAACCTATCATTTGAGGCAATTAAGTGTTCTTCCAGGAGGAAAATTGATTATAGACAAACCTGGACTCTGGAGAACGAGTGCTTTTATGTACTTAAACCTCAAACTAGATCACCTATCTGATTAATAATAAAATAAAATCTAATGCTCTGATAAATAAAAAAGACAAGTTTAGATTATGATCTCTTTCTACTGCGTTTAATCTCTGACTACAATAAGAAAAGAAAGCATATGTTCACGCACTTGTGGTGTTTTTTATTGTATGAATAATAGATGGCCTATTCTATCTAAAAATGAAATTTATATTTTATATTTTGTTTTGGTGGCATTTGGTGGCATTTTTAATAAGATATTTGTATACAATATGCGAAAGACAGCTTGTTATATAATGAAATACCATCTTTTCTGCTTTATATATTATTTAAAAAAAAAGATATATGTAATATACATGTGCAAAATAATTACTAAATAAATATGTTAATTATAGTTGTATATTCCAGCTCTAGACACTGTATTTAGTATTTCTTAATATTTTACAAGTTCATTTTGTACGTTCGTTTTAATTCATACGAGAAAAATTCATAGATATTTCCCGGCTGATAAACCTCAGGTATCCATCATGTCACATTCGCTGTGAAATGTCGCAGATTGACTCTTCTTGGGCAGAAGATAATTGAAAGACTTCTTCTCTGTGTCAGCCTCTCTAGTGTGCTGTCCCTTCGGCACGTACATGTTTTAAATGCACTTCTGTTCTACTGCTATAAAAAAATACAAACGAAAAAAAAAATTAAAATAAAATGAAAAATAGTCCGTGGTTCTCGTCTGGCCGCGGATAAATAAATAGCCTTACCCTGTGCCTGGCTTAGAGCTCCAGAGCAGCGCGCGCCAGAACACAAACGGTTAACTCCAGAGCCGGGCTCTCAGGCTCCTGCCAGAGATTGGCAGCGCGGTGACTTCAGAGCGCCGGGATCGGGGAGGACTGACAGCGGGCGGGTTCTCGAGCGCGCCAGCTTTTCAAGGCCATCCCGGGCTCTGTTCCCCCGCGAGGGGAACGCGGAGCTCTGTTTCTCCGCGAACGCGGAGGCGCTGCTGCTGCTTCCATTGTGCCTCGCGACCGCGCGTTCCCAATTCGCTCTTCAAACACGAGCACAAAATGTACCGCGCTTTCTTAAAAAAAAAAAAAAAAAACGATAAAAACGATACATGCGAGTGTGCACGAGTCTTTCTCGTTCGCCACTAACGTTATTAATGTTGCGAATAATAATTCTTTGCGTTTGGCTGAGGAGGGGGGGATGCGGAGGGTCATGTAAAAGGAATGACTCGTCGACATACAGCAGGCCTACAACAGTAGGCCAGATGAAATTCAGTTAGAAAAACTCCCTAAAATCGACGTGCTGTAAATAATTATCAAGCAAAATTTATTTAACGATGAGCTGATTTATTGATTTAACATTAGGCATGCTGTCAAAAACAGCACCTTTTCTTCTCGTCTTGTAGTCCACTACACCTGCCAAAAAGTTGTCGATGCTGGTGTTGCATCTCATTTTGCACGTTTTGTTTTAAACCGCGCACCAGGAGAACTCTCCGGAAAGGTTCTGGTGCGCACACGTGCACGTTAGTGCGTTAAATTCTGACGCGCTACCGCGTTACTCCTTCCTCTGGTTGCCGTGCGCTCTTCTGACGGGCACTCCGGATCACCGGGAATCAAACAGGACTGACATGTTTACACACGCTCCGCTTTCAGGCATGGTCAGGCCCGTAGGGTTTTTTTTATTTCAATTAGCCCTTGCTCTGAAACTCTGAATATACCACAACCCCCCCCCCACCCCCCTGCTTATTCTATTGGGTCAGGGGTTGCGTACATGCTCCGCCCGCCCAAACATTCAGCGCAGACCCACGGCTTATTTATTTAGCCTCTGGGTCTGGCGGGGGGGGGGTGGGGGGGTGTTCGAAAGCACTCCAGCGCTGTCCCAGAGGCCTTTTCAGCATACGGCGAGGGGGGGGGGGGAGGGACGGGTATCTGTTTCCGCAAATCAATCGCGGTCTTAACTGAACATCCTCCACCATCTGCTCGCGGTTTTACCGTCGGCTCTGTCAAAGCCCCGCCTCAGGAGATCTGGCCTTCGCCGCCGCAGCGGCATGGCGGCGTCGGCGGGGGCCGTGGCGGTGGGTCCCAGGCCGCCCCGCTCTGATTAATCGGTGGATCTGCTCCCCGCCGCCGCCACTGGGCCCCCTACGCTACGCTACGTTCGGCGAGAGCGAGAGAACGCGCCGGAAATCTCACGTCTTCATCGGCGCCGCTAGCGACGGCGTGCTCTCGTTCGTTCTTTCCCCTCCTTCCTGCGCTTTTATTTATTCCTCCGCGCCTCTCGGCTCCTTCCTGTCCCATCAGCCGCTCCCCCAAATCCACCCCCCCCCCCACCGTAATTACATTAAAAGTCAGACAACAATCCGGTTTTTACCTCATATACCAGGGGCTTCTCTTTTCTCCCCTATTTCATGGAGGAGTGGAGCCCTGAAAACAAACTGACGTGGAAGATTTCAGGCTCCCGGGCTGAAAGACGCTCGGCGCATTTTCCGCCGCTACAAGCTGTTAGCTCTGCCGGCCGCGGAGGAGCAGAACCGCGCGGCGGATTTGCCGTTCGGGAGCTCATCTCCCCTCCCGACGGCTCCACTCTTTAAAGGCAATTAAAACCTCTGCCAGGGCGGATATGCCACGGACCGAGGTGATCGCCGGGACCCCGCATCTCCTTTTCCTGGGAAAGCAAAAAAAATAAAAATGTAACAGACGTGGATAAACGGCGGGTCGCGCGGTGGCACGCGCGCCCGATGTACAGCCCGCGGGTTTATTAGCGACGAAACCCTTGAAATTTCTGCTCCTTTGTGTTTGTGTACTTTATTATCTCTTCCCACAATGCCGCTGCTCCGGCGGAGCTGAACCTTGGGGAATAAATTAGCGGTATGAAAGGGCCCCGCGCCCGTTCCGGGGGTGTCATCCATCCAGTCAAGGTCAGAACCCCCCTTTAGCATTTTAATTCCGCGTGGCGCAAATATGTAAACATTTGCAGAAGCCAATGTGCAGAGGTGCTCCCCTCCACCCACCTCACCCACCTCACCCACCACAACCCCCCCCAATCCCCACCCACCTCACCCACCTCACCCACCACAACCCCCCCCAACTCCCCTCCACCCACCTCACCCACCACAACCCCCCCCACCCCACCTCACCCACCTCACCCACCGCAACCCCCACCCCACCTCACCCACCTCACCCACCGCAACCCCCCCAATTCCCCCCACCCCACCTCACCCACCTCACCCACCGCAACCCCCCCCAATTCCCCCCACCCCACCTCACCCACCTCACCCACCGCAACCCCCCCCCATCCCCCCCATCCCCCCACCCCCCCCACCCCTAAAAAAAGAGCGCTAGCGTGCGGATCGAGGGGGCTAATAGGGTTAATTGTCATGTAAAGCGTCCGTGAGCTGACTGCGGCCCCCGCTCCCCGGGCCCCCGCTCCCCGCGGCCCCCCGCTCTCCGCCTGGCGGTATTGTCTCCGCGCGCGCGGCTCAGCCCAGATGGCATTTTCCAGCGGGCTGTGACCCGTGAGGTTCCGCGCAGCCCGAGAACAAGGTGCATCTCCTCCGACTAATTAATTTACCATTATAGCACCTGTTTGAGAACAGATAGGGCCGGGGCGGGGGCGGGTCCCCCAGCGCGGCGCGGGGCTGGCGGGGTAAATGCAGCCCAGCTGACTGTATTAAGCCCACGCTTTGATCATCCAAAGGCGGTAAAATGGAAATATGTTTTTTTTTTTTTTCCTTCCGTGGGGCTGGGGGGCTCCCGGAGAAGGACCCGGAGCGAAGGGGGAGGGGGGGGGGTACGCAGCGATTACTCCCGACCGCGGGATATCCAGC
Source organism: Anguilla pacifica (assembly GCA_039654925.1). NCBI lineage: Eukaryota > Metazoa > Chordata > Actinopteri > Anguilliformes > Anguillidae > Anguilla > Anguilla pacifica. The sequence continues at coordinate 2,156,088 of CM077287.1, read as the reverse complement.
ACTTTAAGCACTTTCCGACGCCCATCCCGCGGCTGTTCCGCGCTCAGGGAGGGGTGCTAGGGTACCCCTGTTCCTCTGCCCTCGATCCCCCCTGCCCTGTTTCAGAGGGGGCATAAGCTCCACGCTTAAATAAATCTAAATATACACAAATATTAATACACGGTCACGTGGATTTAAATCCTCTGAATTCACAGGAGGTTTTTTTAAAAAAAAAATCTATTTATTATTATTCTTTATGTTTTTATTTTTGAGTTATTTTGAGCAGGGACATTAGTCCGTGCCTGTCCTGTGTTTCTCAGACCTGTGTCACTGTCTCATCTTACACTGATGGCTTCTCTCAGGTCTCCAGCTAGTCCAAGTACAGTAGCAATATTTGGGCAAGCAGCAGACTGGCTGCTGACAGTGGAATTGGGGGATGGGAGGGGGTGGTTGAGGGGGGGTTTGGGGAGAGGGGGGGGTGAAGCATCAGTGATGAATAATAAGGGGTGAAACGGGAGCCCGGCTGTAGACACTTGCAGGCTGTAAATGGATTTAGGATATGCTAATCTCAGCCTCCCTTTCTCTTCATTTACACCCCAGTGCCCCTGGCGGATTAACCGCATTTATCAGCCATGAAACACCACAAAACAGCCCTGCTTGTAAAATGCACGTCGACATCCAGCGGGCGCGCAGATACCGTCGAGCTGGGCGGAAAGGAGGCGCTTATTAATGTTTGTGCCGGGGGGGTGGGGGGTGGGGGGGGGCCCAGGGGGGGTGCGCGGCGCTTTTCGAACGCAGGAAGCCCGCCGTCGGGAGCGTCACCTGAGCGACGGGATTTCGGGGGCCGCGGCTGACGCCGGCGAGCGAGCGAGCGAGCGGAGCACAGGTGCGCCCGCGCCGCCGGCACGCCGTCCGCCGCACGCGTTCGCGTTTACCTCCGTTCCGTCCGGCCGGTCGGGTTCGCCGATGGTGACGCTAATCGCTGATCGCTAATCACTAATCGCTAATCCCCTTTCAGTTCCAATCAGCGCACGCGAGCCGGAAGCGTTGCGCCAAACCTCGCGGAACAGGAGACGGGCGTGTGTGTGCGGCCTGACAGGCACACACGCACACACACGCACGCACACGCACACACACACACGCACACACACACGCACGCACACGCACACACACAGACACGCACACACACATGCACACACACACGCACACACGCAAACACACGCACACAGTGCAAATGTTTGCACAGCGGTGCGATACGCCATTATCTGAGCGTCCGTGTCAGCTCTGACGCCCAGTCCGGAATTTAATTTCCCTCAATATCAGGCAAACAATCTCCCCCCCCCCCCCCCCCCACCCCATTTAATTAATTCATTTTTCTGTGACCCAGAAATTGGAGCTGATTTAGTGGACGCGCTGTTTCACGCCCGCGGTAATGAGCCACTTCCTCCCCGGCCTCCTCTGCTGTAATGGCCGTTTGTTTTTCACGCTTTCTTGTGAACTTTTAAAACACGACCAACTCCTCCCCTCAAGAAAAAAAAATACCCCACCCAGACACGTCTTCCTCTCACCTCCTTTTCCCGCTAAAATGTTTGTGAGCAGATCTTGTACCTGTTATTCATGTCCAAGACACGGTAAAAAAAAAAAAAAAAAGAAAAGGAAAAAGAAAAAAAATCCTTTGAAGATGATAGCATCTCCTGTGCTTTTTAAGCAGAAATCCATCCATATTTCGCCGGTAAATTAGAAACCTAATGGTTGTTCAAAGGTAATGCTGCCGTCTTTTAAAGCAGTGGATTAAAGTAGCCCTAAAAGGCCAGCTTTAATACGAGTCGTATTCCTGTGGTATTAATGACATGATCCTCTCATGCTGAAATCTCTACCTGTACAGAGAAAAAAAAACTGATCGACTCCCATTGATAAGCTTGCGCTGCTCTCCACGCTTCCCTTCCCTATCAGATTCTTACAGCTGTGTGGCGCAAGCCTCCATGATTCACTGAACGAGGCGAATCCCTCTGACAAACGGGGGACAAGCAAACAGGTGTGTGTCTCGTACTCCTTCCTGTTCACCTGGCCTTCGATCTGACTGCAGAAGGACTAATGTTCTCAATGAACCGCTCAATAACGTCTGTACCAGCGTCGTTACCAGTTAACTATGACATAAGCATGTCCCATAAATATGAAATATGTCTGTCTCATGAATGATCATATTTCCTGAGGCTGAAGGTCATATTCAATCTGCAACAGGATTTCCAGGGTATATTTTGCGCAGA